>OZ057399.1:70243290-70730790 GCA_964056695.1 Melieria picta | reverse complement strand
TGGAAATTTTCGGTTTCGAGCACAGTTCAGATTAGTTTTAGTAAAGTAAAAAGAAGTAATAAATTTATATATTATTAGAAAAAGTAACATTATTAGAAATCCATGTAGTTTAAATTAAAATGCAATAGCAATTTGTGCAAAAAAACTCTCTCGCTCTCTCGAATGGTGCTGCGTAGATAGTTGATATCTTTCGCTTATATAAAAACATTAAATATAAGAACCTACTTCTGATCTGATCAGCTATTTCAACTAATAATTTCTGTATCTTTTCAGCTGCTGAATCTTCCCTAAATGCCACAAATATGCTTACGCACGTCTTCAATTCCATTTGCATGTTCATCGATCTGCTGATCGTGGCACATCCGCTGCGGCTGCTGCACGTGTTTCTTCCAGTATTATTCGGCATAGTGTATGCAATATTTTCTGTGATCTATCAAAAGTGTGGCGGCCTCAACAAGTAAGCAAATCTGCTCACAAATACTACCGAACCAAGTTTTAAATCCGCTTCTCATATTTCGTCTGCAGAAAGGGCAAACCCTACATCTATCACGTGATCGACTGGCGTGCGCCGAACAGCGCCACGTTGACCGTGGTGGGCGTGTTATTGCTCACGTGCTGCGTCTACATGGCACTGTTTGCCATCTACAAGCTGCGAACGCTGCTCTACAGGCGCATCAACAACGCCTCCTACTACATTTCGACCAGCACACCCAGCGCGTCGGCGGGCGGCGCAACGGCGAACGGCTCGCTGGAGAAGGGCGTCAACGGCATACAGCATTCGCCGTCGGGCATTTCCATGGTTCTGGGCAACTATTCGACGGGCTACAACAACCAGGCGTTCACCATAAGTTGCGAGCAGCTGCAAAAATATTAATAATTAATTTAATTCAATTAATTAATTTTTTAGTTGCGGCGTGTAAATAATTAAATATATTTAATTGTTAATCAGTGCTGAATTAATGCAATAACGCACAATTAATTGTAGTTAATGTGTTGACAAGCTGTGTGGTTGGGTTCGCTATCAGTCAAAAGCCAACACGCACACACACACAGTCAAACAGAGTAACACGCACATGCATAGTTGTTAAATAGTAATCGAACACAAGTGTTCATTTGAATATTTATATTGCACAATTATATCGAGTATGTACAATGAAAGTAACTCGGCTGGGTTACGTATTTGCGCTCAGGTGGAATGAAAATGGGCTAGTAAATAGTTTAGTTTAGATTTTTAATGTAAATGTGTACATTCTAATGACATCTGTTTTTAATTGTTTGTTATATGCTTACGAAATGAAACTGGGATTTTATCATATTTGAAGTTAGTACAAAGAAAATACAATAAATATTTCGCCATAACTGTGCATGATTTATTTCGTGATATGCTATGAAAGTACGATATACGATAGAAATAAAAATGTTAAAAACTATAAGAAAATGTTGTACAGTTTTTTTATGGGAGAAATGAGTTCTCGTTAATTATTATTTTTTATTTAAAATTTTTATAATAAAGCAGCTGAAGAACAACTGTTGCAAGCTAACTGGTAGAACATTTTAATTAGATTTAAATTACCCCAATACAGCTCGAGAAAATTTCATTAATTATTAACATTTCTACGGACTTTATTTCGAATTTAATTGGAACAGAGAAAACGAAATACATTGGAATTGATTTTAATTCTACGCTTTTCAATAATGTCAACACGTTTGACAGTTTAATTACATATTGGACTGCGAGTGTGCGGCTCAAGGATTGTAATTGGTTTTCGGCAAGGAAACGCACACATATCGAACGACGTTTGGGTTCGTGCTTGCAGTGGCGCACCTAAGTACAAATCAACTTTTCAAAAGTCAAAATCAATAAAATAAACAACGACAGCCAAGACAACTACAACAACAACAAAATAATAATAATAACGCGAGCCATGCTAACAAATACCAAACAAAGAGGACAATGGCAATAACGCCACCACTAACAACAACAACAACAAGAGTAGCAGCAATAATAAGACAACCGCCAACAATACCAACAAATGAGCAGCCATAAATTCGAAACAGCCTCATAAAACGTTTAGTTGGACATTAAAAATTTACAGCGTTCTCTTGGGAATTACAAGTGCTGCAATGTGAATATTTTTCAGCGCAGCGGTCACATAAATACAGTTGACGTGATTGTGTCATTTCTTAAAAAGGTATGCACACATACACATACATATGTACATACATGTATTAAGGGGAAAAAACACATTAATCGTGCTCGCTGCACATTACGAAAGCCAAACGCGAGCACGAAAAAGCGCACAAATTATTGGCCGTAGGCGCCAGCTGAGATAGTGTGGCCCGCCCTAAGGGCGTGCAGATTTGTTGTTGTTGTTGTTTCAGTTTGTTGGCGGAAATTACATGGCCCGCATGACAGCCGTGACAGCTAATATTTACGTGTTTCGGGCTTCTTATCGAAATTCTATGTTACGTATACGCACCGCGGTGCGCCCAAGACAATTGTCTTGGCTAAGTTTAGCATTGCACGCAATCCGAGTGCCTCCAAAAATGTTCCGCATCGGCAATAATCTAATTTTAACAGTTTAACGGCCCAGAAAAACGAACAGGAGACAATCCCCAAAAACCCCATATTTCCTATATTCAACTTTAAATATTAAAAGAACGGCATACTCGTGCTACCAATTTAGAATTGCCCCAATTTTGCGCCAAGGCCAATAAAACATACAACAGCGATCACAATGAAAGTAAATACAAAAAAAGAACTAAATTGGACTTCAAAAGGCACTGCCAACTGGAAATAGAGACAGATTCAAAGTCTACTACGGCCATATTATTATTTCGTAGTATTGGTGTGCCATGCGGTTTTCGTCAATTTCCATGAATAATGCAACAATGCAGGCAGCACAGCTGCAACATCTTCCATATTTACATTTGAATATTAGAGTAGCGGCGTTTAGAATGTGAAAGCGGCGCGTTTATTGCATTGAAGCGGCCAAATGGTACTAATTAATAAGCCGCCAACGGCGTTGCAGACTTTCGAGCGTTGAAAATCTGTTTTTGTTTTGAATATTCTACGAAGTTTTTTCATAATATAGTTGCTGCTGGTTTTTGCTCATTTTAATAGTTGGTTCCATGTTACAGCTCAGAAATATTTAAGACATATACAAAACAACTGTGTAAAATTAAAAGGCAGTTGAAGAATTTTAGTTGTGCGAGAATGCCAGCTAGGCTAAGCTTATCGTTTAGATTATTAGGCAGAATTTCAATTGATTAACATAACGATTGAAGTAAAAACAAAACAATTCCAGCAATCACTGCGAAGATAAGAAGGAGTTGATACTGAGTTGATACTTTCAGTATCATTGTATGACTCTCCAGGAATGTCGACTCATCATGCTGTGGTCCTGATGATTCTGCCAAGACAGCAATAGTTGTATACTCAAACTGTTCATAGATAAGATTGTATCATTTGATATGTTTCTTCTTGCTCTTTTCCACAGAGATGAGAGGGTTCACAAGGTATCAAGCACCCTTTCTACATGTTTTAATAATAGCAAGAACAGGGTTCAAATTTATTACATTGATTATTTTAAAAGCGTTGTTCAAACATACGAAACAGTTGAGAGACTTTGAAATATAAAATTATCCTCTGGCGTTCAAAGAGATTTTATAAGAAACTCAGCCTGAAATTTTTAAATAATATTTTGCAATTTCAATGTCCTCAATTATCTAATTATTTTTAATTTCATCATTTTCCTGTGTTGCACTAACAGAGTATGGGAATATCACATACCACACACACATGACTCACGTATTCGCTTCTCATATATAGATATATGTAAGTAAATATTTCAAAAAATTAGTCAATAACATTCAACAATTTTTGTTTGGTAAACTAGTTCTAGAGAATTTAAGCGATCTCCCAGACTTTGAGCTGACAAAAATTCATACCTTTCTGAGTACAAATAACTAAGAGTTTGATTCCAATCGGGACCCATCGGTTTTAACCTCACTTAGACAAGGGCTCAGTAAGGTAGTGATGTCAGAGTATCGCAAGTGCGTAGATTATCGTTGGGAAACCAACATGTTTTCTTCTCATATAACAACCCACGCTAACGATATCAAAATATTAAAAAAAAATTGTATAAAAACTTTGTAATCAATCTTAAATTTCCCACTTTTCTGCACAAAACATCCCCCCCATTAGTCACTAAACATTATTTATTGCATTTATTTCGATTGAAATATTGACGTCCTACCCCATACACGCCCACTAACAACTCGGCGCAATCAATTTCACTCTAACGCGCCGTCCCAGTACCAAAGATTCGTCCATTCACATGTGTCAGGTGACGGGACATGTGTAGAAGAGCTGGGGGTGGTATATTCTCTAATAGTGTTGACTTTAACGCGTACATTTAATTAAGGCTCAAAAGTGCTTGAATGAAACTGCAGTTCTGTGTGTAGGCTCAAGGACGCAGCGCCGCTGGCCATGTACACACACACACACACGCTAGCACTCGTTCAACTGGCGCCGCACTCTAGACGCGCGTGTGGTCATTCTAGCTTCCAGCCTGGAATTTCCAGCACTACTACACGTCCATCAGTGATTGTGAGTGTCAATGCCGTACGTCGTCCTGTTGCCGTTATTGTTTTGTGCCACACGTTCAGCTGGCGTATGGGTGGCACACACACACACACATGCACGTGAGAATTGTCAATGAGTGCGCAGCAGGCTGGCGCACGAAGTTGGCTCGATTTGCTTGGTTTGTGTTTGCTGCCGCTGGAGGCGTACGCTGTCATTGAGCGAGTGCGGCAGCTTGACCACACGCATTCATCCCAACGAATACACAATTGAACACACACATATACACATATATTTTTCACCAAAAAAAAACAAACATAAAATATGAAGAAAAAAATGCATCGCCCTTGGGGTGTTTGTTTGGCCAATAACATAAGGCAGAGGCCGAGTGTTTGCTGGTGCTAAGCGTGCGAAAGGTGTTGGTGACAATGGCGGCGTTGAGGCAGGTGATGGTGTTGTCGATGGCCGGCAACTGGCAGCCGGCATTGATTATGTACATGGGCGCCGGCACTGTTTACTTATGTCATGTGTGCATGATTTATGACAAATGTGAGCGCGTCCAGGCACCCAAGCGCAGCAAACATGTGTGCAGTCTTACGGAATGAACTAGAAATATTTCAAGATTTTGCAGCAAATCGAATGCAAAATGTTAGTAATTTTTTAAGTGCTTTTTGAGCCAATAGAATTTGAGCAAAGCTTCGTAAATAAACTAAGATGGTCGATGACTTGCAATTTAAATGGCTAAAAAAATTGGTTTCTCAAGATTTGAGATAAAATTCAATGAGAACAAAACCCCTGAAGCAAGAAGAGAAAAGCTGCACAGCCTGGGCTGAGTAAGACGCTGCGTACTAGACGCTGTGTAGAGTCTTAGTTGAGAAAGTCGTGTAAGGATTATTTGGATTTTAATCACAGGTGTTTTAAAAATTTTTGGAATCCGTGAGATTTATTTAGTGCTCAACTTTGTTGATTGATTGTTATCATATACCAGTATATAAACTGAAAAACGCTTTACGACCAAGTTTTCGTCAATACATAAATGCCTTTGTAAACGGTTTCAACTAAAATGTGACCCATTTTATTTTATGGCCTTGAATATTCAGACCATTCCTTTTGTTTGATTTAGTATGAAGGACTGTGAGCGCCTTTTGTTGCTTCTTCATTGTGCATAATTCATCTGGAGTTCCCATTTTTAAGACCTTCAATCTTTTAATAAACACAAATTTGAGTTGACATAGTACACCTCTCGTCTCGTCCTTGTCCTCTGAAGAACCTTGACCAGCAACCGGCTGGGAGTAGAGGTGCCAGTGGTTTAATTAACCACGAGTCGATATACGAGTATGTACATAAAGGCATAAAGTGTCGCACAATAGTTGCTATAATTGAATATTATTATGTCAACAACAAGTTGCTTACAAGTTGCGGCCTACAATACCACAATCAAAATTGTAATACAAAATGAATTGAGAGCAAATTTTCTGTTCGAAGGCTTGACAGGTGTTTTCTTTTTGTTTTTTGTCAATGGTCATTATTGAATTTAGCATTGAGCGTTTGAAATTGTGATATTGGATAGCGATGACGGATTGCAAGAAATCTGAAACGTTGCCATCACGTTCACAACTTTTCAAAATTTTTCCCAAAATATTGAAGCAATCGAGGTGCCGATATAATCCGCAGCTGATTGACTTAAATGCGAAACACGTGATGGCGAATTATTGTATGATAAACAAGTGCTGATTGTGGCCAGCAGAGGCACGCGAACCTTCCACGTGCCACCAACCGAATGAGAACTGGTCGTGGTTAACACAGTCAAAAATTGTTTTGAACAGCTGTATGAAAAATGCAACAAAAGCAACAACTTGTGCAGAAGGCGGGCAATGGGTTAATACTAATAAAATAAAATCACCATATCAAGCATTTTTTTTCAACAAACGAATTTTACATTAAGTAAATAAAGAACAAACATAACATAAATAAATAAATACTTATTAATAAAAACAATTTATTCATTTTTTAAAAACATTAACATGAAAAAATCACCCTTTCATACCTTACTCGCTAATATTCAAAATTAAATAATTTAATATTATATGCTAAAAAAAAGTTTATTTACATTGGGGGCATCGAAATTACTGCTCCTTTCACTATATATCTGCTACACAATAAAATGTAAACAAATTTTGTAGAAAGTTTCGGTTTCGGCTTTTCGGACATTTTTTGGCCGAAACTGAAACCGAAACCGAAACCACTTATTTGGGCCGAAACCGAAACCGAAACCGAATATTCGGTCGGACACTAGTTAATACATATTTGATTTTGGAAAAACGGGAAGTACTTAAGTGCCTATTTATAGATCATCAAATGGGCATGTTGTGAGTACCCAAAGTGGGGTAGAGGCGTACTTTCTTAAAAATCTTTGGAATAGAATGGTTTGCAAAAAAACCAAAAACAAAATATTGGGCAAAAATTTATTTAACCCTTTCCGATATATCGTAAAATTTTTTCGACGATTTTGTATTTGACAGCGAACGCACTTTTTATGAAACAGCTTTTTAATTTTCATTAAGTAGGCTGTGTTGTATCATTCTGTTTAAAAATATATAGCTGTGGCTACATATCATAGTATGAGTGCCTTGTGTAAGCAGCTTTTTGCAAGAATATGAAAAACCAGCAAATGACGGTACTTCTGTGTAGGAATTTTTAAATATGTAATACTTTTTGGTACCAACAATCGAAACAATTTCAAAGTTTGAATCTTAGTTGATTTATAGAACTTACTAAGTTTTAAATTTTTTGCGTCTAAATATTTGTCCAGAGTCTTTAAAAAAATTTTACGATATATCGTACAAATGACCACAAGAGTTGCAAAGCTTTGTACGATATATCGTACAAATGGAAGACAAAGGTTGCAAGTTATGTTTGCATTTTTGTAAAGTTATAGGTTTGGTAACAGATTTTTTGCATTTGTTTGCAGCCACGCCCATATGTAAACCACGTGGCTAATAAAATTCGACTATTCGGCAATTTTCGATTAAAAATAAGAATTAAAAGACGATTTTGTGTTTTATTGGGCAGACACGGGTTATGTAAGGTTAGACATGCGTACTTGCCACTCCCACTACGATAATAAGAATCGGCTATATTCAGTATTTTTCTGTAAAACTATATGAATTTTAATTGATTCTGTATTTTATTGAGAGGAAAAGGGCTTTGCAACAACAACAACGGTTATATAAGACCGAATAAATGTGAATAATTTGTTTATATATATAATTTATATAACTTTCGATCAAAATGAAATCCCGTTTTGATTTTTTGTTGTTATAATTTATGTTTTCTATCAAAAAAATCAATGAATTGTTCATAAAACTTAAAAAACCGAAACCAAAAATTAATGAATTTTTACTCCTTTGCGGAACATTGTACGATATATTGTACAAAATTGATGAAGCTGTAATTCTCAACCAAAATGATTTTGTTGAAATTTTTTTGTATTTTATTGTTAAACTGTTCAATAAGAGCCAATATTTTGAAGGACAAATTTTTATCTGAGGAAATGTGGAAATTGACCGGAAAGGGTTAACTCGCTTAGTATTGAAAATATTGCAGGCTTGTGTGCTTTCTCGGTTGGGAAATCGTTCGTCTTTTGTTCTATTGAATGCGGTGTAACATTTGCTACTTGGTTCTTGAAATGACCTCTTTTGGTAGTTACTCAAAGTTAAGAAGAAAGAGAAGGTCAGACAAAGCAGAGCGTAGATGAAAGCAAGAACAGAGCAAAGTTGTGAGGAAGAAGTTGCAGTCAACGGAAAAGTGGAGCATATGAAAAAAAAATAGTATGACGAATGCAACAAATAAATGAATGAAGAAATGAAGCAAAGACCAAAATCGAAACAACAAAGACCACTACAACAACAAAAACATCAAAAACACAACGTCAAACCGCAATTATACAACAACAACAACAAGCGGCAAGCATTACTATGCAGCATTGCAAAGTTAATGCGGGTATAAAGAATAGCACCAGCACTAACAACATTAACGATAATAACAATAACAAAACGGCCGCAAGTAAAGTTGCGCAAAACAATTGCAGCAACAACCACATGCGCTACATTAACGCAACAAATATAACAACAACAATCAGCTACGAGACATAAACTCGTTTATAATAACAGTGGACGACGGGGCCGAATTGTGCCGATTGGGTGGTGGGGCCGGTGGCTGGTGGCAGCGAACTTTGTTTGGGATAAATAAACAGACGGCGCGGCGCAGGCGAACCAGTGGCATGGAAATGTGGATTGTGGCATGCATTGTCGTTGCCTATACGTTGTACAACAACAATACTCGTAGCACAACAAACGCGAAGCAAGGATAACACGGGACGACACGCGCGCTCGCTCGGCTCGAGTCAATCGCTGGCGGCTAGCCGAGAGCGCCAACTGCTAGAATTCATGAAAAATGCACTAATTGGAATTGCGCGCGCCTGTTGGTGTATGCGTGTGGGTGTGTGTCCCGTGTCCTGGCAGCGCGGCCGGCCAGTCGTCGTGGAACGGAACGAACGACCACTCAAAGTGGCCGAACGCGCGACCGGAAAGTTAAAAACTCCGCCATTTGTCATTGCTGAAATTCAGTCTGATTTCGGCCGTTCGACACGCCAAACGCATCCATCCAGCCAAACCGAACCGGCGCGCGCCGCTCTGTGCCACTGCGATCTGCCAGATAAAGCCAGGCGGCCCTATACTATATACGCGTTCACTATTCCAGCCGACGTTTCAGAACTTTACGTGTGTGTTGTTGTTTGTGTACGCGTGTGTGTGTGTGTGTGGTTGCGTAAAGCCAAAGCAAGCAAAATCAAATCGAAAAATCAGTGAAAAAGCGTTGCAAATTGTCGAAAATCTTTGCACGCGTGAAACTGTTTGCAATCCGATAAAATGCTGACTGGAGAGCGCAAAAGTTGCGTTGGGCAATTAAATTGCTAAATTGCTCGAGTCGGAAGTTTCGCACACACCAATTACGGTTACGGACTGATCGCCGCCGCCCCGTTCCGTGCAAGTAACCACAAAAATAGCACTGATTCCGCTATACTGGCTACCGAATGGATAATGGGTATTTGCTTAGACACAGGTGAGCCATTAACTCGACGAGCTGTGCGCTCGAATCCGATGGTCCGATGAGCGATTTAGTATGCACTCGCGTCATTCGCCCGTAGAGGAACGAATGAATGATTGAATGAATGAATCATGATGAGGACTTTTGCTGCTTTTGAGTTTCAAAGTTTTCAATTCTTTCAAATTAGACGCATACTCAAATATATGCACAAACATTTGTAGGTACTATATTTGTCCACACAGATGTACTCCGTCGTAAGTGTTCCGTTTGTGGAATAAATGCGGCTTCAATTGTTTTATTTATTTTTATTTAAAACGGTGTAATTTGCTACGTTTTTGACTGGCACTATTTTTAGTCAAGTGACCGCCAATGGAGAGGCACGTGCTGTCGCAACATTCTAAGATTGGTAACAGTAGCAGCAGAGGTTAATTAGTAGATTTGAGCTGGGAGCTTTATAGGTAGCAGCCAAATAAATGTGGCAGCAGGAGCAATAAGGACTCGGTGGATTTTTTAAATGTAAATAAAGCATGTTGTAAGATATTTAGTAAATTTGTTTGCATTTGAAAGTAAAAAATCATGGCATTAGGTGTGGAATATATTTGAAATGTGTCACATACTCGGGAGACCACATTTTCAATGACAAAAATGTCACAACAATTTTGCATTGAATTTTCTAGATAGCATTTGTTATGTTAAATTTCAGGGCCTCAATTGTCAGCGTCTCGAAAAAACTACACTTAGTTGATTCTGAAGATCATAGGCCAGAAAGCTTTCCTCCTTTAAACTTAAAGTGATTCATTGAGTCCGTTTTTATACCAACATTGCGCGACCCTACTTATCTGTTCAATTCGTTTATGCCAGCTAAAAGAACATAACTTACTTTACTCGGTCTATTTTCTATTTTCTGTTTTTCTATTTTCGGTTTATTTTCTACATAAATGCTCGCTGGATCTTTATTCGTTCTCCTTCTTCATATTGTTAAACAGCTTTAACAATTTTTTATTCATTTAGATGGCGTTCTAGATTCCGATTAAGTGTTGGTCTCAGGGACTTAGAGGACTTTTGCTTTATTTGAAACAAACAGATGTTTCTACATCTTTCTATCATCCATAAAGCCAAGATTAGGAAGAGTATCATTGAGTGAAGTTTTCTGAGCCAATCGAGAGCGCAGCGTCTTCATTATATATTCATAATTATATTTTAGATATCATTATATATTATATATAATTTTAATCCAAAGCAGCTCCAACTGGTGAGAGTTGTTCTTGGCTTAATCTCTAAGTTTGTATAATTTTCAAACAGAATTGCTTCACGTGTATTACTGAAAGCCGTCCCTTGAGATTCCATGTCGTTCCTCAGCACTGAAAGCAACTTTACTTGCACTAAGCTCCAAAGAAAAAAAAGTCTAAAGATGCCCAAGTTTTAATTTGACGTCATTGTTTTGCAGTGGCGGATTCAGGGGGGGGGGGGGGAGGGTAGGGGTTGAAACCCCACGAAATATTAGGTTCGACTTTAAAACTACATACAAATTAAAAGGCATTTTATGAATATTAAAGCATTACTTTTTGAAACCGCCCCAAAATATTTTTCTGAATCCGCCCCTGTTGTTGTGTATAGGTAGATAGATAAATTGGATATCCCAAAGACATATTTATCCCTGTCCATTGTGTTTTGAATAGTTGGTATTGTTTTTGTTGAGAGTCTCTAGTCTCATTCTTGGTGAGAAATTTATTTATTTTTTTTTATTTATTTTATTTTATTTTTATTTATTTGTGAAATATTAATCACACTTTCCAACTGCATTGCAAATTGTTCGCAATGTCGAGTCGCGTTGACTAACATGGGTTTAAAAATTACATTCTATGGTCTTGTTGAGAGAATCTTTCGATGAACATAAATGCGCAGTTGTTGGACTTTCTGAGTTGTGCAGATTTCCCATGTACGACAACAACTTTGTACGATTGTGCGTTGGCGCCGCATGCAACAACAACAAATATTTCATTTCCATCGTCAAAATTATACACCTAACTGCATTATAATGAATACGTTAAGCTTAAGCAACGGTGAATAGTGATTTCTAAAAATTGTATACAGCAACAACAACGAATTATGCTAATGTAATTTGTATGCTACTTAAAGGGTTTCGGGACAAATCGGCCTTTGCCTTTAAGGCGTGCAGTGTGCGGCGCAAAATCAAAGCGTTTAGCCGCGACTGGACGGTGCAGGTGTGTAATTTGCTGCTCATAAATTAGGCTGTCTCGTCGCATTTGTGACACACTGTGCCGCATTTGGTCAGAAATGTGTCAACCGCACGCGGCACAACGCAAAAACAACAGCAAAAACGCAATGGTCAGCGATTTTTCCAATTTTCCTTGGGAGTCCTTGCGTGTTCACGGATGTTCATTGACCACCGGCCAAATCAAGTTTTATACCGCAAAATAAGATTGATTGAGGCACGAACACCACGCCGCCACACGGTGTGGTTGTATGCGAGAGAGAGTCGTCGTATGTATGGGTGTGTGTTAGATGCGAGAGGGCGGGGAGGGGGGGCGGTTGTTTATTGTGTGTAAGTTCAGAGTCAGCGGCATGGCGAAAGCAACAACAAAAAACCAAATAACAATAACTGCAATAATGACAACCCCCACCATAACAATAACAATAACAAGAACGACAACAACAAAAACCAACAGAATAAGAACAATAAAAACACAGACAACATGTCAATTGATTGGTCACATAGAAAATCAATATGCATTCTGTGTTTTATGGAGACGCAAATTCAGCTGACTGCCGGCCCATTCATATTCGATTGGTGAACCGACAGGAGGTTTGCAGCGCCAAAGCACAGATTGTACGTTTGCAATGCCATTCAAAAATATTGGAATATTTATTTAAAAATAATAAAAATAATTTTTAAATAAATATCTGTAATTTTCTATTAAACAAAATTTCCACTTGAGCAAACACTGAGCGCCCTAATAAATTTGTCATAATTTTCAAATTAGCCGAAAATGCCACCAAAACAACCACCGGCAAAGTCACAAATTAAACTTTACAGCAACGCACAGTGTCGCGAGTAGGGACAAAAATCAAAAAATTAATGTCGTAAATGTAGAAAAATAAGTTTGTAGTAAGTAATGTAAAGTAATAAGTAAATACCTCAATTTACTAAAATGTGAAAACGAATTTTAAAAATATCAATTTATATACCGATGGCAGGCCACCAAACTTGCACTTTGTGAAGGTTGCTGATGGTGACTTGGGTAGAAATTATTGCAATTTGTTGAATGTAAGTTCGAGGGCTCTTATTGAAAAATTTCCCATGGAACCTTATGTTAAGTAAATATATTCTATAAATATACTATTTTTGCAACTCTGTGAAAGCTTTCCCTCTTTTGTTTTGCTTTCCATATTCCTTGTACCGCTATTTGAAGAAACGTCAATTCGTAGGAATAAAAGTGCAATGTCATCAAACTTTAGATAAACTTAAAAAAAAACTACTTTTTACTACTTCGAGATTTTACAGTGCGATACAGCAGATGTATGTATTAATAGAAACCATGGACTTTAGCTGCACAAACTTGCACGTTTTTAAGAAATTTTGCATTTTCAGTGCCGTATGCAGTAAAAAATAGGGTCCTTTTTGCAGCATGGTTGGCAGGAAAACATAGCGACCACTGCTGCGCTTCGCTTGAGCTATAAATGTTTGTTTGTAATAATATGCAAACACCACTTGATTTAGAAAAATTACAAAAAAAAAAGGTAGATTCGATGGAAGGCTTCGGTAATACTGGGTGGCTTGCCATCGAATCAAGGCAACTTTCGAAAGAAGCAAAACTTGTTAATGTCTTCAGAACCAATATAGCAGTTAATAGGAAAATTAGAGTTAAACACGAAAACCGAAACTCTGATATACTGCAATATATAATATCAGAGGAAGTTGAAGAAAGGAGTTTTTAAATTTTTCAAAACTAGATGTAGAGGGTTTAATTTCCAATAATTCATGATCGAAAACCGATTAGCAGTACAAATTAACAAACTGTAATTTTTAATTGAAATATATGCTCTACTGAGTTTAATAAGAGGTGTTATTCTTTTTTATTTGGGTTTACAATTACTTACTTACTTATAAGTATGCACAGATATCTGTAGTTTTTTCAATATTTCCTTTTTTATGACAAGCGTATTTTTAGGTTGATCGAAATAATTTTCTGTATGTACCTTTATATTGATGATATGAGTTGCGGTACCAAATTTCATCAATATATCTTTTATAGTTTCCGAGATATTGTCAACTTATTATTTGGTTGTATGGGAGGTAGGCGTGTCCGTGGGGCGATTGAAGTAATTTTTGGCGTATTAACTTCTCTTTATAACCAAATCATATGTACAAAATTTTATTGTCATACGACTATTCCTTCTATTTTTGTCCCTCGCTACTATGGACTCGCGACACTGTGCAACGTGGCGAAAACACAAATTTCGCGAGGTATTTGTAAATAAGCCGAATGAGTGGGCGAATTGCGGCTGCAATGACTGTGAGTTCAAATATTTGTGCATAACGATGTACTAATGGCTACGCGAATGCGAAAAGTCACGCTAGCGCGAAATGCTCATACTTTGACTGCGCTTGAGGAAATTTTCAACTTCCGGTTGCTGTCGTTGCGACGCCTGTGCGCCGGAAAACAATGTCAACGCCAAGACGCCAATTGGCCAATTTGTGCGCTTCCGGTGCGGCTGTGCTGGGTTTTTTGCTGTTCTTTTCAGCTGTTGATTTATGAGTACGCGACGTTATACGACTTGTTGTTTTTCGGGTAGTAAAAGAGTTAAAGTGCCGTTATCGCAATGTTAAATCTGGGTAGGGCGTTTACAATCATAGTGGGCAGTAAACGAGAAATTCGTGTGGGTAAACAGGATACGAAATATTGTTCAAGTGGTGAGCGTATAAGAACAATAAGCCGATGGTATATAAAATTAATTTTTATAAAAAAAATTGCAGATGATTTCAGTAATCAACAACATTACATACAATACAGCCATCAACAAGGTATGTAGTATGTTTTGGGATCTTCGTCAACCACACTGACGACAATAAAATTCATGAAAATCATGAAATTGCGTTATTGAAATTTTTTTTTATTGAATTGTAGGGGAATTCTTTGTAAGGTGCCACTCTTTGCAATGTGCCAGCCCTGCTCGATTTGGACGTTCCAGCAATCCAAGAAACAAAATTCCTACTGTCATTTAAGGTATATATGACAACATCAATTTTAATGTGGTTTTTGAGGGAATAGCAATAACACAGTCTGGGTAAAAAAATCTGTCAAATTTGGTTAAGAAAAAACTTAAAAATAAAAAGGTTTTTCTTGCGGTGGAAAAGACATCGTTGGACTTCATTTTTAATGCTTTTTCATAATCCGAAATGATATCCGAGCATATCGTAAAAGGAGAAAATTTATTCAATGATTTACAAAATGGCGTGAAAGTGTAAAGTGCCACCTTTTTTTCTTTGTAAAGTGCCACCCCTCTTCTTTCATTGTTTGGTGGTCCTATATCGGTAAAATGACTTTTTATTGCTCGGAATCGTCATTAAAATGAATTTAAAGTGTTTTTAGTCAACTTTTCTCTAATTTAATCATGAGGAATGAAATAGTTCAGTTTTGTTTATTAATTTCCATATGACTACCATTTTATTCATTACCATTCAATTTGCATTTTGCTTTCGGTAATTTTCTATTAAATTCAAATTAAATTCAATAATATTTCATAAATTTTCGAAATCATGCATTTGTACTTGAGATTTCTACGTTTTTCGCGATTTTTTTAGAGGGTGGCACTTTATCTTAAAAAATTTTAGAGTGTGGATTATTAACTTACTTACTTACTTACCTACTTACTTAACTGGCCATAACAACCCGTTATCGGGTTACGGCCTGCCTGTCGATTTTTAACACTTTGGGAAATTGGCTGTAAAATTCGTATTTACGAAAAATTCAAATGAGGTGTTTCCTTGGATCTTCTTCTTCTTCTTCTTCTTGACTGGCACGACAGCCCGATTACGAGACTAAGGCCTAGCTACCCGCAACCATCCATGTTGTGCGTGTGAATTTTGTACAAGGTTGGAAGGGACCTGCAGTTTTATGCCGATTCCGAACGGCGAGTTGGGAGCTTTTTCATAGGCAATATTACTCTCAGAGGTTTGCCATTTCCTGCTGAGAGGACAGCCGCCGAAAGAAAAATTGTTGTTTTTCTTTTTTTCGGTGTTAGCAGCAACGGAGTCTTGAACCTGGGTTCGAGCGTCGCATTTGACTCGCGGCCCAACGCACTAGCCAGCTACGGTGGCTGCCTTGGATCACAGCTCTTTAAACCCTCTTTACAACGGTATATTAACATTGGCGATAAGTTAATTTTCTAACGAGTTATGCGCAAAAAAGCCATGGGGTGGCACATTACAAAGAATTCCGCTGTTTATTAATTCCGAGAGACGTTAGACTATAAATAAATCAGTTAACACTAGAAAGACCATTGCGGCCATTTTGACGGTTTTTAATTTTTAAATATCTGTATTTTGCTTTGATGACTTTAATTTTTTTATTGGGTTCTACAATTAGTTCTACAATTACAATTAGCCAAATCCAGTGTCTACTTTTCAAAATATTAGCGGATATAATATGTAGTCTTTGTAGGTATGGAAAACTTGCGGACTTTCTAGTGTTAAGACTGCCTAAAACACTCACTCAATAACTTACTGGATTCCAAAAAAATATGCGTTGAGTAGTCGTCGCGGTTGTCACTGGATATTGTATCCTTGTTAGTCATAAATGCAAAATTCTAACGTCTTTTGCAAACGCTTCAGAGACAAAGATAAAGGCAAAATCATTCCCTACCGATTGTGTATCTGTCTTATACGGTTTTGAAATCAGAACAAATACTTCGGGTTTAAACAAATTGCCCATCTTTCTTACTGTTTTTAAATCAAAAGAACCACTTTGGCTTTTAGCGAATAGCCAAATCTCACTTACATCTCGAAGGCTAATATGCTTTAAAACTCTCCATAACTAAATACCATTGTTCCAGTTGGTTTCAGTTCTAGAAGAAGGAACAGAACTCGTGCTACAAAATGGAACTTTTTGGCCTGATGCTCCTAACTGAGAGTTATCACTTCCACATGCCTATCTGCTAACTTATGTACTCACCAACACCAGCCTTTTGATTAACACTAGGAGTACCGGGTTTGGCTTCATACCTACTTATACCGTGAGCGGTCAAATGACGGTATTCAGAGTTTTTAACCAAATCGGTTGAATCTGAAGAAATGTTTCAGTGTAAACAATGTAATATAAATATTTGTATACATTTATTTATGTTCTTGAATGTGAAAAAGTATAGTTTTGGCAAATATTTCAAAAGTGAAGCTATTACAGTCATAGTAAATTTCATGCTTCACACACAACACGTAAAATAATGCATATTTGTTTTTGCAAAATTTTTCATAAATATATAAAAGTCGGTTGAAAATTTAATATAAAACAGAAGGCTAGACATAGGTTATTGTAAAATTTGTACCGTCTTTGACTTTTTTGTGAATGTTTTAATTTTATTTCCATGGCTACGTAGTTAACCGTCATTTGACCGCTCGTGGCACTATTAGGTAAAATCGATGATATAAAGAAAACAGATCGGCGCAGTGATTGCAAAATTTTAGAATATTGAGCTTAATGCAAAATATTAAAAGTCATGGAGAACCAGATTCATAACTTAAGAAAGTCGTTCATTCGCCATCACCTCATAGACCTGACATCTTGCTACAGATTATCGTCCAATATTGGTCGATCAATTTTTTTTTTTTTAACGAGCCATCGAGCAGGGATACTTCATAAATGCGAGGCATTGCGCTGGTTCAGGAGGGATATATAGGTTAGGAAAAATGATGTTGAATGAAGATTTTATGGACTATTGCCTTGAACTCATCAATATCAGACGTGCTGGAGAAAATATCTGCAGGGAGACCATTCCACAATCGCGCTGTACGGGCCAGAAACGAACTTTCTGTACTTTCTACTACTGAAGTTATCTAATTTTTGCTATAATCCTTGACTAAAATGTCAAAACATCTGTCTTTCATTATCCTGTCCTTAATTTATAGTCCATTGCATTGTTACATTTGTTTTCTGTTATTTTGTTAGATGCCAGCGCGGCACAAGATACCGCCGAACAAGGCAACGACTGGAGTCGTACACAGAATGCAAACAGTGCCAATGGACGTGTTGGTTCCGCCGAAGTTGCCGCTATCGACATACAAAATGCTGGAAAAATAAAATTCGATCCGCCCAAAGTGCCAGTGATATTTGTTTTAGGCGGCCCAGGTAGTGGCAAAGTAACGCACTGCGACACCTTCATGCAGGAGCGCCGTGGGATGACGCACATCAACATGATGGATCTGTTGCAGCAATATGCCATGGGCAACGGTAAGTCGAGAGCGTCCGTTACCTCCCACCCCGCCCAGATACATAAACTAAAGTGAAATGCGTTGTGTTGTGTCGCCGCAGATATGCAGGACTTTTCGCAACTATCCTCAAAAACGGTCGTCGAAGTGCTCATGTTAGAGATGAAAATGGCTCCAGCTGCCAAAGCGTACCTAATCTCGGGATTTCCACGCTCAATGCGCGACGTTGTCGAATACTCGGAGAAGGTGAGTGCACTAATCAACTGTTTGTACTTGCCGTTGTTGTTGTACATAGTTGTAGGTGTATGGTTGGGGGCGTTATGGCTCGGGACATTTATTTGGCCGCCCTACGACTTGTTTACATCACCAAATTGTAATCAGGGTATTTGGACGAGAATTAAGCAACAAAGTCATTTCTTAATTAAAACATTAAATTTGTAATAAAGTCGACGTGTGTCTGTTGTCGGTGGAAGCGCGCCTTCGCCGGGGGACGGGTGGTGTGTATTGCGTGTAATTGTTGGAAATGAAAAATTGATTTATGAATTGTACACGACTGACAGCGACGATGGTAAATGGCCCAGCGGCGACTGTGTACAAAGGCCACACTTGGCTATTAGAGGTTCAACATATGTTTCGGATATGATGCGACACGACGGCCATTACGTCAAACATTTATCATTTAATACACTCGTTGTATGTTCTACGCACACATTCACATAGCGTCAATTAGCGTTTAAATAAAAGTCCACATTGTGCAGTAAATAAAACCAACATTGGGCTTGTTAAAAGCCTTTCTGGCTGATATATGATCTATTAGCTTTTCTGGGCTTATGGGCCAAATATTTGCCAACACAAGCTGCAATTAAGAAAAGTGAAGGAAAACAACTTAAGAAATTGTAATCTGACGTTGTGCAGCTTCTTACAAGTATTTACTATCCAATGTTCGTAAAAGCGAGTTTAATAACACTGTACAACAGCACTTCTGCAACAGAGTAACGACCGCATATTTCTGAAAGAGGACGTCATAGTGATCATTTTTGCCGAACAAAGTTATAGTCCAGCACGTCTGAGTTTTTTGTAATATGCACATAAAGGTTAAAGGGTCCCTATAGACTTTTACACGGAAAGTATAAAAACTTGAAGAGCTAGAGCTTTGATGTCTAAGACAAAGTTGTTTGCATTAAAAGTGTGGAACTTTTTTGTGTACACATGGCGGGTTCATGGGGTCCCCTTTCCTTACCCCCTTTTTCATGTTTTTCGGAAAAATGTTTCATAAAAAGCTTGTATTGAGTAAAATATTGAAAAAATACCATATTGTCTTTTGGGAAAATATTCCTCATTAAAAAATAAAGGGGGTCTTCAAACACCAACACTTTCTCAAAACTTCCCCCAAAACAATAAAAAGCCTCAAACACGAAACCTTCATTTAATACTTTTTCATTAATTGCTTGCACTGCTTGAGATGTTGAGAAAAACGTTGAATATTAAAAAATAGTTCAGGTGGTCTCCAAACGAGAAGTCCCCTCTTAATAAAATAAACAATTTTTATGATTGTTGAATGAATGTTGCAAAGAGAGAAAGAGGGAAATCTTGTGCTGAATTTCTCATAAAAAAATACCTTGCAAATCGTTCATAACTCAAACAGTTTTAATGTGAATTTATGCTTAAAAAAATTATTTAAAAATTTCATAACATTAATAATTAATACAAAATTTTGCACTGATTGCAGATTCAAGTCGTGAATGGCGTGGTTTTGATATCCTGGCGCCAGTCCGTATTGCAAAAACAAATTGACTACGGTGCCAAGTTAGGTCATGTCGTACTCTCCTTAGCCAAAATGGAATTAGAGAATTTCTTCAAAAATGTGATGCCAGTAGCGGATTATTTCGATCAGAGTGATATGCTTTTAGCGGTATGCGAAAGACCTCATAAAGACTTTAAAGTCTCGCAGGCTTGGTTTGATTTGATTTGATGATTTGATCGTTTCTTCAGGTTAATGGGGAACGCGCCCCAACGGAGGTCTACAAAGATTTTCGTACGTCAGTGCTCGACATACTGAGCGCGCTCGAAAATCAGGAGGCCATACTGAACGGAGTGACAGGTATGGGCAGAGGGATACATGATATACCCGGCAGTATTGTAAGCGTAGACACCGCACCTAGTCAAGCCGCCCATCTTGCAGAAATGTCAAATGCCAATGCTGCCGGCGCCGCCAACGCCAACGCCGCTGCAGCGACCGAACGCAACGTGACGGATGCAGTGGTCGCGCATGTTGCAGCGCACGCTGCCAATGCGGCGAACGGCGCTGCGTCGGATGTGATCACCACACAGCCAACGCACAGCAATAATGCGGCGACCAGCATGGATGCCGGCGCCAATGGCATACCGCCGGTGATTTGGGTGATCGGTGGCCCGGGCAGCAATAAGGCGACGTTGTGCATGAAGGCGGTGGGACTGAATCCCGGCTGGGGTCACATAAGGTGAGTTGGCTGGCGGCGTGCAAGAAACGTTGGCATCTTTTTTAACCGTTATGTGTTTTTTGTGACAGCATGGGACGTCTGCTGCGCACCATAACGGACTCGGCACCACGCGCCAACACAGAAAGCTATGCGGTAAAAGAGTCGCTTTCGGCGGGCGAAATGGCACCGGAAAAGGCTGTCAACAGTATGCTGGACATACAGATACGACAGATGATAGATAAGGATGGCATCATCATAGATGGCTATCCGCGCAACTTGCAGCAAGTTAAATTTTTTGAGAATAAGGTGAGCCACAAGTCGAGACTTGAACATGATGTTAGGTTAGGATTACGAATGGGGGGAAAAGTGAATGAAAGGAAGCTATTCAACAGATAATTTTTAATCATTCGATAATAGTAAGAAACCTTCATTCTATAAAAAGCTTGTTGAACTCTTGCTTTGTCCAGTCAAACTTTCTGCTTTGTTGCTTCGATATTTTTAACGACTTCATCTGTTTAAATGAAAATATTTGTTTTCCTTTCTATTTCAGTACAAACAACGACCCCCAATTATACTGTTAGACTGTTCTAAGCTGCAGCTGGGACGTGGCCGCATCGATGATACAGTCTCGTCGTTCCGGCGTCGTTTGGAACTGTTCCGAGAGCTGACACTACCAATGCTTAAGGCAATGGACAACAGCAGTCGGCTGCAAATCGTATGATTTTGTTACTAATTTATTAATATTTTCCATAACATTTTGCAATGTCCGACAGGTGGATGGCGATACGGACAGCCCGTCGGTGCAGCGTGATTTCGAAAAGATCATTCGCACACACATACAGCAATTCCAGCAGTCGGGCAACCAGCAGCCAGGCGGCGATCCGGACAGCAATAACGCAGCGCCAGTGCAGAATCAAACCGATGCCATACTGCAGGATCTGGAGAATAATATGCCGGGAGCAGTGCCAACTATAAGCCACCATGTCAGCCTGATGAATGGTCACATGAAGAATCGCAACAACAGCGGCAACAACAATCTGAACAACAGCCACAAGACCATGAACGGCGATGCGCGTGTGGGTCAAGGACTCGATTTTCGACATATGCTGGAAGAGGCTGAACGCTACCCGGTCGATTCGTACATGTAGAGCGTTTTAAAGGACGAGTAGTTTATTTAATAGCTTTAGGCAATATGTGAAAGGGGTGTATGGAGCATTTGTTTCTTGAAGAAAACATGATAAGTTGATTAAAAGATTGGTTTGAAAGTATGTTTATACAACTTGGTGGTGTTTATTAGAGCAAGGAGTCTATATATTTAACAAATTTTTCTTTTATTGGAATAATAACTGATGAAGAGTTTATTCCACATACAAATGTGTCTGACTATTTTATCAAAACTTACTGCTGTTGAGAACTTATTGCATTCATATTTGAACAAAACTTGTTCCCTTCAAATATCTCCCTGTTCATGATTCACTTCACTCTACTGTTTATCCGTCTAGCAAATCACAGAGCACATGCTTAAGTTAGCTAATCACTGATTAATGTGAGAGTCATTACATTGTTACGAATCTACTAACAACTCGAACAGCTAAGAACATAATTTATTTATAATCATCTTCTAAAATTAGTTAACTAAAGGTTCAGCAACGACTAGGAATCTTGGCTAAACTTAATCCTAAGTAACTACTTTGTCATATGTAGTTACCAAAACATTAATTCTATTCTATGATTAGTCACTGAAGACACTCAAAAGTTAATCACTTAATCACTAACCACTCAATCATTAGATACCACTCAAGTTTAAATAATTTAATCATTAACATTAATCAAGCAATTACTAGTCCCTAAATTGTAATATTTATTCTCTAGCTGACACCATTATTTGATCTTCTATAAATCTTCAAATATAATTATTTTTACACAGTCCAAGTTTTAGCTACGGTTGCAATTAAAATCACTACTCGTTAATCAACTTACTTACTTAACTTTCCATAACTACTCATTAATCAACATAATTAATTTTTATTGAGCATTGATTTAACTAGTCATTACCTTAAACCAATTTCAGGAAACAAATGTTTAATACACACTTTGAACTACTTAGTTCATAAGAAATTAATTATATATATAAAATATATATTCAAAAACGATTTAAGAGAATTGTTAAATCTATAACTGTGCCATTGTTCTGAAAGTCAAACGAAAGAAAATACAAATTTATATGCAGATGGACACAACTCAACTAAATGATTGCGAGCCATCCACCTAAATAACTAAATACTACTGCATAAGATTTCAAGATCAGAATACTATACTGTAGTATAAATTTAAAACACATTTTAGCAACATAAATAAGCATAGTTCTAGTATCTTAGTCGAGTGGGTGACGCAGCATTGAAATGGTTTGATGCTTTAAATAAAAATGCGAGCAGTTCAAAGAGTCGCTCATGTCTCTAATGTTGAAGGATCGATTGATCAAATGTTTGTCTAAATGAACAACAGCTACATTAACAACACAATACAACTTACAATACAAACAGTATGCAACAAGCTACAATAACGCAACTAAGTATTTCACACAACATTCTACAACTCGATTTTTGTTGTTTACAACTAACAACGATTGTTTGTATTGTATTTTATTAGTAAAAACATAATAAAATACAAAACATGCATTCATACACTTGGAGCTGTTGAGTAGAGTTAGTAAAACTTCATGCAAACATAAATCTAGGACTAAATATATATGAATATATTTATTTATTAAAAAACAAAATACACATGTTAAGCGTTTATTAGACGATAAGTTACACAAAAAATAAATAAAATCAAAAGAAAGCAGAACAAAAACGAAGTCAAATTATTTTTCAAATGAGAATTGAGGGAATTTGGAAAATTATTTTTAATACGTAAAATGTAAATAATTGCAAATTACACAAAAATTCAGGGACCGTAACAGTTATAAGTTTTATTATCAGGTGTACAACTTTGCTTCCGCCGTTTTCCGATAGGTGGCTGTACCGGCTGAGGCTGGTTGAAATACATAGATGGTAATGCCTTTAAAGTGAGTGTGGACAGTGCCTAACGAATTGTCATCGCCGTTTCAGTGACAGTTGTTCTTGTTTTCGTATTATTCACGCTCGAAAATGTCCGTTTATGTGCCCAATTCTCGCCATTTGCGGGAAGTTTTACTTTTCTGTTACAATTCGCAAAAAAATGCAGCTGAAGCGCATCGAATGCTCTCAGAAACTTACGGTGATGCTGCTCTGAGTGAAAGAACGTGTCGGGAGTGGTTTCAACGTTTTAAAAATGGTGATTTCGATGTCGAAGACAAACATGGTGGTGGGAGAGAAAAAACCTTCAAAGATGAAGAACTAGAAGCATTGCTTGATGAAGATTCGTGCCAAACCCAAGAAGAGCTTGCCGAATCGTTGGGAGTGAGTCAGCAAGCCATTTCAAAACGTCTCAAGGCCCTGGGCATGATTCAGAAAGAAGGAAACTGGGTGCCGTACGAGTTGAAACCGAGGGACATCGAGCAAAAGTGGTCAAAAAGTACCTGGAAACGCTGAAATGGGAAGTCTTGCCCCACCCGCCGTATTCCCCAGATGTCGCCCCTTCTGACTTCCACCTATTCCGTTCGATGGCACACGGCCTGGCAGATCAACATTTTCAATCCTTCGAAGAATTGGAAAAATGGATTGCTTCATGGATAGCGTCAAAAGAGGACTCCTTTTTTCGAGCCGGGATCCGAAAATTGCCGGAAAGATGGGAGAAAGTTGTCGCTAGCGACGGACAATACTTTGAATAATACATCTGTAAGCACTTTTTCGCAATAAAGCTTTTAATTTTGGAAAAAAACGGCGGAAGCAAAGTTGTACACCTGATATAAAAATCAATGTTTAAGAGTTATTTTTTGACTTTTACTTAATGACTCAACAAATAACAGTTATTTTTTATTTATATTTTAAAAATCGTATAATAACAATTATTTTTGATTTTTTTCGTATTAGTCCACAAATAACAGTTTTTTTCGATTTTTATTTTAGTTGTCCTATGATAACAATTATTCGTGACTTTTATTTAAAAAAGTCATCAATAAAAATCATTTAGTGACTTTTATTTATAAAAGTCATCAATAAAAATCATTCAGTGACTTTTATTTTTTAAGTCATCAATACAAATCATTCAGTGACTTTTAATAATAAAATTCATCAGTAAAAATCATTAAATGACTTTTATTTTTAAGTCGCAATATAAAAGTCATTTTCATTAATCGCACTACTGGATTCATTAAATATCGAAAGGTATATATATTCCCGATCGGCTTAACAAGACCTGTCCTGACAACTCTGTTTCCTGGAAGAATCATAACTTTTGCATGCATTAATGAAAATGACTTTTATATTGCGACTTGAAAAATAAAAGTCACTGAATGATTTTTATTGATGACTTTTATAAATAAAAGTCACTGAATGATTTTTATTGATGACTTAAAAAATAAAAGTCACTGGCTGATTTTTATTGATGACTTCAAAAATAAAAGTCACTGACTGATTTTTATTGATGACTAAAATAATAAAAGTAACCAATAATTATCTTAGGACAACTTAAATAAAAATTGAAATAAAACCGTTATTTGTGGACTTATATGAAAAAAAATCAGAAATAATTGTTATTAAAGGATTTTTAAAATATAAATAAAAAATAGTTCTTATTTTTTAATTTTTCCATAAAAATTACAAATAAAAAGTTTATTGCCAAGTTTGATTCTCCGTGCGAAAAGAAATGTATTGGTATTTTTCATTTATTTGTATGACTTTTCCTTCATAGTGAATTTTTCAAATAGGTATAGTTTTCATAAATAACTGTTATTTCCGGTCCCTGCAAAAATTAGAGAAATATTGATAGAGTGCAGTAGATGCTCAAGTTTTGACTGATCAGACAGTAAGTTTTTGCCTTGTAGGCTAAATTAATAAAAATGAAGAGGAATGGCAGAATTAAATAAAGAATGAATGACGAAATGTTGCAACTTGCAAAGTTTGTTCTATGTACCACAGAACATCGACAAATTTGGAGGCATCAATGAGACGAGCGATGCTGCTAATGTTGATGGATCGCAAATCACTTCAAGTCTCTTTTTGACCAAAAATTGTTTGTCTATCGAGCCAGAAGCAGTAATCCTGCTTTGGTTTGGTCACTGAACGTGTCTACCAATGATCCACTGGCCGAAAAAAGGCGAAACACATTGTGTCCATGGTTTTACCTCTTAGACGCATTAGTTGCTCGCTTCTGATGGAACTTGGGCGTGGCCAGGCTTCTCTGAAGATCCTGATTCACTACGGCATAATAAGTGAGAATGATTGAAAGAGTAAAAAAATTTAAACCAAATTCCCGTATACCAAAACGTCTGTAACTGTCTCCTTTCCATGGTTCCAGCTCAACTGCGCAGAACGAAAATAGTTCTCAGTGAGAACTGAACAAATATGACTTAGCTCAAACTAATCTCCCTCGACGAAAAAGTGTGTGGCTCATTGGTCTGCTGAGTCAGTGGCCATAAACTTTGACTTCACATCTCGCGATTATCAAAAAGGTGAGCGCACACAATCCGCTGTCAACCGCCCAAAATACAACCAAGTTATCCAAGTTTCTGATTTCACTTGTCAGCCGACGTCAGTTTGCACGCGTAGCCCAGCTGTTGCAAAGAAAAGCAATGCTTGCAGCGCGCGACGCAACGCTATCGCAGTCATAATAGCACAACAACAACAACAACAACAACCGCGTATTGTAGTGAAAATAAAAATAACGCCAGCGTCTGGAAGCGGAGCAGCGCGCACAAACAAAAGCGCCAACAATAGCAAAGAAACTGATAAGCCATCGTAGCATTTGCGGCTATAAAACTGATTAAAGATTTACAACGAGAAACTATATCGCGACCGGTGCGACAGACAGACACCGGTGGTGCCATAAAGCACTTTGCACACTGTCAGCATCTTCACATATGGGACGGACAAATATTTGCTGCAATTGGATACGTTTACACATTTGTCTAATGGCGTCGGGACTGATGGACTGCTAAGTGGGATTTGTGGAAAATTTCATTTGGCGCTTCCTATGGGAATGTCTTGCAGTTGGTGTTGTTGTGCTGTTGCTGTTCCTGCAGTTCCGCAGTCGCTGTGCCGTCACGAGTGTTTATACAAAAGCCAGCTGCAGCGCTGCCGCCCACGCTTGGCTGCCACCAGCGTCCAGCGGTGAGACGGAGCGTCTGCCTGATAACCACACCGCACCAACCGCTACGGGACGCAGCGACATGGCAGTCGCGCTGGCAGGCGAGTATCTCCACGGCCATTATCAATATTAAATTCACTCGCTTTTCACTCGGCCTACATGTTTACCAGGCTGCATGTGTGCAGCTGTTTGGTGAGTGTGCGTGTGTGAGTGTGCACTGTACTATATAGTGTGCCAGCAGCACACACAATCGCCATTTTCCCGCATTATCCGCGCTGGAACGAGGATGAGTGTGTTTGCCAAGCGTCGAGGCGGCTACTACCTAAGGTTCTTAGTTATTTGAAAAATCTCGCTGGAATCGGTTGTAACGCGCACTCCGGACCACATCGTTGCCGCGCACAATTTAACTGCCGCGCCACGAACAATTAAACTTTGATCAGCTCACCAATCAAATCAATCGATCATGGCGGACAAGAGCCTTGTGAAGCGATCACAGTCCAGTCTGGGCGTGTATCATTATTATCACTCGGACTTTTACTACTCAATGCCGAATATCACCAGTAAGTCTTATCTATTTGTATCTTGCTTGTTTTTGTCTTTTTTTCTGCTGAATTCATAAATAATAGCAACAAGAAAAAATAAAATTCTTTATTTTGTGACAAAAACAACAAGAACATTATTTTTCGCTGCAAGAATCTCTATTGTCTTTTTGCATCAGCAGAAGAAGAGCATTGCTGAAATGTTTCCATCGAAAACAATTCACTGATTGTTGTGATGTTTAAACGGGTTTGTCAGCAATTCCTTATAGCTAATCAAAAAATTTGTGAACGATCTAAATACAAAACGGTAGAGAAAATGTTTACCTTTCCAGGAATGGAAACTTTGCATCTAAATGAAGACCTTGACAGACAATAGGAATCAAATTGTGGTTTTGCTGTGCGAAATTGGCAATACAAATGTTTTTTTTTTAATTATTTAAGAAAAAATTTTAGAAAATTATCGCAGATATGTAATTGTTGTTGTTGTAGTTGGAGTACAAGGAATCAAGTTGTTCAAACAAACGTTTATGTTTAGTGATTGCATCTAATGGCTGAGCCGAGCTGCCGCTTCGCGGTGCCAGATTGGCAATTGGAATGACAAGTCCTTAATTGTTGACCCGGAATTTGCTCAGACTACAAAGTAGTATTTATTGAATTTTTTTTAATCCTTCGGTTAGAGCCTGAAAACCCATTCTTCATACTCTTACCCCTTCATACCCCTTGTAACACTTACTACGTACGTGAAAAAAGTAACCATAAGTCTCTCACCTGGCTCAATGCCTAAAAGAAATTGGGTTTTTGATTAAGATAGGCCGATCTATCCAGGTTTGAATCCAGTTTCTGTGAGTAAATTTACCTATGAAAAAGGTATCCCTTATAAGTTGTTGTTAACTACTGGACTTCAGACTCATTATCAGGATATTGTGCCAGCTATATATGTACAGTGGACGTCCAGTATAACGAACTTTCCATTTAACGAATTTTCGATTTAACGTACGGCTAAATTTTTTCCATTGATGGTTCTATATTACAAACAAAAGTGAAATTTGCTATTCGATATAACGAATATTTATGTTGTTTTGCACCCTACGAATTGTTTTTATTTGAGCATTCACATTCTTTACAATAACAATGAATGTTTGGTTTTGTCAAGTGAACGGAACCTCAAATGTTTTTGTTTTTGTTACGTTAAAACTTTCAAATTTACGTTAAGTTACCAACATTTTCAAATTCTGTTTGTATGCATTGCTGATCATTTTCACAGGATTTGTTTTGCGTTCGGTCGGCTTTTTTCTTTTAAAAATTAAAATTTAAATAATCAATCAAGAGAAATTGCCGTACAGAAAAGTTTACTTGCGGAAAAGAGGCAATCGCGCATCGAAGACTTTTTCACTGTACACACATAGGCATATTTGTATTTTGAAAATGCTGGAATAAAACAAGAAAAAACTGAATATGTGAGACTTATTTCTTTAAGAAGGATGGTTTAAATAAAAAAAAATTTCGATCGATTTAACGAATTTTTAGATTTAACAAATTGGGGATATAACATAAGATTCGTTATATTAGACGTCCACTTTATTTGTATATGTTTGTATTCATTCTCAAACCACACCAGCCAAGTACAGCAACACTTGAATATGCTCAAGTCTCGTGCTTTCAAATTTAGTACGCCCAATCAAGTCACTATCGAAAAATTGCCATTAACTGCTGATAAAGATTTTTTTTATGAATGTGTTATAAAAAGAACACTTTACAAAGGTGTGGAGATTATTTTAGTGTTATACTATTCTTTCAATAAAATGATTCACTTGTTTTTAAAACATGACTCTATAGTTGCTGATATTAGTTCTGCCTTGCACAATTTCCATCTGACGAGCTCCTAATTAAGGAACTTAAGCTACATATTATACTTACATGTACTTAAAAGTTAATTGGTTTTATTATTGGTTAAGTTTATTATTGGTTTATTTGGTAGATCTGTGAAATCGTTTTAGATGATTTTCGATTAGTTTGAAGGTTATGTTAGTTTAGGTTATGTTACTAGTTCGATTATACTTGTACTAATATCTTCTACTATATCTTCTACTAATATCTTCCCATTAAGATTACATCGTAATTATGTTTTTACATTGATTTATACATTTAAGCTGAGGGATCTGTAGAATTCATGAGGCAAATGAG
This sequence comes from Melieria picta, assembly GCA_964056695.1. Classification (NCBI taxonomy): domain Eukaryota; kingdom Metazoa; phylum Arthropoda; class Insecta; order Diptera; family Ulidiidae; genus Melieria; species Melieria picta. The sequence goes on along the minus strand of OZ057399.1, from coordinate 70,701,243 downwards.
GGGCCAAATGTAATTCTTCTAATCAATAGATTGACAGCATTGGCCGTGACAAACATTGCTCCGACCTCAAAACTACTGTTAGAATTTTGTTGTTGTTGATCGAAAAATAATAGTTCGGTAATTACACGTTAAATTTGTTGTGCTTATTTTAAGAGCAAACGGGCCCTGCAGCTATTTCCCCTTTGAGGGAAATTCCATGTGCAAACTGCAGCCAACTTTGCTATGTAATGAGGGAAATTTTTGACACACGCACACACATGCAACTGTGAAATGGACAAATTGACGTTACGTTTTGTTGTTTTGTTCGTTGATTGGTTTGTTTTGATTTTTCACCAGCCACGTTCGATGTAGGTACGTTGGTTTGTTGGGGCGGGCGCACGAGTGGTGCGAACGCGTTTGCGTGAGCGAATGGCCAAGCATGTGCATGTGTGAGTGTGTGTCTATGAAGAGTTTTCCCATGCATTGGGCGGCCAGTCGTAGTCAGCGTGATTGTGCGACTGTGAACGGGTCATTTGGCTGAGGGAAAATGGAAATTTAAGTGAATTTGTGGATTTGACGAAGCAGTCAGAAACGTTTATAATTCAAAACTGGATTTTAGAAGAGTGAATACTTAAAATACCGTACGACATATTTAAATTATATGCTGCGAACAGGTTGAAATCATTTCAAGTTGATTTGCATAAAAATTTACGTAGTGCTGTGTGTAAATTAGTGCATTAAGCTATGCTCCAAGCGATTCTGTATTGAAATTGCAGCGCTTCCTGTGATAGGGACACTGAATATTTTTTGAAATGCTTGAAATGGAAACTGTTGCGCGTATTTGGAGCGCAACGCACCCGAGATAACAACGGCCGCTTATCAGGCGCAGGGAATTGAATGCAAGACGCGCACTGCAAGTCGACCTGGACAAGGCGCTACAAACGCTTTGGCACGCGATGCGCTTTGGTTGCGGCGGGGGTAATGGAGGGCAACGAAGCTGGCGCTCACACTTGAACTTGACTGAATTTCGAGCGTGTTTACCTAAGAGTCAAATAAGTTGCTTGTTTTGACACTTTGGCAGCTGCAGTACGTTTGCCATTTTACACTAAATAAAACGTGTCTACGACTGAATAACAAAGATCAAACATACAAAATTTACAAATAAACAACGAAAAAAACCTCGCGTAAAAACAAATAGACACACCAAAAAATAGCGGCAAAATATTAAATGTACATATGTATGTACATACATACATACAAACCGTGCAGCTGTAAAGTTTTTTGACGTGTGAGTTCATTGTTTCTAGCGTAAACAAAAAAACAATAAAAACAATACGAATCCACACAACAACAAATGTTGACAACGAAAATCGTTGAATTGCGGCGCTTTGTCATCTTTCACACAATTTTCTCTATCAAAACATAAAAACAAGCACGAAAAACATTAATAAAAACAACAGCAACAAACATTAAGAGGCTACTATAGCAACAACATTTTGACACATATGTAAGTATCAGCAAAGATTAAATAGTTAAAAAAAAACATTTTTTTTATTCATTTTGATTATTCTGTGGAATCAGTTTATAGCTAACTTAGTGTAGAAATATTTTAACTAAAAACTAATTCTATAAAATAAATTGTCTGCTCATTGTGAGTTAACCTCAAAAACCTTTAAACTCTGCTTAGGATAATCAATGTCAACAATTAAAATTTCATAAACAGACTTATATTTGTACTTTTATGACGCTTTATTATTCCTTTGAAACATAACAAAAATGCAAATTAAGGCCGTTCAACAACAAGCTAATCGTTTGTAGGGTACGTGGCCGGCATTAGGGCACACAAAACTTTTATGGGTCAATGTCTTGATTTTGTTTTTAAGATAAACTATAAGTTTAATATTTTGTTGTGAACTTATTATGTATAGAAATATATTGGTATGGAAAAACTTAAATTCGAATAATACGAAAATGAAAATTCAGACAACGTCAAAAGTTTCGTGGTTTCGTAGAAGCTGTTTGCCCTATTTTCCTCATTTACCTTAACTGCAATTCAAAGAGCACACACACAGACAAACACCCACATTGCAGTCGAAACAAAGTGAAGGCCGTCGGTCTCACTCACAGTGAGTCGTCCAAAAAGCAAGACGACAGGGGAGCACCTAGCGGGAAGACCACTTGGGGGCACTTGTCCGTAAATACCCCGTCTTGCTTGCCTTGGCGTCGCCATGTGCTAGAAACTAGTGTCATTTGGCCGTATTGAACCATTTTCTACTATTTTTACATTTGTTAATAAAATTTTTATATTTCCCCAATAGTGGTTGTTGTTAATATTGGCGTTTAGTTGGCACTCTTATAAATGGTGAAGCAGACAAACGAGTGCGTACACATGAAAGCAATCTAAACCATTTTGGTTTGGCGTTTAAAATTGTTGACCAGAAAAAGGAAATAACTAAGAATGAGTCGGTTCAGAGCGATTGAAAGATTTTTCTGGAAAAAGTTGTCAACAAAAAACTGCTGTAAGAATTAGGAAAAAATCGTCATTTAGACATTTATATTTTTTTTAAAATAGATCTGTGTGAACTAGTAACGATGTTTTGAAATTGTTTGCAAAAGAAATTTATAAAAGGCAAATATTATTTGCAAGTTTTGGCAATATTGGCAAAGCATTGTTTGCTCCAACACACTGCAATTCGTTTAAATTGCGTACATTAAATTGTAAAATTTAATGAAATGTAAACATTTTTGTACTAACATGTTTGTGCAAATCTTTGGATGCTTTTGCACTCATTTGCATAGCTGAATAATTAATTGATGGCACATGTCGGCGCTGAACAGTGCAATCAGCAGGCGGCATTTCATTTATAAATTCCCTGCCAGGTGTCAAAAGTTGTATTTTTATAAACAAATAATTAAACATTGGAACAATTTGCTTAATATGAGCAATGTTTGTGTGTATTTTAGCTACAACTAATAATTTGGGTGAATGGACAAGCGACTTCAAACGCTTATCAGCGATATTTCTTACTCATATCTTTGATGTCCTAAGCACTGTAAATAAGTCATATCGTACATTGAGGCGCCAGCTAAACTTATTGTAACGGTATTATGGTTTACAGTGCGGGGTATTAATAAATTTCTGTACACCATGTTGTAAAAATTGTTTTATATTAGACAATCGGATAATTGTGAAAGATGTCATATACTACTTTTTGTAGATTTCATTTTTATGGTAATTTTTAGAAACCTGCAGTACTTAAAGATTTAATAGTAAAGTATATACAGAGCTTATCAACAGGTTTTTACTGGGGAAAGTTAAAATTTCAAATTTTACGTCTTAGGCTTCTATGTGGTTATATTAGCAACATTCCATAAGACATTTTTTAATTTTTATACTCGGACCCTGTATTTTAGAGTGTTTTTCTATGAGAGCAACCACATCGTTGTGGCTGTAATAATTACTTAAACATAAAACTTTTTACGCATAACGAAAATTCGAATATTTCTTCATTTACTTCAGCCAAAATTAAAAAAAACAGTATCTAAGTTGAAAGAAAACGTCAAATTAAAAAGTTATATAATTTTTCTGCTTCTTCTTCCTTTACTATGTCAAGATATACCATTAAAAAAGTGTATATTTCTCTTCTTTAAACTTAAATATTCAGTTTATTAATTTCGTATTTTTCCTAAAACTTCAAACTATTCTAAAGACCAACAAAAAAATGTATTCTTGCAGCCATAGAGGATGCAGACGTCCACAAAGTAGCACGTTGCCATATTGCAACAAAATAGCGAAAGGGTTAACCTAACCTAACCTAACACTTTTGCCATAAAACGCCTGGACTCAGCACCGATAACTTTCTGAAAACGTCATTTATTACTCGCTCATACAATCACTCATCAATCACTCATCGAATTAGCTGCGTGCACAGCGCTTATTGCCATGTAAGGCGCTTATCAGTTCTATGCTGAAGGAATCGAGGCGGTTGTTATCATGACCGATCGGTCAATCAGCGGGTTGCGATAACCAGTGCGTGAACGAAACGCCGCTCAATGCCAATGTAACTAAAAACCAACAACCAGCGCAAACAACTTTACCTAGACCGACTCTCTGAATATATTCCGATTATTCTTAGAAAACTAATTGCATGAGTAGAGCGCCAACTTGTTAATTTTTCTGCAAATATTGTTGGAGAGAGTGAATGATATGCAAGTTGCACAGCATTCATTGGAGTTTGGTCTCCTCACTGTTTAGGCTGCATTTATTCATAATCGTTGCAGTCGTAATTGCCACTTGGGACTCTATCTAAATATTGTTGTTGCGCTCTGAGCTTGCACGACCGATTCACTTTCAGCAGCTAATAAAAAACTAAAGGTAAACTTGCAGGAACTACAGGCGGTCATATAGACAGCCGAGAGAGAGAGAGATACAGAACAAACAGATTACCTAAGTTAATGAATTACTAGGCTGATAAGGTCTATAAGACCGTTTGGCGATGTCAAAAACCGATTGGAATGCTAGGAAAGACATTTGTCTACGTTCAGTAAGGTTCTATTTGAAGAGGAGATCCAGGATTAGGGCAAACTAAGGCAATTTTCAAAGAAGATCATAGGAAAAGAACAAATTGAGAAGCAGATATTTTCGCTTATATGATCTGACCAATTTTCTGACATAAGAATGTTAGCAAAGACTCAAGTCTCTTATCAAATCGTAGAACCAGAAAATTAAATTTTTTTAAGCTAAAAGAACCAAGGAATTTAGATTACATGATACGACAAAATAGGTTTCTGCCTTTCAACAAGTCAGAGTGGAGGGATGTTGTCTTAAAATTCGAAGCATTGCGTTAATTTCGGAAAGATTCTTAACCCCTTCAATAATCGTTTTGAATCGCTCATCAAACCCAAATTGTAATGCAATTTATTTAATTTCAAGTCAAATTTTTCCGAATCCCGTCTATTCGCATTCAATATTTGATCTGAACATTCCCAAGCATTTGACATAATTCCGTTCGACACATCTAAACGCCAATGCCAATATTTGGGTTTCAATTATCTGATGCGCTCTCGCTTCGGTATTGAGGCTGGGCCGTCGGCCGTTCGGCGCCTCGACCGTGGAGCGCAAGCTGCCCGCGCTTTCATCTGTAGAGCGCACAATCTGCTCGCCGTCTCGCAAGTAAACACCGTTAATTTCGTGATTCGCAGCTGATACGGTTAACTCGGCGATACGCGCAACAACACAGCATTTGACTATCAACTCAACTCCGGTCGAGTACGTTAATCTGTCGGTGAATTTTCGGCGCAAATTAACTATACGGAATATTTTTATTCTTCCACGTTCCGAACTTGAAAATCTAAAACTATTTAAATGCCTAACGAAACAATGAAGATCTCCGAGTATTACTTTGAAGGTATTCGCCGCCCACGCAGTCAACTTGACAAAAGTATTTTCCGTTGAATTTGGCTTTTCGATAATGTATGTGTATTTCTTCTATTGCAGAGACCGACAAGATGCACGGCGTCAAGCGGGTGGTCGTCTTCTGCATACTGATCGTCATACTTCCCGCCACGCTGATTATCATTCCGCTGTATCTGCGCCGCACCGTCTTCGCCGACGTTATCTACCCGGTGGCCGAGTCCGATATCATCGAGATACGTGATGGCATTTCGTCGATCTTCTGCCAGCAGCACTCACTGCGCATGAGCTCCAGCTTCAATGCGTTTCAGCTGCGCAGCAACCCGGAAATCTCCACAAACCGCAAGCACATACGGCTGAAGAAGTCGATGACGCTGCCCGACGACACACTCGAGTACTGGGGCTTCTATCTGCTGAAGGGCGCCAAGGTGCATCTGAAGTTCTGCTCGCGCTACGACGGATCCCGCATACTGGTGGTAAAGGGGCAGCGCGATCTGAAGATGTGCGGCCTGCTCGATCACAACAAGAACAAGATGGGCGCCAATTTGGCGCAGGGCCACGAGCAAGTCAAGGTGTTTTTCGAGGACATAACGGAGTTTGCGGAGAATGTGCCCGTCGAGGACGTGGAGAACAAGACCGTTTCGCGCGATCTGATGGAGGCGGAAAATCATGGCGGCGAAGATCTGAGCGAACATGCCGTGGAGGAGGCGTTCGCGCGCGCCAAGGCGGCCAACGTGTCGCTGCACAATCTGCCGGTGCCGTCGGTGAAGCCAGCCAAGGTGCAGCGCAAGAAGCTGAAGAAGGGCTCGCCCAACTCGTTGCGCTATGGCAAGTCCAACGATTCGGCCAATGTCAGCGACGTGGCAGAGTCGCACACGCAGTGGTCGGATGAGACTGCCGATTCCAGTGCGGCTACGGACGCACGCAGGCGCCGTCGGCGCCATCATGCGCCGAATGCAGCAGTGGATGAGGAGTTTTTGCGGCGTCACCAGAGCGCCAACGAGCGACATCGCGAGCAGCTCACCGAGCAGCTGAAAAAGAGCCGCGCCAAACGTGAGCACATCTACGATCGCAAGTACAGTCACGGCGGCAATGCGGTCAACTTTACTGAAACCGACGAATCGAATTCGGTGTCGAGCTTCGAGACGGGACTGTTTGAGTGCTTCAACGGCGCCATTCTGCTGGCAGAGGGCTTTCCGCCCTCGGCCGACTGTCTGAATGCGCACTTCCTGGAGAACGGCTCGCACCGAATGCTGTCCAAGCACGAGATCACCCAAGACGGCTACTACTACTACATCTTCTACAGCGACAACGATCTGGTACGCAACGATATACACGCGATTTTCGATATTTACAAGCCGACATTTCAATACTCGAACGTGAGCGACTCGCAGGGCTGTGTCAACTCGACCAACTGCACGTTCTCCATTGGCTTTCTGTCGGACGAAATTGTGGTGGTCGAGGTGCCGACACGGGACGGCATCGAGCACGAAGACGACGATATAACCTATCTGATCTCAACATGTCATCCGCGCACGGAAGTCTATGCGATTTTCCCCATCGCGGTGCTCATACTGATATTGAGCTGCTCCTTTTTATGAGCGGCTAATGGTCTGAATATCTCTCAGTAGGGGAGGGTTTTATAATGAAAACATTTTCAAATAAGTATGGAAGAAACGCGCGATAGTGCGGAGAGACAGTGAAATAATGTAAACGATTTTAAAATGGTTTTTTGAAAAATTTTTAGAGAGGTACGAAAATTGCTGTCTGAAGAGAATCTAGTTTGAGTCTCACTGTTTCTCTGCATAGAGTTGAATAAGGATATTTTTTGTTATTGATATAACAAACAACTAAAGAGTCGCAAAATAATAAAAGGAAACAACGATAATTGTACACATTAAGCATGTATGTAATATAATGTACGTAGGTTTAAGTATAGATATAAACATTTTGTCATTATGAGTTGAGAATGCATTATTCCGCCTTACAATATGTACAACTATCACTTTGAAGGATCATATATTTTTGTATATTTTTTATATTATGCAAGATAAAACCAAATATTTTTTTAAACCGAGGTGCACATTAAAACAAAAATGTGTAATAATGACCACGTGTAGCGAATGACATTAAGTCACTCTTGTTCAAATTGGAAAGCATACTAATGAGATTTTTGCGCTCTTTTGAAAGCTAACAGCCCGTAAATTTTGGTCATAATAATGTGAAAAGGAGATAATGTCAAATGTTACAATTATGAATTTATTTGCAATATTCTATTCAGCAAACAACAAAAAAAACGGATGTAAAAAACATAATTAAAACGAAGCCCCAAAAAACAAATAATTTGCAAGCATTTGTGCTTTTTTCTAACAAGTTTTTGTTTTTTAATTATGTCACTATGTCACCATTCATAGCCACCACGACATAACGACATTCATTAGTTGATATTGTAGACAAATAGACGCTTATTGTTGTTGTGCTGTGGTGTGAATTAAAGTTAACTCATGAAAACATATCAGTGGGTAACATGGGCCTCACACACGCAGATATCAGAATCACAAACAAAAACCGAACAAATGAAATCATTAGTTATGATAGAAAATGTGAATTCTACATGAACCGGTGCCTTATACAAATATGCAAGATTATTTTTAAATGTACTTACGTTTAGCAGTGTTATTGTACTAATATTTTACACAAAGCATAAAGATTATAGAATAAATAGAAAAATACTTGCATGAGAAAAATTCCATAAATATTTTCAAGTATTGCGTTTTAGAAATTTATATTTGGACTTTGAAATGCTTGGAAATGCTTTATAAAGCTTTTATAAAATAGATTTGATTTTGATTTGGAATTTTAAGACACATTTTTGGCTGTTCGAAGTTGATCAAGAAATTCATTTGAGGCCTTTTTTGGAATAGTCAAAAGTTCTCAAAAGAAAAATTATTAGTTTTTTTAAATTTACATTTCAGAGTTCATTTGAAGAGTTTACTAAATTTGCCATCAGTTAAGACATCATTTTTTTTTTGTTTTCAAATGTTTATGAAATAATAAATGTTTCCGATTTTCCACAATTTTCTTGTATTTTTAAAAAGAATGCTGGAAACTTTCATGTTAGATTTGGAAAGCATCAGGTAAGTATACTGGGGTTTTAAGAGGATATTTTATTTCTCGATATTTTACATTTTATATTTTATTTTATATATTTTTTAATTGTAGATACAGTACTTTTCCCTTAAAGCGAACTTCGAGGGACTGGAAAAATGGTTCGTTTTAACCGAAAGTTCGCTTTAAACGGTTTCGTTATAAGCGAAAACATAAAGCGCGTACTTTTGAAATTGGTTCGTTTTAGGCGGAAGTTCGTTTTACACGGGTCCGTTATAAACAAATAATACTGTATATATATTTTTTAATATATTATATTCTTTGTATATTTTTTTGTTTATGTGAATGTTTTCATGGTCCAGATGCTTGCGTGTATCTTTTAAAATTCGTGACATAAGAGTGTTATTTTCTTGACTAAGGCCTTTCAGTCCTTCTCGGATCGTATCGTGATATCAACTGGAACTATATATTTTAAATATATTTTTGTATTTTAATTGTACTTTTTAGCAATCAAATTTTGTGGTCAAAAAATTTTTGTTTCCAATGGTTGGCTCTCTCTTCTCAGATACCCTCGCATTGTTTCGCTTCCGCTCTTTTGGATTTGTGCGCAATTACACTCTCAGTGGCCTAATTGCCGGCTGCTTTGCCACTCGACGTGACAGCAGATTGCAAACCCCCAAACTTGTTAGCTTAGCATTTTCTCGGTAAGATAATTGTAAGCACTTCACACGGTATGCAAAGTTGCAGTTGCACAGACCAACGCAGCCTAAAACTATACACAAAAAACCATTTGTGAAATTTTTCTTCGGCGTCTGTTGTGTGTGCCTTGCATTTCCTTAACGTCGAAATTAACTTTGATGGGGTTGTTTTTTGTTTTTGCAATTTCGCTCTTTGCGTAATATTCTCCTATTGTGTTGTGTGTGTGACTCAAAGCGTTTCGGCGAACACATGCAAGTTAAGTGTTATAGAAACAACAACAATTGCAATGAAGTATGACGAGCTAAACAGCTGCTGGCCGCGTCATCCGAATGCCCGCCGCACTAATAACGAGGGAGAGAATGCCGCTGACAGATGTGAAAATATGTACGAAATAAAAGAAAGAATTTCATAAGAGCGATGGCAACGGTCGCGTGAATGCTCAAAATTGTGTACTTACTCACTGCGGATGTGATACCCTACAGATGAAAGCTGTGGGCATTTGCTGTCAATGGAGAAGAGAAGAGTTTGCGAATTGAGTGTTGAAAGTATTAAGTGACTGAATCTTTTACAGATTCGTAACACGTTTCTCTAATTTCACTCCCATCGAAAACTAATGTGTGAAGGGCAGATCCACATTGTGACAAAAGGCTAAAGCGATTCGTCTGGTTAACCCTTACGCTACAGGTTTTTACTGGGGAAAGTTAAAATTTTAAATTTTACGTCATAGGCTTCTATGTGGTTGCATTAGCAACATTCCATAAGACATTTTTTCATTTTTATACTCGGACCCTGTATTTTAGAGTGTTTTTCTATGAGAGCCACATCGTTGTGGCTGTGATAATTACTTAAACATACAACTTTTTACGCATAACGAAAATTTGAATATTTCTTCATTTACTACAGCCAAAATTAAAAAAAACCAAAGTATCTAAGTTGAAAGAAAACGTCAAATTAAAAAGTTCTCTAATTTTTTTCTGCTTCTTCTTCCTTTACTATGTCAAGATATACCATTAAAAAAGTGTATACTTCTCTTCTTTAAACTTAAATATTCAGTTTATTAATTTCGTATTTTTCTAAAACTTCAAACTATTCTAAAGACCAACAAAAAAATGTATTCTTGCAACCATAGAGGATGCAGACGTCCACAAATTAGCATGTTGCCATATGGCAACAAAATAGCGAAAGGGTTAAATGAAAACAGAACAACATTACAAAAGTTAGGGAACGAGACTTAAAGCAATGAGTGGTCGTAACGATGACCCAACATACCCCAACATACCCCAATGTAGCGCCAAATGCAGCCGACTTGGACCGCACCACAAACACTCCCAAACGTAGTTTGAGTTGTCGACTCATTTTGCGATGTGTTTGCGAGGGAGACTTTTATTGTCGTCAGCCCGCAGTGGCATTTGTTTTGCTTTTAGTGAGGGCGCCCCAGTGTTGTCGACGTTGTAGCTGCTGCTCATATATGTACATATGTAGTACTTCATACATATATGTATGCCGCTGCTAAACAATAAAATTGCCTTTTTTGTCTTTCAAATTAAACAAAAAATATTCATACAACTTTTTTATCAGCAGTCTTTTAAAAACTGCCTGCGAACTAAGTGACATTTTTTAAGTTAAAGTGATAACGAACGCGTAAAAGTATTCGTGCTGCTCTCGTACGGCCCGCAATCGGCCGCATCAAAGTAAACAAACCCCTAGACGCAACGCGACCGGGACAAATTCAGTTTGACTGGCAACACTGCAAGCGGTGTGGCGCTTGCAGTGGGGAGCAGCAGTCACCACCGACCGACCAACAACAGAGAGCGCCGATAGATGTGCAAGGCCGAGTTACGAGTGCTGAGTGCGAGCGCGAACGCGGTCTGTCGAGTGTCGAGGCGTTGCGCGCATTTCGTAGTCGAGCCACCACCAACGGGCAGGAGTCGATTTTGTTGTGTCTTGTGCGCTGTGCTCGTTGCGGCAATGTCAGAGCGACCGAATAATTCGAAGGCGTAAATACAGATTTATTATGCGAATGCAAGTGCGGCGACAGCCAGTGGTCGGTCAATGGTGAAGTGAAAACTTGTGAGTTGAATATTTAACGGTTTCGTTTCGGAGCAACGCCAGCAACTGATGCTGGCGTGGACATGGCGGCCGCTGCAAGGATCGGCCTCGTCTGCTGCGCTGTTGTTGGTATGACAAATCTGCAAAAAATCAATTGACCACGTCTACGAGAAGAAAGCAGCGTAAGTTTGACATTGGCTCCAATTAGCTTGCCAGCTGAATTGCATTATTGGCGGCGTTTGGGGCGCAGCAATCTGTGCACTAATCAAGAAAACACTGCAACGCGAATTTGATATTCCGAGTGCGATAAATGTACGAGCGCACAATGTGCAATGTGTGCGGCAGGTTGTCGCAGCGAGCGAGCATTCAAATTCCAACAACTTGCTGTGGGGCGTAAGAGGCACAACGCCGCACACAGCCCTGCGTCTGGTAGTGTTGCCAGGCGTTGGCAGTGTTGTAAAACGACAAGCAGGCGTCTGTCCTGCCGGCAGTTGGAAATTTGACACGCTCTACTGTGGCGCTCACGACATAGAACACAAAAAGCCACACACAGCTGTTCAATGATTAAATTGAATCCAATCACTGGGACACAGTGTGATGTGACTTGGAAAAAAGTTGGCAACTATGTGTAAACAATAAATAGTGTGTAAACAAAATCTGGCTAAACAGCAGTTTCGTTTGGAACTATGCAACTGAGACCACTGAGTTGCTGTGAATGAGCAGCACGGAAGTCAACGCTGCTGCACTTTTGAAAATTACTAAAATTTTGGAGCGCTGTAGTTCAGTGATAATTATGACTATGAATTGTCATCACTCACCATTCGCGAGTAGCAAAGTGGTCATCACTGCTGTAGTGTCTTCCAAGTGATTGTGAATGCTGTGCTCAATGCTTCCAATTCGTTTAAGAAGAGGACAGTTGGAAAGTGATGTTGTTCGTAAAGCTTAGGACTTGGTACCAGTTATATTTGAGGCTATTTTCTGTTGCAGCAAATCTCTCAAAAACATTACCAACAAAGTACTTATTAACAAGTAAAAAGACCCATTGATTTGTTTCAAGAAATCATTCGATTTATTGTTTAGGTTGTGATTTAATTGAAATATGAGTCATATGTGTTTATAAATGTAATGGGGAAACTAAACACTTATGTCTTAGCTTTAACTTGTATAATAAGTATTTCACATACTTGTATGTACATACAACACGAATGACTGCAGAAAAGTAGGAGAGTGTGGTGCCTACAGGGTTAATTGATAGGGTAGTAAACTGTGTTGGAAGGCTGCAGTTTAGCTTAGTTAATGACGCACGGCGTTTTCTTGAAAACAAATAACTAAGCCGTACTGTTGTTGTTTAACATACAAAATTCTACAAAACAGCTTTCTTGACATTTACTCGTCGTTTTTTCGCACTTTTTGGACTTTCTTAAAGTCAGAAAATACAGCTGTTAAAAAGTTAATTTACAACATACCTAACTAAATATACATTTAAGAATGCTTGTGTAAATAAATTTTGTTGCTCTTCAGTATTGTATACCCTTTTAGAACATTTTTTTAACCCTTTGAGAACACACCTTTTTAAACTTTTTGAAGACAGAAGTGCCAGCTGCATTATTTCTAAAGAGCCTAAAGAGCATTTTAGATAATTCTAGAGTGCGTGTAGAAAGATTTATTAATACTGTCCCTTTGATACGAGGTGTGACAATTAAGTAATGAGACTGATTCCATAAAAACCGTATATTTAAAAATTATTCTACAACTCTGACATCCCCTTCAAAGTAGTCCCCTTGGGCAGCTATACGACGATTCCAGCGCGTTTTCCATGCTTCGTAACATTTCTGGAACGCTTCCACTGGGATGTCCGCGAGTACCCTCGTCACGGTCGCCTGGATGTCCGTAATCGACTCAAAATGGGTTCCTTTGACCACCGATTTTGTTCTAGGGAACAAAAAAGTTACAGGGTGACATATCGGGCGGAAAAGGCGGCTGTTGCAACACGGCGATCCCTTTAGAGGCCAAATACTGGGACACGCTGAGGGCTGTGTGGCACGGCGCGTTGTCGAGCGAGCGATTACTGGGCGCACCCTGTTGACTCGTTTTCGCAATCTTTCGAGTGCTTGGCAATAGTAGACTTGATTTGCGGTTTGCCCCGATGGAACAAATTTTATGTGGACGATTCCACGGCTATCAAAACGCAACGCTATCGCGACGCGTTGCTCTTGATTTCGTTTCTCCATTTTCGTGACGAGCACCACCAACACACGTCTACGCAACACGACACAGCAGGCGAACTAAACAAGCTAGAGCGATGGTAAATATATCAATGGAGAGGGGAAGAATGCCGGGGAAGGGAATTTCAAGTTTGCAGGTTTACCACAAGCGCGGCAATAAAATCAGTCTCATTACTTAATTGTCAAATCTCGTATATTGCCCAAAGCAATTATTAATATACCATCGATATTCTACTAAAACTACTCGTTACGAATTCGCAATACTTTTTGCGAGCGCTTTCATTCGTTTATTAGTATATCTCGGATTTTATATAAGCACAGTTTTTGTGAGCAGTTTGCTTTAAATCAGCCGGAAGTGTGCCCACCATCAGCGCAGCCATCGCACTCCACACAGCAACCAAAACATAACAACATTAACAAAAAAGAAAAATATAAACGCATGTACACACATGCCTACAACTTGTACAAGCGACACGATACAAAAGCATACTAACCAATGCGAATTGTATTTATCACAGAAGCGCGCAACAACAATTCAATTGTAACATTTTATTATATTTATGCATGGAAATCTCCAGCGTAACTGCTGCTGCTATCAGAATGCCGCTGTCGCACGCCCGCTCGTCACTGCCGTACGCTGGGCGGGCTTCTTGTCCGCACGAAAGGCCCGCGATCAGTCGCGGTCCATTGAGCGTTTGTGCACGCCATCCATCGGTGCGGTTTAATGGGCGCCTTTTTGAGCTGTAATGTTGTTGTTGCTATGCCTGTCAGTTGTCCATTATAGTATTGCATGAGAGCTGTCAAGTGCCGGCCAGAAGTTTGTCCGCTCACTTGACTCCGTCCGATTGCATTGGGTGACACTTCAACTCGCGGCCCTAGACGCGTATCTGCCGCTGCGGCGCGTAGTGCATTTAATTGCGGTTGCAGATAATTTAAGCGTGATTCATCGATATTGCGTTGCTCTGTGATAGGGGCTAATTGCTTCGAATTTGATTAGCTGGCTAATTAAAAGACATGTAATAACTTCGCTTTGGCTTTAATTCAATAATCGTGGCGGTGCGTTTGTGCAACAGACTTGGTTTCGTTTCTCAATTGCACTGACGGCGAAAAATTGACCCAACACTTAGGAGTTTGTTAAACTCTGACCATGGGTTCACAAGTGGTCTTATTTCTTATTTACTAGTCTTCTTAAGTTTATCTTCTTCAAAGCCATTAAATACCCATACAGCTGCCATAACTTCAGTGCTACGAGTATAAAAACCGCAAATAGTGGCAGATTGATTCGAAACTTGTCAGATAGCCACAAATCTCCTCAACTGTCAATGGACACCTCGAAGTACAGTGCTATTTATAAGTTTGATGAGTTATTTGGATACTCCTACAAACTCTTGTATGTAATATGTGCGTATTAGGTATTGCAATCCCGGGATTTTCGGGACTGAAAATTGCAATCCCGGGATTTTTTCGGGATTGAATATATTATTTTAATGAACTAAATCAGACGTAATTTACAATCAAATACATTTTATTTTCGTATTAAATACATTTCTGTGTTCCTTAAAACTAAGAACAAAATATTCATGGCAAATAAAATAAAATTAATAACATAAAAATGCATTCAATTGCCAAACTACACTGCTGCACTTTTTGCATTTGGCAGCAGCTTCGCCTTTCGATTCTATCAAAAAATAGTTCCAGACAGAATATCGTTGCTGCGCTTTTGATTTGTGTGGAACAAACTTTTTTGAAAAATCTGCGAAATAAAAATAAACTAAAATACTTAAATAAATTTTGCAAATTAGCTTACCTTTCTCCATCGTTACGGCAAAGTAATATTCTTGCGTTGAAACAAGTTCAAATGTCACAGGGCGTTTGCAATTTATTTTTTGTACGAAATAAGGGTTGCATTTTTCGAAATCAACGTGACAAAAGCAAAAAGTAAGCTCTTTTTTTTGTTTCGATCCCGGGATCGGATTTTGTCAATCCCGGGATTTTTCGGGACTGAAATTGTCCGGGATCCCGGGATTCGCGATCCCGGGATTGCAATCCCTAGTGCGTATGTATGTAGCTGCAGCTTTATAGGGAAGCGGCACCGCATTCAAATGTATGCAACGCACGTACTCTGAAAATATGCGAGAATAAATTTTCATGAGCTGCAGCTCATGTACACCTCTAGTCTTAAAATAATTCCTTTTAAATTTACTCGTATACCCACTCAGATAAAAATAAGTATGCCTATCTGCTGGAGGATATGTCTTGGCTCTGCCAGCACGCACACGATTTAACTTGTACACAAATATTTGCTTTGCTAGAACATAAAAACCTCTTCTATGAATGGGAAAAGAAGCCATTAGCAAAGACTAAATCGACTAAAGTTTTTGTACACAAGCTTTGTGTGTTGACAGAGCTTTGTTGCTGATGAGCTTGTCTACCCTGCAGGTCAAATATATATAATCTGATGTCATAAGTTTTGTTTTCTAAATAGCATAGCTGACAAATTAGTGTAATCATAATCTAACAATTTCTCAACGTAAGTGGCACTTGAGCAACACAAACTTGGCGGTTCCGCACAGATAAGAACAAATGTTGAAAAGTAGGACAGTCGGTTGATTAAAGCCTAGAACACAAAAATATATACAAAAAAAATTGAAAATAAACATTTCAGCTTAGAGATGACAGAGAGATGAGCGCCTTTTTGTGCAAATGCGGAGAAAAATAAGCGAAGCTTAAGAAGAGAAAATATGAGCGTTGAAGACAGTGAAATTAATTGTTTAATTTTTTTTTTTGCTTTCTGTTTGAAACAATTTGACATTCATATAGCAGATAATCTTTGTTATATGTATATAAAATTACGCGAAGTTGATTGTTTTCTCATGTCGGTAAGAATGTGGGTGTCTCTAGCAAAGTTAAGCAGCGACTAGGGCCCTCTTTGAACCTCGACAAGGAAGGGGCCCCTAAGTAAGTCATAGTCTTACGATAGCAAGACAGGAGCAGAGGAGGAGAGGGTTTTCTTGGCAACATTTTCTGTGCATTTTTGCATTCATCCATTAAACCGCTTTTTAAACTCAACTTTATCTGGGCCAGAGTTGTCCTTGAACTATTTATATGCATTTATTTCGAGCTCATAGATTAACCAAATTTCCATGATGGTTGTTTTGGCATAACCTAACCGAACCTGTGTCAGAATTCGAACTCGTCGATTTTGCGTCTATTTTGTTCTTACTTTTTCAACAAACTAACAAAACTTTACCAACAGTTTTTGTTGTGTTTAGCCGGTGGGTTCTAATCGGTCTAATGTATGACCGTTTGATAAACTCGCATTGATAAGAAATCACACATATAGGGTTTTCCAAAAAGAGGTGTTATTTTGAATCACCCGGTATTTCGGTAGCTGTCACTTTTGAAGCTTTTATTCTTTGACATTTGACAAGTGGAAACTACGCCATTACTAAAAATGGAACAATACACGCTTCAACAACGCATTGAAATTATTAAAATTCACTACAAAAATGGTGAAAATCTTGCAGTCACAGTTCGCAAAACTAAAGCATTTTTGGGTCGTCGTGAAGCACCTTGTCGGACCGCAATACAGAAATTGGTGGAAAAATTCGAGCTGTTGGGACAAGTTAGTGATGTGAAGAATAAAACCCGTGTACGTCGCTCAAGAACAACTGAGAATATTGCTGCTGTAGCCCAAAGTGTTGAAGAAAACCCAGATTTGTCGATTCCTCGTCGTTCTTTGGAATTGAGCATTCCAAAAACGTCATTACACCATATTTTGCATAAAGACTTGGGTCTTAAGGCTTATAAAGTTCAGTTAACACAAGAACTCAAGCCGACCGATCATCAACAACGTCGTGTCTTTGCTGATTGGGTCCTTGAAATGCATGAAAATGATCCGGAATTCCATCGAAAAATCATCTTGACTGATGAGGCCCATTTCCACCTCGGTGGCTACGTCAACAAGCAAAATTGTCACATCTGGGGCTCGGAAAACCCAAGAGTTATTGTTGGGAAGCCTCTCCATCCTCAACGTGTGACTGTTTGGACCATAAACCGTCCGGCGGGGTCATCGGACCTTATTTTTTTGAAAATGAGGTTGGATCAACAGTTACGGTGAATGGATTGCGCTATCGAGAGATGATTAATGATTTTTTATGGTCGGAGTTGGATGGTATTGATCTGGACAACGTATACTTTCAACAAGACGGCGCTACGTGCCACACAAGCAACGAAACCATTGCTCTTTTACGGGAAAAGTTTCCGGACCGTGTTATCTCTGGAAGAGGTGATCACAATTGGCCACCGAGATCTTGTGATTTAACACCTTGCGACTTCTTCCTTTGGGGCCACGTGAAAGATAAAGTGTACGCCAACAGCGCAGCGTCGATTCAAGACCTCAAAGATAGAATTCGTGAGGCTATCGAGGACATAGGGCAGCCACTTTGCGATTTGGTTATGGAAAATTTCATGAAAAGGATATGGTCCTGTAAGCGTGGTCGTGGTGGCCATTTGGCTGATGTTGTTTTTCATTATTAACCGCATACCTTCCTCTTTATTATGAAATAAACATCCGATCATTTATCTCAAAAATGGCATTTTTCTTTGAATACCAAAATAACACCTCTTGTTGGAAAACCCTGTACTTTGCAATACGCACACACACACACATACTCGTACTCACTCTTCCAATCGCAGTCGGTCGAAAACGCTAGCAAAAGACAGCTGTGCCTTATCATCGCCAACGACCGCCGTGCGACGCGTCTAAGCTCGCTTTCGTTGTCGATGGGGACGGCGACGGCTCGTAAATCCTACGCCTCCAACATTTCGCCGAAATGTGACTCCAGCTGCGTTGTGTTGTTGTTGTTGTGGGCGCGTACAGTCCCCACCAGTGCACAGGACAGTTTTATTTTGAGGCCAAGTATTTTCTGCTGTGTGTTTCAATCATCAAATTATGCTGCGACACACTTCAGGGCGCATTAAAGAACTGTTTTGCCTGTTTGTTTTTATTTATAACTAAAAGCAAATGCAAACTAAATTTTTACAAAAAGTGACAACAACACAAAAAACAGCCATAAACCGACTTTTGCGAACAATAGCAACAAAGCCACTGACAGGCAGCGCAACAACTGTTGCTGCTGCTGCTGCTGTTTCTTATTGTTGTTGCTGCTTCGGCTTGTTGGCTAGCATTGTTGTCGTTGTTATCGGCGAAATATGTCAATTCGACTGTTTTGTGATAAACATTTTACTTTTGTTAATTTGTGTTGTTTTGTTATTGTTATTGTTTAACATTTTTTTTGTTAATTTTTTGTAACCTGCTGAGCAAATGAAAATTGAAAACGCGCAAACGCTCCAAGTGCGCAGCGCGGAGTTTTCTTACGCTGCATTCGCGAAAGCTGGTCAGTCCCAGTGAGGTCGGATGTGTGCTGGTGAGTGCGTCGAAGCGTTAGTGAGCAGCAATTTGTTTTTATAATTTATTTAATTTTTTTAAAGAATTCGTATTTTAACGTAGTTTAACGGCGGAAGCGAACTGTTTTTCAATTCGAATTATTATTCGAATTTGTGTTTTACGAATATTCGAACGAAATGAAAAGAAAGAAGTGAGTAGTGCGCGATAATGCGGGCGAAAGAAATAAGTGCAATAATTGTGTTAAGTGTTAAGGCATTGGAAAATAACTAAATGAATAATGTGTTTTGGTGAAATGAAATTCAATAAAAAGTTTCAGTATAAATACAGATTCGAAAACTGTAAAACGAAAAAAACGCTTATTCCGGTGTGGTTCTTCGAAAGTTGCTGAATTTTTAAATGTGTGCTAATTAACCTAAATGAGCTACTTGGCATAGAAAAGGCTGAAAAATGATTTAAAATTAAATAGAAAATATTAAACAAGTTGTTTATTTAAACAAATTTTAAATTCTA
Source organism: Melieria picta (assembly GCA_964056695.1). NCBI lineage: Eukaryota > Metazoa > Arthropoda > Insecta > Diptera > Ulidiidae > Melieria > Melieria picta. The sequence continues at coordinate 70,681,850 of OZ057399.1, read as the reverse complement.
TTTAAGCCTAGTTTTCGAAAGAGGAAAAAATATCGAAAATAATTATGGGAAAATTATTATTTTTTTAATCTGGAAATGATCGAATATCTATGTAAATAAAAGAATATTAAGTATGCTGATTTGAATTTTGAACAACAATCACAACAGAAAATTTGATCTGATATCCAATTCAGTATAAACTATGTGTTGATGAAAATAGTAATGAATTCCACTGCAAGATCCAGAAGAATCTGTTGAGGCCCATAGTAAATTTATCCTAACTCCTACTTTTGTCCTCTACTAAGCCAAATGCCATTGATAGAAGTTAGGTTAAGGTTAGGTTAAAGCTACCACCGAGGGGGCAAACTCTGATCTGTGAGGCCCATTGTGCAGATACATTTTCTAGAGTTGTCTCTATTTCTCGCTCAATGTGAACCAGTTAGAGCCGTTAATGAAATGGAATGGACTGAACATAGCTGTTTTAGCCAGTTGGAGACGCGAACCAGAGACAACTCATCAAGTTGTCTTGGTGCCTGGTCATAGAAGAATTGATATAACCAAATTAAATTAATAAAACTCCAAAAATTGTAGCGTCTTTCCACATTAAGGTTGCAGTTTATATTTTTAAAGAGTAGTACGTATTTTGAAATTGTAAGTAGAACACTAAAAATAGTCTAATTTTAATTCCATCCAAAAAAAAGTTGGCTTGTGTGCAATTAGTCATATGGGGGTTATTTAACCCGGCGTCATTGTGGCTACTAAACAGAACTTGGCCGTTGTGGCCGGGTAAATTTTACCCATGTACATTATTGTACACTGAATCAAGCTTATGTCAATATTAGTTTTCTATAATAGGGAAATAGGTAGTTAAATACATTATTAATAAAAATCAAACATTTATTTATCATAAAATGAGCATATTACTCATCAAATTAAATCTTTTTATTCTGCGATAATTTTTTTAGAACATAACTTAAAATGCGTCGGGTATTAGATACCCGGCAAAAATGACGCCGGGTTAAATTCGTAGTTGAAATTTTTTTTGGCAACATTAAGTTTTTCTTTTTTCTTAAGCTTTTTTCTAGACCAAGTGGGGTTAAATATGTCAAAATGTAGGTAAATATTTCACAGCAATACAGGGTGATAGTATTCTAGTAGGCTGCACTTGGTTAGGAGTTAATTTTTTGAAACACGATTTTCAAAAGGAAATAAATATATATGAAAATTATGGGCGCAGCACTGCAGTTTTACTACATTTATACATTACATTTTTACATTTACATGGTTTTTACATTTACTGGCAAATCGAAATGCATTAGCTTCAGTTTGAAGTGTTTAATGTTCTGAATGAGACGTGACAAATGCAGCAAAGTACAGTGTGAGCAAAAGAAATAATGGGCCCATATTGGTTCCATTGATTTCTAGTTCATATCGAACTATTATATGCACTCAGTGGCGCACGCAAGGGGGTGGTTGGACGATCAAACCTCTGCCAAATAACTGCATCGAGCAAAATTTTTGGGTGGCAAATATGGTTTCAACTGGTATTGAGCCCAAAAATACTGAATGAGCCACTGAATGCACTGCACAGCAACTCGGTGTGAATAGCACTAAAAAAAAAGTAAATTTTGTAAATTTAACATTTTGCCATATTTGTCTAAGTACCTATATACGACTAAAATTAAATATAAAATTTAAACTTTACTCAGGTGTTCAAAATTTTGTTATTTCGGTTCCTATCATCCAATGTCCTTACAATATAAAAAAAATTTAATTTCTTTCTATATGAAACGCATAGACTGCCAAGTTCAAGTAGAACGTAAGCAAAGAAAGGTCTGCCTTAGTGTTTTTATGGTGTCCGCACCACTTTTTACAGAAGCCATAGAACTGTGTGATTTGTAAAATGTAACTGGATTTTTCTTAAATATATTTAAAATGCTATCAAGCGGCCATTTTGTTGGCTTTATTGTTGTAATGTTGCGCACTTTCAACACGTGCCAAATGTCCCAACACTTCACATTCGACCCCCTGCCAACGCCGGCGATTTTGTTAATTTTCAACATTTATTATTCCATATTTTTGTGCGTACTAGTTGGTTAAACACATTGCCGCAAAAAACACTCGGTGTATTTTCTGCAAAAACACACATTTAAAACAGAATCAACAAATAAGAATTGAAGCAAAAACAATGCTGTGCAGTAATAAATTTTATTACTCCTTTACCATAGCCGAATGTGCGCGCGCGTGTGTGTGTGTGTGTGGGTGTAATAAATAAGAAATGTCAACGTGGCTTTCAAGTGAAATACATAATTTTGAAGTTTTCGCTTGTTATCGAGTTGCGTTTCCGCCGTCGACGGCGTAGCGAAACGCCACACCGTTAGATTATTACGTGCCCACAACGCGGCGTCAACTGCTGTGCCGCCTAAACGCAGCTTTTTAATTTGCTTTTCTCAGTTGTATTTGCACAGCACACACGACGTTTTTTTAAATGAAACGTATAAATACTTTGTCGAAAAAGCCACCAAATGATTTAGTTTTGTCGTTGGCGCAAAGTGGTCTACAGACATTTGCCTCACTTTCGCAAGAAAATAGTGCACACAAAAAAAAAAAAACCAAGAACCCAGTCGTCGTCATTCATCAGTCATTATGTCATCATAATTAAATGGCCAAATTTCAGTCTCTGGTATGTGTGAACAAAAGTTTTTAAAATAGTTAATTGAGTGAAAACGAAAAGTGTGCTTTCTGATTAGAATGAAAAAGTGCACGCGTAAAGTTTTTATCATTAAGCTTCGCCGGTATGCGATACAAAAGTGACTAGCAATAATAATTATAATAAAAACAACACAATTACAATAATATCAGCTATACACATACATAAAAAAGTGACAAGCAGTTATAATTTTTGTTATAAAAAAAAAAAGGGAAAATGTTTTCATACTTTCTGGGCACAAAGATAATTGGCGTTTTCTGTTTTAGTTACAGCATGTCAAAGGTATCAGTGATCAGAATTATTTAATAGTTTTTGCGAGTTCATAACCAGTTGAAATAAGTTATATTTTGGTTATGGCTAAGCAGTAATAACTATACATGAAAAACTTATGGAATGGAATAAATTTCGTTATAAAAGGTCCTGTAACAAGTGGCCTCAAGTGGTTATGGCTAACCAATAATTACTAAGTGGAAAAAGTGCTAGGAAATTTCACTATAAAAGGTGCTTCAACAAGTGGTTTCAAATGGTTATGGCTAACCAGTAATAACTATACATGAAAAACTTATGGAATGGAATAAATTTCATTATAAAAGGTCCTGTAACAAGTGGTCTCAAATGGGTATGGCTAACCAATAATTACTAAACTGGAAAAAGTGATAAGAAATTTCACAAGTGGTCCCAACTACTATTGTGATGACATTTGACAAGTAAAATCTAGTAAAATGAAAATTCACTACAAGCGTGATGAAAATATTACGAAGAAGATATCACATAGAAGATTTCACATGTCATCTGTCTGGATATGTAAATAAGACAAAACGTCACATCTGAGGCTACGAAAACCCAGGAAAAATATGAAATAATCTCTCCAACCACTATGAGCGACAGTTTGACGCGAATTTTAAGCTGACGTTGCCAGCAAAATGTTTGCAGTAATGAAAGATGATTCGAAATTTCGGCAAAAGAATATTCGTTTCGAAGAAGGCGTTCATTTGGTGAATATTAATTGGGTTTCAGTTCCACTTTGGGTTTTATTTCCTACCTTTCTAAAAGAAATATTGTGTGTTTCTGTAGATTTAAAATGACTCCTGCTATTGAAGGACCCTATACATAGCATGTTTTAAGAAATTTTATATGTGACCAAAAATAGCAAAAGTGTTCACAATTTCTCATAAAGCCAGAAAACTTATGATATGTGTGACAAAATTATGTTTGCAAAAATTTTGAAAATTCAGGTAAACAAAAGTCAACTGATTGATTGCAAAAATCAATGAATATTGGGTGCTAAATTTTCTTTATCTTTTTGATATGTTTTTCGTATAAAAAAACTGTTTTGAAGCGGTTCGTATTTTTTTTAAATTTCTCCTCTGAGCTATTCAAATTCTATTCATAATTTTAGCACAAAAGAAATAAATGTGAATATGTTCAAGTATCTCCCTCGTTAGCTCCACTCATGCTGTCAATCTTTTCATGTTGCATACTTTTAGGATACCTTCTTGGAACCTATTATTTGACTGTCCCCTGCATGCAATTAGCCAATATTGTTTTTTTGAGCAAAAACTAAAAAAAATTGTGAAACGGAAATTGTTTCAAGTGTATTGTACTCGAATAATTAATTAGTTTCTGCTAGTACACATGTCGCACATCTACATACTTAACTGTAGCTAACGAACCATTACGTTCGCCCTGTTTTTTTTAATCAACTCTCCAAACAGAGTAAACAAGTATTCAGAAGTGCTATTTCCACACTATTATCGCGTTGCACTAAATTTGAAGTATCTGCAATAGATTGCAACAACTTCAGTATGCATTTGTTTTTACATGTGCAAAATGTATGACACCGTTTGCATAGACCTTAGGAAATACATGGTTTCACAAATTAAAAATATAAATATGTAAATACGCTCTCGCCTGAGTAGTCGAACTCGTGTCAATTTTAATGTGAAAAGTTAGGTAAGTATTTCTTTTGAATTTTTTAATGTTGGTGGGGTTTCTAAGTAGTTGGAGATGTGCAACTTTACTATATAAAATTTCATGTGGAGCACTGATACATAATTCTAAATATTCAAGTCACATCTTGGCTTTGATAGCTTTTTGTATGGTCGGTTTGATCGGTTTGACAAAACATTCAAACTACACTTTTACAATCTTGCTGACAGACTATCGGATTTATGGCTGATTGTACAACCGATTGTGAATGAGAGGTGTGATAATTAGAGCAGAGAACAAGTTTTTTTTTAATTAGAACACTAAGAACCTGACTGGTGTAACCAGTGGTGCACGCAAGATTTCCATTTGGGCGGTTTGCCTAATACATTTTGAGCCCAATATCAATTGAAACCAATTTTTGTACATACCAGCAGTTTTTGTATTTAAGAAGAGGTTTGAACCCCCTACTGGGTCTAACCTAACCTAGTAATATTACAAAATCCTGCTAAAAGAGCAGTCGCCAACATAAAAACTCTCTCTCTCTCTCTCTCTCTCAAACCAACATCTCTCCAACTGCTATTATGAATCTTTCATTTGCGCATCCTTCGGTCCAAATTACTTCATCTCAACTTGTGATGTGTAAAATTTTGTCGTGAATTCTTGTTAACAGCTGAAAATTCTCATTAACCGCAGAACATTTTTCGTTAGCACATCGTCTCCGGTAGCCGGAATTACTACGAGTCAGCAGCAGCGCTTTGCACGTGCAGCCGGAACAGCACAACTGCACAACTTACTACTTAATTTACTTAATGAAATCGCACTGTAAATTGACAATGCCGATGCATTTGTTGTCACTCACGACTTGCAGTGTTTTGCTGCTAATTTAATATGGAATAATTCAGCTGGTGTCAGCACAAAGATGCTACTTGTTCGCTTACATCACATTCGTACAACACAGCATTTCAAGACCACTGCCAGAGCTGCAGAGTCGTCAGCTGGAGACGCCAAAATCGGTTGTAATTTTTAAATTTAATACAAATTACTCATTGCTGGTAAATTCAGTTTTGGGTTGGGCTTTGTTTTGTTTCTCTGTTGATTTTGGCATAAATAAAAATTACTGACTGCCACATGACGGCAAAGTATTAACTTTAAATATCGACATTAATTGATAAGCGCATGGAATCGCCCATGTCTGGCTGGATGGCATCGTTGCGTAAAGTTGTATTTTTATTGTTTATTTATTAAGGCCTCGCAGGGCGCAGTAGTGTTGCGCAAATGAAATCGAGTTAAATTAGTGTAGAATTGCTATGGTTTTGTTGTTGCACACACTATCGCCCTCACAATGGCAATAAAGACCATTAGGCGTGCTCTCCGGTCTGGTTTGGTTTCACCATATTGCTAGCTGCGGGTTCTCTACAGTGATTCTTTTATGGCTGTTATGAAAAGTTGACAAATAATTGAAGAAATACTACAGTTGTCGGGCCTGTAGAGGAAACCTATTGAAATAATTGTTGGCGATACTTGAAAACGTAGTGAATTGGTAAAGTGAATGAGTAACGAAAGCTTCGAAATATAACATTTTTATCACGAACCATAAGTATGATAAATTTGATCAGTCTCTTCACTCTCTTAAATACCAATTTTAGACAGTTGTTAGGCTCATAAAAGAAACCTGTTGTAATAATTGTTGACATTGCTTGGAAATGTGGTTGAATGTAAGAAAAAATGACTAAAGAAAGCTTCTAAAATTTACATTTTTATCAGGAACCATAACATTCCTTAAAATGATTCACTTCATAATCGTCTCTACACTCTCATCATGAGCACCAAATCGTTGCTTATACATATTTACATTTGAGTGTTGTTATAAGATTCAAGACTACACATTTTTGTCACAAGTAGCCAATAAATAGATTCCCTTTTTAATTTCATATTAATTTTACATAAAATCTTATATCTAATGAACTTTTATTGCATTTCTTTGCAGACAATGTAAATCTCAAATCGCCAAGTTCATCTCCAAAGTATCGCATACCAAAGACTAGTTATTTGCCTAGAACCCGCGGTGATACGAATTTAGAAATTAACCAGCTTGCAGTCACAGTCACTTAGGCTAAGACTTCCTATAATAGTATAAGACATAAAATTGCAACAATGGCTGTAAACGGGTTATTGGGACGCACAGTGTTGCACGATTGTAAGTATGGATGGATATAAAAAAGTCTCTGAGAGCCTCCTGAACTACGTAGCTATCGTTCTTTCATCTTAATACATTTCCTTCGTTTCTTCCGTTGGATTCCGCAGCATCTCGCTCGAATCGCCGTGCTCTGGTCTCGCTGATTGTTGGTCTGGTGGTGGGCTTCTGTTTGGCCGAGTTGTTTGTGATATCGACACCGGAGCGTCCCGACTGGATGCTGTATGCGGGTCATCAACATGGCAGCATCAACGACGCGCACGCCAGCCACGATCTGCTGGAGGAGGCGGGTCCCGAGGCGGACGTCGGCTCACATCAGCACGCATTCGAGAACAGCAGCGTCGCACAGAAGCTGTACAGCGAGGTGCGCATCCTCTGCTGGGTGATGACGAACCCGGCCAATCACAAGACGAAGGCGCGTCACGTGAAGCGCACCTGGGGCAAGCGCTGCAACAAGCTGCTCTTCATGAGCTCCGCAGCCGATCCGGAACTGGACACCGTGTCGCTGCCCGTCAAAGAGGGCCGCAATAATCTGTGGGCGAAAACCAAAGAAGCGCACAAGTACATCTACAAACATCACATGGACGATGCCGATTGGTTCTACAAGGCCGATGACGATACGTAAGAGGCCGAAATTCTGATTTTTGAGTAGTTCCGATTCCCATTTGATTACTTGTTGCAGTTATGCCATTGTGGAGAATATGCGATACCTGCTCTATCCCTATTCGCCGCAGACTTCCATTTATTTCGGCTGCAAATTCAAGCCGTTCGTGAAGCAGGTGAGTGGCTGATCAAGCCGTCAAGCGCTGATGGCGAATTGCTGCAAAAACTCATGCGAGCATTTGTGTACAGGGCTACATGTCTGGCGGTGCGGGCTATGTGCTCAGCAAGGAGGCGGTGCGTCGTTTCGTGACGAGCGGCATACCGAATTCGACAATATGCAAGGGTGACAACAGCGGCGCAGAGGACGTTGAAATTGGCAAATGCATGGAGAAGCTGAATGTGATTGCGGGCGATTCGCGGGACGGACATGCGCGCGGACGCTTTTTCCCATTTGTGCCAGAGCATCATTTGATACCAGCGCACACGGACAAGGGTTTCTGGTACTGGAAATATATTTATTACAAAACAGACGAGGTAAGTGACAAAAGCATGTCACGTGTAGCACCAATAAGCATGAATTCTGAATTTAATCAATTTATTGAATTTGTATGATAGGGTCTGGATTGCTGTTCCGACACTGCAGTCTCTTTTCACTACGTCTCGCCCAATCAGATGTATGTGCTGGATTATCTGATATATCACTTGCGACCGTATGGCATAGTGAATACGCCAGAAACGCTGCCAGAAAAATTGAATGTGGGCCAGACATTGCCGCCACCGGTGGAGCCATCGCCCGAAGTCGAAGATGTGACGCCAGAGACGTGAGAGACTTTTCACGTGCACTGTAAATATACACAGACATATGTATGCAGGTATATGTGTACGCATTAAATTGGCTTAGAGTGTTAAGTTGTTAATTTTTGCCATATAAATTAGTGCTACACTTAAGAATTATATTTAAGTATTAAGTTCGAATTTTAGCTAATTTGAAAAATGATATTTTCAAGTGCTGATTACGGCTTTTACTAGAGCAGTTTGCTTTTTGTTAGACTTGGTTTTGTGAAAGCCCAATTTATTATATAAAATTATAGCAGCAAAAGACAAGACCGAAGACATCTATGTGTGTAATACATATAATTTTAAACAATATACAGCACAAAAGTTGTGTGCTCCGAAGGGATTTTTTCACTATTGACTTTTTCTGGTATAAGTTACGATTGTAAGTTATGTTTAATTATGAAAAATCTTCTACGCAAGCTCAGCGCTTAAGTTAAATGTATGTATACTTCAAAAACGTGTCCATGTCCTGTGAGTGAAAATATGATTTATAAGCATTCAATTTAGACGATATTGTAATCTAAGCGTATTCATGGCTCGCATATTAGTTGTCGAGCCAATTGCCACAAACTATTAACAAACTATTATTCTAAATGTATAACATGAATTTTGCTTTGAAGCTCTTTTTTACACTATGCCAGTTGAAAATTATAATGCCAAAGCTAAAACTCGAAGTAGTCAATATTGGAGCTGGAGGGGAGTAATTGAAAATAGTTTATTAAAAAAGGACAGAATGACAATTACGTGCGAAAGTGTCAATTGAAAACCTAGTTTAATTTTAAAAATATATTAAAATTTTTCACATTTTCCATTGACCACATTCAACTTCGTATAAAAGAGGTAATCACATCAAATTGTGATAAAGTTTACATACACACATTTTACAAGAAAGTTTGAACGCACATTAAAAACAGAAACAGTTTAGTTCTGCTGTTTATATGATTTTTTGTCGCCACACTGAATTCTTGCTTGGGAAATATTATAGAGTCAGTCTATTCAAAGCAATCTGCTGTGCGCATTTGACTGTTGTAATTTATATGTTGAATACATTTTTTAGTAATCTACTTAGAATTTCGTATAGTAAATCTTTAAAGCGATTTTTAGTGTCAATGCATTGTCGAAACCGAAATATATACTATAACCAATTTTCTTTACCTGTCAACTATAGAAACACAACTATAGATTTTCAGATACTACAGAACATTGACAAGTTCTTGTTCAAGTTACGTCCATACTTTTAGTTTCACATTCACAACTTTAAGACAATTTTAGTTCAAAAATAACTGAATTCTTAGTGGTAATGCCAACGCTATATAAAACAAAGCAAATTCTTAAGCCATGCCACCTGCCACAAGTGTTTGCTTCTTTAGTTGCAACTTGCGGTCATTTTTAAGGCTTACATGAATATTTCAGCACTGAATAGATTTTAGGAATAGCTACATAAATTTGAATTAACACACCAAAAAGCAGTAAATATGTTAAGCTTATTAATACAGTTCAGAAATGTATTACATTTTAGTAAGTAAAAAGCAATTATTTAAATTTGTCTCAAAGTTAAAACTAATCTATAAGTTTAATACAGCATAAATCTGCGTGAATGTCATTTCTTTACAAACGCTACCTAGCTAAGGAATTGCTTTTGCTATTACATACAACTATTTATGTATAACATTGCAACATACATAATATTCTCCAGGCACCACATACGCATTGCCATAGATGAGAAGTGCTGGTTTAATATTTACGAAGTGAACTAGAATTTATGTACATATGATTTCTGACTGTGTAATTATACATTAATGTGTTTTATAATTATATATAATATATATAATATTTAAAGGAATTGCAGAAACTTACAATAGTTGTAAATCATTTTGTATGTATGAGACAAGCGAACATAAAAGACGTGCACAAATAAATTGTAAAAGAAAAAGTATGAAATCAATACCGTAATGAGTTTGTTGTAATTTACAGTTGGAAAATTGAATTACTGTAGTTGAGGATATGATTTTTTTTAAGTGAGTTTTCCAATGATCGTTTAGTAGGATTACATGTTACTAAAGCATTATGCTTTCTTATTTGCAGCAAAAATATGGTAAATATTCAAACAATCAATATTACTGTGTTTAGGAAAAATTGCACATTCAAGAAAAAATCAACTTATTTATTTCTGATAGTAGATACGCTATTCTTTTCTGATTCTCAAATAACTTTGCATATGACTGCAAGTTAAAGAAAATTGCTATGATAAGACGAATCGTCTGTTTTGATGTGGAAGTCGAATCAGTGTTTTCAACGCATAAAAGTTGTAAAAGCCATTTTTTTTGGTTTCAACAGGTATTGCCATTTTCCTCAAATCTTACAAAAAATTTACAAATGCCGTACACATCTGTTGAAATAATTTGATACAAAAAGTATTCTCTTATAATTCGTGACTTGTTTTTCAAAAGTATTCACCAAAAATACAAACAACGATTTGTCTCACAACAATGCAAATTTATTACGGAATAAATAAATTTGTTTTTATGGTTTTGTTCCAATATTTTTATTAGCTTATGTTTCATTTGCTTGAATAATGATTTATTTAATTTTTATATTTTTTCAATATTTTAAGTATATACAAAATATTTAACGCTTTCTTAAGATGCTCTAAAGATGTGATTAGTCAAAAATAAATGCCCACAGCTTATTCAGTCCGATAAGAAATATTACAACGATTTCATTTTCATGGCTTCACTTAACTTTTCTTCACTATTACTGAAACTACAGGTTCTATAGCCATTTAAAATACACCGACATTTGCAATAGAAAGTTGGCGTGACATTATTGAAAAGTACAGCCAAAGCAAAGCTCGCCGCATGCGACGTGACTGCGATTTTAGTTGTGATTCAGCTGCGCGCTGATTTATTCAATGATGTACTGCACACTAATAAATTACTGGTCGAGTTCAGACGTAGTCAATTCACAGCAGGGGCGGATTCAGAAAAATATTTCAGGGGGGTTTTAAAAAGTAATTTTTTAACATTTATAAAATGCCTTTTAATTTGGATGTAGTTTGAAAGTCGATCCTAATATTTCGGGGTGTGGTTTCAACCCCCAAACCTCCCCCCCCTGAATCCGCCACTGATTCACAGTCATTAAATTTTATTTTTGTGTACTATTTGAAATGAAATCTTGCAAAGACCCGCATTAAGCTCTCAAGTAGTTGTGACTAAACAAAATTCCATTGAAGCAGAATCGTTTTCGTGTTTAAACGATTAATTACTTTACATTTGGTTTACTTGAAATTTCCGTATGTCATTTTAATGTTTTTCAAGCACTCCCTATAAACTAAATATTAATATTATTTAATCTTTTGTGACACATGAATTTCTCGCTTGAACTAAATACACAGATTACTTTAATCTAATTTAAAATGCACAACAACGTTAGGTACAAGTGATAAGTTTATCTGTAGTCTATTGTTTCAAGTTTCATAAAGCTATGATTTTTTATATTTTGGCCGTAGGCTCCTGAAAGTGTCCCACTGACTAAGTCGCACACATAGTTGTTTACATACATCACATGCTTATCACAAACTTAACTCGAACTTGGACACTAACTTAGGCTGGTTAACAACTAATTTAACAACTAAAAAATGGCAGCTGGTGTCACTAAAGGGGATTGTCCGATTCGGTTTCGCGCCACAACTGCAGCAGTTCGGTCATGTTGCGTTTTGGCGGCAGCTCCGGCATGTGCTGCGCTACGCCGAATGGGCGCAAGTTGTAGATTAGATAGTCGAGCACATAGAAGAACGCCGGCTGTACGTAGTGGAAGGAGACGGCATAGTCCGAACAGCAGCTGAGTCCCTGCGAAAAGATTCAAACCCTCATTAATACAAATACAACAAGAATGTTGTCTTGTTTGCGTTAGTTACATCCTCGGTGGCGTAGAAAATGTAGCGCCAATACCAGCTCGACTTGTCGCGCGGCGTCAAGTGGCTCTGCGGGCCCGACGGAAAGAATCGGCCGCGCTTGAACTCGTCCCTCGAATCGCCCGCCACGACGCCCACATTCTGCAGACAAGTGCCCATCTCCTTGTCCTCGGCGCCGCCGCTGCGCTGGCGACAAATCTTCGGATTGGGATAGGCCTGCTCGACGAAGCGGCGCAGCGCTTCCTTGCTGAGCACATAGCCGGCGCCGCCTGACATGTAGCCCTGTAAGATCGAAACAAAGTCACAAAACCAGCATCAGCCAACTTATTGCATTTGGCTACAGACCTGCCGCACATGCACCTTGAACTTGCAGCCAAAGTAGACCGGCGCACTGGAATTGAACGGATACAGGAATGCCCGCAAGTTCTCGGCTATGACGTATCTGCAAAGCGACAAGCAAAACACCCAACACATGAGCACAACTGTGGCGCGTCCACTTGCCATCTGCCTCGACTCACGTGTCATCGTCGGCCTTCAGAAACCAATCGGCCTCGTCAAAGTGGTGCTCGTAAATGTACTTTGAAGCCTCGCGCGTCTTCTGCCACAAATTGCCGCGGCCCTCGCCCACATTCAGCTTGACTGTGCCCAGCTCGGCGTCCGCCTCGGAGCTCATGAAGAGCAGCTTGTTGCAGCGCGCGCCCCACGTGTTCTTCACGTGAATGGCGCGCTTCGCATGGTTGGCCGGCCCCGTCAGTACCCAGCACAGCACGCGCGTCTCATTGAACAGCCACTCGGCAAGCGTGCTGTTGTCGCTGGACGACGGGCGCGACCGCAGCTCGCTGGCCTCGGCCTGCAGCTCTACCTCGTCGCTGTAGGGCTGCGAATAGCCGTCGCCGTCCCTGCCGCTCGGCAGCTGCAGCCTGTGCTCGTGCTCGGTGCTCAGCGTGCAGTCGGAGTTGCGCAGCAGCTGCGACAAGCTGAAGCCCACAACTACGCCAATGATGAGCACCAGCAGCGGGCGCGCTTGAACTACGAACCGCTGAACGGTCATGGTGCAGCGGCTGGTTGTGTCTTTGCTCCGGGTGTGCGCTATGCCCGGCGCATAGTTGCTGCATAGAGTGTCTGGGCGCACTGAGTCACGTTATCAGTCTGTGGTGAACTTTGGTGAACTACGTCTTGGCTCACTTTAGCACGTTTGCTGGTGTTTTGATATTTTTTAGTGGGTTGGTGTATGTGGATTTGCTGAAAATGTGCAAATAAAAAATAAAAAATTTTGCAAACAAAACAAATTTCAAATTTTTTGTGGAAACGTTTTTTGGCATTTTGCAGTGTGTGTCGGTGCCTAAAGTATGAGGTGAACCAGAAAAATTTTAGAATTTTTAAGGACCATTTAAAAAAAAAAGTAATCGTGTGATTTTACTAAAATGAACTGCAGTTTCTTATACATTTCTTAAACTCTAATTCACAAAAAAATTTTATGAAATATAATTAGCGGTTGCAAAATTTTTTTATATTTTTCTTAAAGTTCTTAGTTAGAGACTGGACAGTACGTTCGGTGACTACTGCACAGGCTTGCTTCCATCGATTTCGGAACTGTTAGGGTTTGCTTCATTATAGCCCAATATCTTTCAATAGGCCGAAGTTCCGGACGGTTGGGAGGATTTGCCTCTTTTGGGACCACCGTGACATAATTTTCTTCATACCATTCCATAGTTGACCTGGAGAAGTGGCTTGTCGCTAGGTCTGCCCAAAACAAAACTGTTCCTTTGTGCTGTTCAATAAATGGTAGAAGGCGTTTTTGCAGGCATTCTTCTATATAAATTCTAGAGTTAATTGTTCCTGTCGTAAAGAACGCCTTGCTCCGCAGACCGCAGGAGCAAAAACCTTGCCAAACCATGAAGCGTTTTGGAAATTTGGTGTATTTCACTTCGGAGTATTTTCTTTGTGTTCCATTCTTATTGTTTGTGGTGAAATAGGCATTCGCAGGCAACTGCTTGAAGTCCACCTTAGAGTAGGTTTCATCATCGAGAATCACGCAATCGAACTTGGTTACGCAATCGTCATACAGTTTTCGAGCCCGCGTCTTCGCTATTTTTTCTTTTGCTTTCGACCGGTCAGGCACTTTCTGCTATTCGTAGGTCCTTAATTCTTGACTTCGCTTATATCACATCTCAGTTGATTGCGATGTGCCTGCTGCAGCTGCAACATCTCGAGTCGACCTCGTGGGGTTATTCCGATATGTGCTAACAACCCTTTTCAGCACTTCTGGGTTACTTGGACCCGTTTTTCTGCCTGATTCTTCGGCTCTCTAGATGGAGTTTCCCGCGTTGTAGTTGTTTATAACATTATAAACCGTCGCTACGCTCGCTTTGCTTTCCCGTGCAATGCTTAGTCTAGACTTCGTCTTATCAGTCAAGTAAATGTCCAGTATTAATTTGCGGCATCGCTCTTGCGGGCTGGACATGTTGACTAAAGTAGAACCAAGATGCAATTGACTAATATAGCAAGAAACTGCAATATTTATAGATACTTTCACTCGAAAATACCAGGATCCTAACTCTTGACATTTTCGTATGCTGGATGCGTAAAAATTCTAACATTTTTCTGGATCACCTCATATTTATTACAATTTTTTTATTTGTAGAACTTAACAAAAAAACATAAAAAATGATAACTCTTCTTATCTTCTTGTTAAACATTAATATATTTCTAAAACAGAAAGTTCTAAAATCGAAAATAGTTTCAATTTGAACAAAAACATTCATGAAGAAAGCACAAACAAAATTGTAACAAAATTAAAAAAACAAAATTCATTACAAATTATAACTTAAAAATTGTCAGCTTGTTCAAACAATGAATTTGGTTTTCTTCACTAAAACGTACGCACGTGCTGTGCGCTGTGACATCATTTTCTGCCAGCCGGTAAATGCTTGGAATATTTTATAGTTTTTGTTATGTTATTATTATTTTTTTTTATTTTGCATGCAGCGTTAATGTTCGGTTCGACTCTGCATGATTGCTCTCCGCTTAATTGTTGCTGCTGGTTTTTGTTTACCTTTTTGCGTTTGTTTGAAATTTGTGTTTTGATTGACTGATTTCGTGCTCTGTTTGACTTTAGCGTTGCTGCCGCTGTGCTTATTGAATACAAAAACAACAACAAATTAAATTAATTTTTGCTGGGGGGACACCTACATACATAAGTCTTCTTCTTCTCCACATAAGTATAGGTAATCTACGTAACGTAACAAGTCCTGACAAATTGACAAACTGCGTCATTATCGCTCAATCAACACGCTTGAGGCTATTAATAAATAATTGAATCGAAAGTGCAAGTAAAACTTTGAGTGCGTCAAAACAAAACCTCTCACGCCGATCGCTGTCTGTGTGTAATGCATTTCAGGCTCAGAGTTGATTTGAATGCAGTACAAAAGTGGAGCGATAAGAAACGAAACAGATGCTCAATGCTGCAAAACCAATACTTAAAACGGTAGCAAAATAGCAACAACTGATCAAATTTAAGTATATCTGATTTCCCTTTTTGTTCAGCGTTCATGTTCCCCGGTGCGGCACAGCGAAATGTTACCAAACGGTGATGCTTCGTTTTATTTGCGCTTTCAACAAACACGAAAACGCGCGTCAATAAACACAGATAAAATCGAATAAATAAAAATAAAAAAAAAACAAAATTAAATCAATACAATAAAACAAACAATATTTATCGATAAGCTTATCAAAAGCAGTTGTTGTTGTGGTAGATGTTGTTGTATTGAACACTCATGAAAAAGAGAGCGCCTTGTTGGTTTTAAGGGAACATTTACTGCGGCCCCAAGTAGCGCAAAACAGTTAAATCGACACTGTGTGTGTGTGTGTGTTGATAGTTGCTGTTGTTGCACAGCTGTTAGTGACATTTAGCAATTACATATTTTTTTTGTTGTTGCATACATTTCGAAATTAAATTCCACAGCAGCGCCGGCGCACTAAATGCCCCAACAGCGCACAAGTGTACTTACGAACTATGTACAGACAGACGGACGGACAGACGAACGGACGGGCAGCAAGTGGCATGTGTTCGGTTAACGTACAATTTGTGTGTACACAAGCGCAATGAAATTGCCATCAACATCAAACAACAGTGATCGGTGTGTGAGTCACGCGGTCATCATTGGCGGCAACGGCAGCAGCAACAACAAAATTGATGGCAGCGATGCCAGCTAAAGCGTCGTATAGTCCACAGTTGCCGCTGTCAACGCTGTCCATCGAAGTGTTGTTACCAGTTGTTGCTGTTGCGAACATCTGCTTACAGCGAAAATGAATGAATGCTTTTCTGCGATTTTCTTTTGTTTTACATTTATTTGCATTTTCTTTTAATTTAAGTTTTTGTTTTACATTAAATACACTATGTTTTATAAAATTTATTCAATATTTAGGTAGGTAGGTAGGTAGTGTGTGGCTGCTCCGAGGAGCACACTTAGGCCAGGCGGCCCATTGTGATACCACATGAGATCGAGCATCGTGTCGCTCACTCGTTAAACCAGTTTGAGCTATTAACGAAGCTTAGTAGACGGCGTATGGTCTTGTCAGCTAGATCATCTAGACTTCCGAAGAAGAAGTTGCCTAAGTAGGTCAGCCTTCTTCTGGATAAAGCAGGACAGTTACATAGTAAGTGAGGAATATTTTCTTCTTCCTCCTCGTCCAAGCAGCTGCGACAGAAGTCGTTCGAAAACAGCCCCATCCTTTTTGCGTGGGTGCCGATGAGGCAGTGACCCGTAAGGACACCGATCATGGTTCTGATCTGGGCTCTATTTAATGAGAGGAGTTCTTTAGAACGACGAAGATTTAAGGTTGGCCAAAGTTGGCGCGCAAGGAGGCTTGTGTTGCCCTCAACCCATCTTAAATTCGTATCGTGTATAGAGCTCGCATGGGTACGAAGCTTACATGTTAAAAGAGGGACACCGAGCGTGGTCAACTCATGGCCTAACTGCTCAGTAGTACCCTGTCTCGCGAGCTCGTCCGCTCTACAGTTCCCTGGAATATCCCTATGACCTGGAACCCAGCATAGGCGAATATAAAGCTGCTTGGCAGTCTCGTTGAGAGATTTGCTGCAGCTGAGAACAGTCTTAGATGTTATTTTGACCGCATCCAGAGCTCTAAGAGCTGATTGGCTGTCCGATAGTATCAGGATACCAGTAGCCGATATCCTGTTTACCCTGAGCCAATCGGAGGCTGCGCAGATTGCTGTGACCTCAGCCTGGAAGACACTACAGTAATCTGGCAGCCTGAGCTTTAAGTTAAGGTTTAATCCTTCTGAGTAGATGCCACAGCCCACCTGACCAAGCAGTTTCGATCCATCTGTATAGATATGGACATCACCGCTGGCAGGGGGAACACCCAGCTTCAATATTTAACATTACATAATTAATATTGTAATTATAATTTTTTGCTTAATATTTTCTATATTAAATTTTCGATTTCATGTTATATTATTTTGTGGATATATTTATTAAATGTTATATTTTTTTATTTGAGCATTTTTATTTTATGGATATATGTATTTATTAAATTTTTTATTTTTCAAGTTATATTTCTAGTTTAATATTTTTTAAGATTGAAGTTACTAACTCATTTTATATTATTCTTTATTTAGGCACTATTTTTTTATATACAGTCGTGTCTGGGTATAGTGAACCCCCTATATAGTGAACACCTCGATATAGTGAACACCCAAATTTTGACATCGAGCCTCTAAATATAGAAACAAATTTTCAAGCAAAAAACAAAATGTGTATTTTGAGCAAATAAACGAGTTTTTGACCAAAAATGTTAACCTTGATATAGTGAACAACCTCAATACAGTGAACAGGCCTTTCAATAATTAGTTCACTATATCCAGACACCACTGTACTTATTTATATAATTTTACATTTTTTAAGGTATACTTTTGATTCAATATTTTTTAGGTTACATTTTCTATTTCATCTTATATTATTTTTTGTTTATGCATTATTTTTTTATATATATTTATTTAATTTTAATATCTTACTTTAATATTTTTTAGGTTAAATATTCTATTTCATGTAATATTAAATTTGATTTGTGCATTATTATTTTTTTATATGATATATTTATAAAATTTTATATTTTTTTAAGTCATATTTTGCCTTTCATATTTTTTAGACTAAATTTTCTATTTTATGTTATAGTTGTTTTATGCATTATTAGTTTTATGGAATTTTATATTTTTGAAGTTATATTTTTACATTCAAGTTTTTACATTTTCATTTTTTTAAATTTAATTTAAATTTATATCATTTCTTTTACTAAAGATTTATTTATAATTTTATTTATTTGTTGTATTAATTTTTCTTTTTTTCCATATTATTTAATCTCGAAATCCTTTATTTCACTTTTAATATTTTTGTTGTCATTGCTTCAACACTTCATTGCCGCTTCTCACTACAGTTGTTTCACCAGCCGACTGTTTAACCCGGCGTGAATGAGGTGAGAAATTGTCACACCAGCTATGAGGCGGGTAGGAGATACCCAAAATTTTGATGCTCAATTTTTGATACTATGATTGTGTAATTAGCATTTATGCTTGAGATGTATTAATAATAGTATCCATTCAACAAGATTAGTAAATAAAATACCAGCATTAAGTACAAAAAGCGTTATTTTTTATTGAAATTACAAAGTATCTAAATTTTCTTTGAAAAAATACAAGTTTAGGTGGTTAATTTCTTTTCGCATAAAAATCTAACAAAAATCCAACTTCTTACATCAACATAACAATAGTGTCTTCTTATTATTATAAATAAAAAAGGAACTGAAAAGTCGGTCGGGGGGAAAAGTGAGGTCGGGTGTGATGTACCCCAGCCACGTGTACGCCCGTGTATCTACCGTCGCCGCCGGCCCAACACTAAACTCGATACTGTACCTCACCCCTCGCACCCTTACCTACTGCTGCTGAAACGACAGGCCTCGCATGGCAACAGTAGCATTAAATAATCGTTTAAATAATGCGTTTAAAAACTTCTCGGGTATGACATACCCGACCTCACTCACGCCGGGTTAAATTGTTATTAATTTTGTCTTCATTGCAATTACTTTTGATATTATTTGAGATTACACACACATACTCATGCATTGAGTTGTATAACTTGGCGATTAGAATTTTTGGAAAAGCTTTTAATTAGTTGTATCGCCTTGTAGAGTTGTGGTTGTTTACTAAATTTGGTTTTTTGATACCCTACATAACATTTGAAGGTTAACTTCATTCACACAGATGCACACATGATATACATATATATATATCTATATATTCACTTGATTAACGATATCGTATTCTCCAAGTGATCTAACAGAAAGCTTAACACTCTAAGATGCATGTTTGAAAACCTCAATTTCCTTATAATAATCTTTTATTTTTAAGCTACAAGTTTTCTTGCCCTCGTAATCTCTTTCATTCATTCTATCTATGCATTCATTCATCTAATTACTTGATCCATAATTACTAATCATGTTCCACTGTAGTCAATCTGCCTCCAAACATAAATATAATCATTAATTATTTGATCTCACTACCACCTTGTTACCTTCATGTTCATATCTCTCTTTGTTTTACTTCCGAATCATTGAATTTGTATTTTGTTATTGTATACTCTTTACCGTTAACAGTCTCAAATTCATCTGTTCATTGTCTGTCTATTGTTCAACTGTTCAATGTTTGAATTGCACATTTACCCATTGATCCAATGAATCAGGTCTTTATTCATAAACATGTACAATAGCTCAAGCATGTCCAACTGTTCAGATGTTAAAGTTGGCAGGTGTTACAGTTGTTACAGGTGTCACAGTTATTCTATTCAGTTGCTTCACCTAACTAACAGCTTGTCTTACGATACTGAACTGAGCTAAACTGAATGTAAAGTCTATTCAACTCGAAAATGTTATCTGCATTACTCATTGGCATTCTGAATTTCATTCAAAAACTTTACTATTTGTGGTGAGCCAGAGAAAAGTATTTGTTACCGAATATCAGTCAATATCAGAGACTTGGCTATTGGCTTGTATAGGCTCTCCGACTTGCAGTAAGAGAGATGACTCTCTCCTTGTGGTATCACAACAGGTCCATTTTGAGGCCTAAGTGTGTCCTTCGGCAGGTCCCAGGCATAGAGAGTCACTTCAACCTAAGCTAACCTAAAGTGTTTGATTATCTTTTTGCCTGAGTTGTCATTTTACTGAAAATTTTAGAGATTTGAGAGATTTCGGTGTATAGATAACAGATAACTATGCTTCTGTCAAAAACTCATAGAAAATAAAAAAATTAAGTTATAATAAATTCAAAGAAAAAAAACGATGATGGAAGAAGAAAGATAACTTATTAGTGATGTCCTAAAGTCTGGATTAAAAAATTGTAAAAAAAAATTGTCAGTCGTAAAGAATGACTTTTATTATCCACTCCCACACCCTAATAAATTTGTCGCCCAATTTCGACATGTTTCCCATTTCAATCAGTTTCTCGATTACACCTATATGCAACCTTCGCCGAATATTCCCAAATAGCGATAAGATTACATATATCACAGAAATTAGTGTCGTCGGGGCACAACAGGCGGATACGTGTATCTACCAGCGAATCTCTATTTCGAGTGATTGACTTTTTTATATTCTGTTAAACTTGACGGAAATTAACACTTGATGCTCCATTCTCGATATAGCATAATTTTTGATTATGTTTTTTTGTATAAAAAAAGTCCATAAACACATTAAAGCTTTATTTGTCGCTATCTACCTTTAGCACACTTTAGCACATTATTATTTCGCGCCGGTTGGCTTCAGTTCGCGCGCGTTGCGTTGATCAATTTTGGCCGTCAGACAAAACAGAAAAGAAAAATAATAAAATTCCGGATCGCTTCCTTGCCGACACGATTTCACGTTACGCGTCGAGTGCGCACTTTGACTCACGTCAACGGTCAGCGCTCATAAACTGTTCGCTGGCTTTAGTGCCGATTCCCGCCGCAGCGACTCTGACAACGGCTGCGCGGCGCTCTTCTTCACCTGACGTTGTCTGATTTGTTGTCCGTTTGTCGGCTGGGTTGGCTTGTTTGTTTGTTTGTTTGTTTGCTGTGGAGACGATAGGCGACTTCATGTGGTAAGCAAAAGCAAATGAACAAATATTAATCACCACTACAAAAATAAAAATTCGTTAATCGCAGCACAGCAGATGCCTCACCGGCGCTCTGGGTTTCTCTTTGCTTGGGCTCTCGCAGCATTGCTCAAATTTTGGGTTTCATTTGTATTGTATTTATTTTTTTCGTTCTCTCTTTTGAACAACCACATGTATTGTTTTGTCGTACGAAACAACTCATCAACAAAAGTGTATATATATTTTTTGGTATTTCCTATGCTGCACCGTTCAGCTCATCCGCCTCCATTGGAGCCAAGCAATTTGCTGCTTGGTTCATTCCGCGCCTTCGATTTATTCGGTTTCACTGTCGTACACCTCACAGTGACACTAAATTTATTCTGCTTGTGTATTGGCTCTTTGCTGTGATTATTCGTTATGGTTTTAGCGTTGGTTTTGTTGAATTTCTGCTCTCTTATGTGGTTTTCTTGGTAAAATATGAGCAGCTGAAATCATTGTTTGCGCTCTTCGTGTGGTTCAAGTCGTGTCAGTTGTGTACAATTTGCGCTGTCACAGCATGTAAATATTTTTTCCAGTGTACTGCGCACAATTGAGTTTGTGGCGCGCATCCTAAAAGTATGCAGTGGCAGTTATGTTTTAAATTTAATAAATGCAAGCAAAAGTGTATTCGAGTTAACAATCTGCGCCAAGTAGGAAGACCGTTGCTTAACCAGGTCTATTAACCCTTTTGTGACTGGTGAGACAATATGTCCCAGTAAATTTGAAACACGCATAACTTTGTATTGCTCAATGGTAACAAACTCATTGTACCTTAGTAATGGATTTTTTCGAGAAAAAAATCCGTTAAAAAAATTTTTTATAAAAAATGTTTTTTTTCGCTTAAAACTTTTATTAGTACATTTTACGTATCTAATGTTGCACATCAGAAGAAAGGTATAAAAAAGACCTTTCGTTTGATACCCATATCGTGTAAATCAGTTCGACATTAATTGAGTTTTTTAATAAAAAGTTTGAACTTTGACCCCGAGCCACGCCTTTAATGGGCGTTTCCCAGGCAAACTTTTTAGTTTGTTAGATGCAGGAGCCAGCCGTCTTTATAGAAGCATGATCATTTATTGTTTTCACGAGGGTTCGCTATACTGCATTTATGCCTGGATGAAAAACTGGGGTTTTTGGGACATTTTTGTCGAAAACACAGTTTGAATGTATTTGTTTTGGATTGGTGTCTTAAGCAAATTTGTTGGTCGTTAAAATATCTACAAACTTGCCGAAGACAGTAAAGCGATATTCAAAACGATTTAGGACCAATTAGCAGTTAAACGTTCGAAGACTTAAGCGACGAACTCACCTGAAATGAGCAAAATTCAAAGTCGGATTTCTCTTAAACTAGAGCCAATCCAGCCAAACGCCTGGTGGATCTCAAATCAGTATACCTATAGAAAAGTCGCTCAGTTGGGGGGGGGGGGGGGGGGCTGTTACTTGCTTGTTACTTTTTTTGAGGGTAAATTTCACGCACAGTGTTATAAAACTAAAAATTTTGAACATATCCGTTCGTAATTCAATTCAATTCTATTCAATTCAATTCAATTCAATTCAATTCAATTCAATTCAATTCAATTCAATTCAATTCAATTCAATTCAATTCAATTACTTATTTCTGATACTTTTCTTTTGTAACTAAATAATTAGTCAATTACTTTTTTCTTACATACTGTGCTATGCAAATAATTTACTCATTCATTAAATCAATAATAAATTCATATTTTTAGTTATTAGAAAATTAATGAAATAATTCAATGAAATACATTATTGACGCTTAGTGTGCACAACATTGTCCAAATGCCTGCAGAAATTTGCCACTTAATTTAAAATCAAAATATCTATCGCACTTCATTCCCCACTTCAAAGTTGCCACACATCACAAACCATCACATAAAACTAAAAAAAAGAGATTACATTTTCTGCTTCAATTTGTTGCATCGCAGCTGAAAAAGTAGATCACAATAAGTGCCTGTGACAATGTGTACGATTTTGCAGCATCATTTGATTTAGAGTCACAGATGCGAAATAAAAGGTGACTGAAAACGAAAGTGCTTAAATTGAATTGCGCTCATATACATACATGCATGCATATATGTGTGTGGCGCCCATTTAAATCAGTAAACAGCTATAGATGCTATAGTAGAGCTATAGAAAAAAGCCAGCTCAGCCCTGAGACAAACGGCAGCACGTCGAGTGTCACCATCACGTCGTCGAACAATTGTTGTATAATAGCCGAAAATTACAGCTGACCAATGGTCGGCAGGTGGCGATATAAAAATACATGAACGGCACGTTGCAGGGCACAGTTACATTGTGCATTTTAAGCTCAGCATCTATCGCAGCAATTTTCAAACACTCGTCGACTAACTTTTGCAAAGCATGGCCCTCAAGCTGGGAGTCGGTAGCGCTTTGTTAATGCACACTAACACTAATGGATTATGCTTGCAGTTGGTTGCAGTGCTGCTTTTTGCGAGCTTTGCTGCCGCCGACGACTACAACTACAGCAATCCCGGCGGTCCAGCGGTACCACTGCCGGACGCAAATGGTAACAGTGTCAGAGCCCAAACGAACCTTGACCAAGCGCCCAATGCCTACCAAGCCGCCCAGCCCAGTGACAACTCGCAGCAGTATGGCGAGTCCGTTTACAACGCCCCCGCCAAATACGATTACAGCTACAGCGTGCACGATGACGTTACCGGCGACATAAAAATGCATTCGGAGTCGCGCGACGGCTATGTGGTGCGCGGCGTCTACAGCGTCGTGGACCCGGACGGCTACAAGCGCACCGTCACCTACAGCGTCGACAATGTGAGCGGCTTCAATGCGGTGGTCAATCGCGAGCCGTACGAGCTGCAGCCGTCTGTGCTGGCCAACGCACCAGTGCCAATCGCTGCCAAGTCGCAACTGGTCGAAATGCCACTGGGCAACAATCAACCGAACCAGCGGACACAGCTGCAGCAGTCGCACGGCGAAGCGTCGCACATTGATCTGCCAGGGCAGACGCACGACAGGTATCCACCCACTGCCACGCGCAACGAAGGACCCTATCCCTGAGCTGGTGCTGTACGGTCTGCTGGTTTGTTATGTTACTCGTTAATTTTTTCGTAGTCGACTGAATTTTTTTACAATATAAATAAATTTGAAATTGGTTTAGGAGAAATGGCGATATTTCTATGTGTGCATAATGTGCGGAATAGCTTAGCAGGTTAAAGAAACCTATGCAAGAATTGATTGTTGATGTTATGAAAATCGATGAATTGAGAAACTCCCTCCTCGCAGCATTAGTTGTCCTCGTCTTCGAAGGAAGAAAAAAATATATAGGGCTGTCTTCGCTTGCTTTCCCAAGTAGAAAAGGAGCGCCTAAAGTGGATTTGAAACCAAGGCATTGATGAAGATCGAGTGATGATGACGGCTAGTTAGGACCACCTAGGGATGCAGTTGCCCAAAATATCTTGTTTAGATAGATAGATAGATTCAATTGGGGTTAGTTAGTTGCACTGAGACGGAAGATGATCTATTGTACCCCCTACTAGTTTAAGAGAACATCCTCTAATCCCATCGATCTAATGAAGTTTAGTAATTCACGGGGTTTAGGTGTTTGATGTTCTCTTCTGCAAGCCAGTACTGGTCTAGGTATAGTCTCCTACTGCGACATACTTCAAATATCTTCTTGACACCGTATTTTATTTTGAATCTGTTGGCTCCGTTTTGAAAACTCACGCCTTCTCTGGAAAAGCTGTGTCTTTGTTTAGCCGGTGTAGAACCACGTCACTTGATTTTATCAAAGCCTAATAAGTATATATTATTTTCGCTTTCTTGGTTTCACTTTCAACGAGTCAAAGCCACATTCTCAAATAATTAGTGGCGAAGCTGCGAATCGATGAGGAATGGAGAAGAAGCCATCTTGCACTTTCCGTCCTAATGTCTTGGATCGGTGGAGATGCCGTGTTGTTTGGTCCATGGTTTTCATAGAAGCAGTGAACAATGAGGAAGCACTGAGTGCCAGTGCTTTTGGCTCCGTGGAGATTCCGTGTTTTGGAATCTCCGTTCCTTTTTGATTTTTCTAACCAGTCAAAGATGTACGTGGCTCCATCCATCAAGGAATCGAACTGGTTTCCTTCTAAGCGGCGGATATACGAGGTGGGGCAATTAAATAATGAGACTGATTCCATAAAAACCGTATATTTAAAAATTATTCTACAACTCTGCCATTCCTTTCAAAGTAGTCCCCTTGGGCAGCTATACAACGATTTCAGCGCGTTTTCCATGCTTCGTAACATTAACTGGAACGTTTCGACTGGGATGTCCGCGAGTACCCTCGTCACGGTCGCCTGGATGTCCGTAATCGACTCAAAATGGGTTCCACCGATTTTTTTCTAGGGAACAAAAAAGTCACAGGGTGACATATCGGGCGAATAAGGCGGTTGTTGCAACACGGCGATCCCTTTAGAGGCCAAATACTGGGACACGCTGAGGGCGGTGTGGCACGGCGCGTTGTCGTGATGAAGGATCCTCGTCTTCCACGCTTTCAAGCCCCTCCTTAAATTCTATATGCCATCGAAACACGAGTCGGCACGACTAAGAGCACTATCACCATGCACTTTTACAATTTTAGCGTACGTTTCCGAAGCTGTTTCGCCCAATCTGGCGCAAAATTTTATCACGACGCGTTGCTCTTGATTTCGTTTCTCCATTTTCGTGACGAGCACCACCAACACACGTCTACTCAACACGACACAGCAGGCGAACTAAACAAGCTAGAGTGATGGTTAATATAGCGATGGAGAGGGAAAGGATGCCGGGAAAGGGAATTTCAAGGTCGCCGGTTTACCACAAGCGCGGCAATAAAATCAGTCTCATTACTTAATTGTCACACCTCGTATGCATAATCCTTACGAGGATCTTTACTCTTTGAGCTGCCAGCCTTACATAACTCAACTTAACCTGCAGCTATTCGAACTTGACTTGACTTTAACTGTTCAATTGAAATATTTAAGCAGATGTTAATAAATCATGGCCATACGGTACCATTTCAAAGTCTACAGGAAGAGTACTCGTATATGAAGTTATGTACTCCTATGTATGGAAAAAATTTAATTTAATTAACAGTATTTAGCGCGTGAAGAAATATTTAGCGCATGGCATCGGCTTCTCTACTTCTACTTCTCTGTAGTCTTTAGTTGTTTTCTATTGTTTTGGTTCAGTGTGGAAACGTCGGTCGTTTGGCCAGTTCGAGCAAAATGTAGGAGTTTTTTAAAATGAAAACTTATGACTGCAAGCAACTAAAGAGTTGGGTTGTGACGGCAACGTTCACGCTTCAATTACCCGAAACGAAAGCGACAAATCGAGTGTCAGACCTGATAGTCAGAAGTTTTCGTTTATGCAAATGTAGCTGGCGAAACGCAAAGTTTGAATTGAATTGAATGTGTGCAGCAGTGATGCTACGATAATTTAGTGCAAAGAACCGGTCCAGCTAGGAACCCAGTCCAGTTGTTCGAAAGCGTTGAAATTCGCTGTGCACTCGCCAGTCCATGCAGCCAGTACGTGCCGGAATGACAATGGATGTGGCTATACCGTTATGGCATCAGGCGGCTGAGGAACGTTTTGCGGCGCTGCCCTCATCTGAAAGTGGGTGACACTCGTTGAGGATATTTGTGTGAATTGTTTATTGTTGTTGTGTATTACTTGTGCAGAGCGACCGAAAGTGCGCGGCTACGTGATGACGTTGTACGGCTTTATGCTTGGCTTCATGATGGCCTTGGCCCTGCTGCTCTTCTACGATCCCTTCCTGCTGCAGTCCGAGCAGTGGCGAGCGCGCGGCCGGTCCAACGAGTACTTCACGTTCGAGCGTTTGGCGGCACGACAGCAAGTGGCCGATGCGACGAGAGCACTGCAGCAGCAACTAACCGACGAGGTACGCGTGCTGTGCCTCGTCATGACGTGCCCGAACCATCATGAGAGCCGAGCGGCGGCTGTGTTGGCCACCTGGGGAAAGCGCTGCAGCAAGTTGATCTTCTGGAGCAGCGAGTGGGACGAGGAGTTGGGCGCGGTGCCGGTGGTGGAGCCGGAAGCGGATACCTACGACAATTTGTGGAATAAGACACGCGAAGGATTTCGCTATGCGTACGAGCAGTACTTTGAGGACTACGACTGGTTTCTGAAGGCGGATGATGACACGTGAGTCAGGAGAATCGACTATTAGGAAATTTACTTTCCCTCTTCATAGAGTGATTATGTGAAGAAAGAGAGAGAAAGAGGGATGGGAAGCAGTGGCAAAAGGGAAAAGGCAAAGGAACAAGAAAGAGGTGAGGAAGATAGGGAGAGCTACGGGAAGAGGTAAAAGCAGAGCTAGTGGTGTCTAGTGGGTGTATAGGTAGCAGTAAAGATAAAGGTGAATGCAAAGGTGAAAGAAAAGCTGGAGGTAATTGCGTACGTGTAGGTGCAGTATATATACAGGGTGGACCATTTAAGGTTTGAAATTTGAACTACGCTTTATTTCGAGAATGGCAGTCCAAATGTCATTCAATTTGTGTTCGTAATTTAGTTAAAAGTTTGACATTTACGAAATGGGACGCTATACGCTTGAACAAAATTGGGAAATATTCAGAACTTTCTTCCAAAGTGGAGAGTCTTAAACCCATCGTCGAAAAATCGTCTTTTCGGATGAGGCCCATTTTCACCTCGGAGGCTATGTGAATAAGCAAAATTGTCGCATCTGGGGTTCGGAAAATCCACACGTCACCATTGAGAAGCCAATGCACCCACAAAGAGTTACGGTTTGGTGCGGGTTTTGGTCCGGCGGCATCATTGGGCCATTTTTCTTTGAAAATGAACAAGGAGCCGCCGTTACAGTCAATGGCGAGCGTTACCGTGCCATGCTCAACGAATTTTTGTTTCCAAAAATTAAAGCGGATGACATGGAAAACATTTGGTTTCAACAGGATGGCGCAACAAGCCACACAGCCAACGTAACAATCGAACTTTTGGGCACCGTTTTCGAAAATCGAATAATCAGCCGAAATTCTGAAGTCAATTGGCCGCCTCGGAGCTGCGATTTAAGTCCGTTGGACGTTTTTTTGTGGGGAGCCGTAAAGGACAAGTGTTACGCTAACCATCCAGAGACGATTGAAGCTTTGAAACATGAAATCGAAGTTGCCATTCAGGAAATTCTACCCGGAACAATCGAAAAATTACTTGAAAATTGGGTTGACCGAATGGCGTACTGTAAGGCCAGTAGTGGCAATCATATGAACGATATCGTTATTCATTCTTAAATAACAAAGTCCGAGCTTTGTAATAAAACAGGAATTTTCAAAAAATATTTATTAGTTTTGTTTAATAACCGATTCAAATTCCAAATCTTAAATAGTCCACCCTGTATATATTTTAGTAAAATAACTAAAAACAGTCTTAGAGTTCCGTTTCTAACAATAACAAAAATCTAACAATTCAATTGACATAAATAGCTGAATAGAGATAATTTTGCATTTGTGTTTTATTAATTGTAATAAAATTAAATATCTTCTTCTAGTTATGTTATAATGGAGAACTTGCGTTATATGCTATACCCTTACTCTCCGGATGTATCCATCTTATTCGGCTACATGTTCAAGACCCCAAATGGGGTGAGTACATTAAAGCTTAACATAAGGGGCATTCCACGCGAAGCGGACAGGTAAAAAAACTCGATGTTTCCGATTTCAGTAATATTTGGTATGTTCTACCTATACGTATTATTGATACGTGTACCAAATATTTTTGTGATATAATGACTAGTTAAAGAGTTATGGGACTTTGAAGTTTTCGACAACCGGTTGGCATGCAGTACTTCAAAGCCGATTATGGAGTCATAAAATTATATATTAAAATAATTAAACCACTGGATTTCTTACTTCATTTACTGAGCTTTTTAATTGTATTTTTGGAAAAGAAAAAAAATTTGTTTTTCGTAAAAAAAACCAATTAATTTTTTTCCTTGATTTTCACTAAGATCATTTCGTTTTTTTTTTATTTTTTTTATATAAATTGCTAATATTGTATAGAACATTGGTGCCAACTTTTATAATGGGCGTGGAAGTGGATTAGGAGCTAGACTGAAAATACTGCCGAAGGGTGGCGCCTGATGCCCGCCGCTTGTGCGCGTTTAGTGAAACTGTGTGCTGGACGCCACCCTTCGGCAGTATTTTCAGTCTAGCTCCTAATCCACTTCCACGCCCATTATAAAAGTTGGCACCAATGTTCTATACAATATTAGCAATTTATATAAAAAAAATTTAAAAAACGAAATGGTCTAACTTAGTGAAAATCAAGGAAAAAAAATTAATTGGTTTTTTTTACGAAAAAAAAATTTTTTTTCTTTTCCAAAAATACAATTAAAAAGCTCAGTAAATGAAGTAAGAAATCCAGTGGTTTAATTATTTTAATATATAATTTTATGACTCCATAATCGGCTTTGAAGTACTGCATGCCAACCGGTTGTCGAAAACTTCAAAGTCCCATAACTCTTTAACTAGTCATTATATAGAACATACTCAAATATTACTGAAATCGGAAACATCGAGTTTTTTACCTGTCCGCTTCGCGTGGAATGCCCCATAAGTTGGATCAATTATTATGATTTAAGTATTCATTCATTTGCGTCTAAATGCTAGCAGCCAGCTTTCATGTGATACATATGTCAATAATTTTCAAACATTCACAGTTACACATGTCCGGTGGCGCTGGTTATGTGCTCAGCAAGGAAGCTCTGCGACGATTCATGGTCGATGGTTATAACAACAGCGAAAATTGTTTACCTGGCACAGTAAACTTTCCAGAGGACTATACAATGAGCAAATGCCTAGAAAATCTTGGTGCTATCATAGCAGATTCACGCGCCGCCCTACCCACCGACAATAAATCGAAATTCTTTCCCCTGCCCGCAGAACTATATATGAATAATGATACTTTGCTACGGACGACATGGCTTACAGAAATGACACCGTTTAAACTCGATAAGGTACGTTATGACTCATACGAAATTATCTGTTCATTACTACTTATCTGCCTATGGACAGGGTCTGGAATGTTGCTCAAATTACACCATAACATATCACTACGTCCGCCCAAAGTTGATGTATATGTATGAGCTAATGATTTATCGGCTGCAGGTAATCGGCTGGAAACAACTTTCGCCCATAGCTGAGCTACCCAAAAAACTGTCGCTGACCGAGATTGAGCGAAGATTTTCATATTCCTTTCTTGATACAAAAGAGCCTTCAGTAAATAGTTCAGAAACAGTTTAAATTATGTAATTATATTCAATGAATAAAGCTTAGCTTGACTGAAACCCCTTGACATTTTGTGTTTTTTTCAGCAGCAGCTCATTATAGACGGAAGCTACTGTTGTGGTTTTGCTGAAAATACCGTTGCATACTTTTATGAGTATCCTTGCATTTTTTGTGTTTCTTTCTGATTTGGTTGTTTTTCTTTTTCAAATAAGGGCCGAACTTTTTAAAGTCGAATTGATTGAAGCAATTCGATGAAAGTTTTCAAGGAGCTTTTTTGGGTTGTTGGGTACATTGCACAGTGATTCGACTTCATACAACCGCGGGACAAAATTAGAAGGAGTGGTCCGTTCTTCATAAAATTTAGTATACTAGTTAAGCATGGATTGCTGAATTGAAATCTCCATTTTGTTTTTCTTAAACTTTTGTAGTTTGAAAATGCCTGACTTAAATTTGCAATTTTCGTCATTTTTGGTGAGCTATAGCAACGAGTGTGTTTGTTAGATTTTTCAGATTTTACATTTAATCGGTAACGTCAACATTGATAATTGCAAAGAGTGCCAGAAATTGTCTTAGGATCCTTTAGTTTTGCAATAAAAACGATAATAATAGACGTATGTTTTTTGCAGTTTTCTCAATTTTTCATGCTGATTGCATACTTTCAGGGATGAAAGTATGCAAAAAATAAATTTTGTCGAAAAATAGGTGTTTACTACTTTTCAAATATAATTATTTTCTGAGATCGGAGGATATCGGAGGATGTAATTACATTATCCGACAAAGAAAGAATGCTGCTTAAAATAAAAAAAATTCAGGAACATACTTTCACATACTTTTCAGATATTTTCCTCTAAGTTTAGCCAATTTTCAGATTTTTAATTTAGAAAAATATTTTGAATTTAAAGTGATGTGAAAGCCTCATCTTTGCAAATTCTGAGAAAAAGTTAAAAGCGAAAATGGCCACATCATTTCTTAATCCATATTGAAAGTTTTAGCAACTTCTTGGTAACCATGTACTTTTAAAATTGTTTTTATTCAATAGACTAAAAAACAGAAAATATGTGTTTACATTTTTTTTGTGAAAAAAGTTTCAACTTTGAGCCGCTTTTGCACACACACTAATTAATTTTTGCACAGATTTTTTGGGGTTTTCTTAGTTGGGATTTTACCTTTCAAATGACATCAAAATCGTTAAAATCTGAAACTATAAATTTTTGGAATTTTGTCTATGGAACGAATCACTGTGCATTGGGGCCACCGTAAGTAGTTCCTTTGTATTCCTTAGAGACATTACAAGCCTAAATATGTTTGTAGAAGCTTGCTAAGCAAAAAACTGACAAGGACTATATAATCGAAGGCCAACTAAAATAGTTCAGATAGAGAATGCAGAGAGCTCTTCTTACGCTGATCACATACGGATCTGGATATACTATGAATTGCATTATTTGTTTCATACACTTTTTCTACTGCTGTTTGTGGTCAGCACCAAGTTGTGTCATTTGTATAGAAATAATTTGTCTTCTGTTGTCTTCAACGTTGGTTGTTGTTACATTTTGAATACTAGTAATTAAATTTGGTGCGATTTTATAGCTCATTTACTCCCCACCACTGAGCAAAAAGCCGTTTATCGCCTGAAACTTGTTTGCTGCAGTTTTTTCAAGGGCACAACACAACTTGTACACATTTGGCAGAAATCATCTTACAGTCTGGCACACGTAAACCTACAACAACAACTCAAATTAAAAATTACCCCTACACAACAACACCGAATGAATTTACATGCAAATTATAAAATCCCGTTAATGTTAATTAATTTTTTTCGGCTTTAATAATCAGGCACATGTCGACCCACATAGCAAACCGCTCGTCGTTACCGGCCAACCAGATTCTTGGTGACATGTCGAAAGAGCCGCGTAAAGTAACGCCGAGTATTGCAAATATTGCAAATATTGGTTTGGCCAAAGGCCGAGCAAGATCGCAGTTGGTCGCCCAGCGCGTTGTGGCTGGCGGCTTAATGCGAAGCGGCAATAAAAACAAAACAGAAAAGCGTCGGGCGTGTTGGCCAAATGAAAACGAAAACAAAAACGAAAAGCCCACAGAAAATAATGTCGATATGAGTAAATAAAAACCGGTCAAGCATAGGTCAGACTGGCGATGAGCAGAACTGCTGTGACGTATTCTTTGGTTGTTTTGTTTTTTTTTGGCAGATTAGCGTCTCGATAAATCCAGCAGCCAGCAGTCGCGCTCGGCAGCCGCAGCGTGGTGCGATCGCTTCGCAGTTGGGTGTGTAGCGGCAATGGGCGCGGATGCGAATTCACCGATGGGCCGTAGCAACGCGAAAAAGCCAGACTCGAGTTGGCAGCGCAGCAAAGTCGTCGACTATGACAGTACGTACGTGAGTGCTGAATGTGGCTTTGCGTCCGTATTCGCAAATGGCTGTGCCACATTAACGACTACTGATGACGACTGATTAATTGCAGGACGGGCACCGGTACGCGGCCGTCTGCTGCTGCTGTTCGGCTTTGTGCTCGGCTTCCTGATGGCGCTGGCAACGCTGCTCTTCTACGATTACTATCTGCTGCAGGCCGAGCAGCAGCGGCAGCGCACCGTCGCCACCGAGCGCTTTCAGACCGGCTACATGACGGCGCTGCAGGAGGCCAACGTCGAGGCAAGCGAGCTGCAGTGGCGCCTGAACGCCGAGGTGCGTGTGCTGTGCATGGTGTTGACCTCGCCGGCGCACCATGAGCGCCATGCGGCGGCTGTGCGCGCCACCTGGGGAAAGCGCTGCAGCAAGCTGATCTTCTGGAGCAGCGAGCAGGACGAGGAGTTGGGCGCGGTGCCGGTGGTGGAGCCGGAAGCGGATACCTACGACAATTTGTGGAATAAGACACGCGAAGGATTTCGCTATGCGTACGAGCAGCACTTCGAGGACTATGATTGGTTTCTGAAGGCGGACGATGACACGTGAGTGATTTGCAGACAGGCAATGAGCAAAGCGAGAACGGTTTACGTCCATATGAATGAATTTGTTTTTGTATTATTTTTCTTACTTTCCATCAGCTACGTGGTGATGGAGAATTTGCGTTATATGCTCTATGGTTACTATCCCGAAACGCCAATCTACTTTGGTCACACATTGGTGCGCTATGAAGTGGTGAGTTGCTAAGACGTTAAATGCAATTTTAGATTTTAATTGATAAAACCAGTGGTGAGTTGCTAAGACGTTAAATCAAATTTTGGCTTTTAATTGATAAACTTAAAGTTTTTTTTTGAAATTTGTCTTATGATGGCGCCGTGGGGCAAATATGACGAAAATGTGTATTATTAACTGATTATAATCAAAAAATCAATCAAGCGTGGTGTTTCGCCAAGCCAGTGATTAATCACAAATTAATTGTCTCACGTCAAAACTGCCCAAACACTATCACAATAGACAACACCACTAACAACACAACTACAAATGTCGACTATCGAAAACAACCATAAACTTCATGCAAATGTTTTCATTTGGAATTCGAATTTATGCTCAATTGCACATATTGGCACTGCCTCCGCGGCCACTAATGACATACGATGCGTTAACTCTGACAGACTATTTGGAAAAAAAGAATAATGCAAAACAACAACATGAAAAGTGCAGACAACTTGCATATGTCACGCTTTGTTATTAATTTTCTGGAAATACCGCAAAAAATGTTATGCGAAAATTTACATTAGCATAAATTCAATAATAATAATAAATCTGTGAGATTATAAAATAGAGGCAAGAATATTGGCAAATGTTGCGGCCATATTAATATATATATATTAATTGCTACTTGTTAGCGGACAACATTTTGGAACATTCAAACAAAATAAATCTTAAACGGGCTAAACCAGCTGAAAGGCATTGTTCGTATGGATTTGTCATTGAATTGAAAGTTCTGCGGTTGGGTTGCCACATAATTTATTCTTGAATCACATCCAACCAAAATCTATTTTCAAACTTCTCTGCTCAGATAGTCATCAATTAGTCTCTTATCTGTCGATTGCTACAGATTAGCTCTGCGTTTACCATCTCGCTGAACATTTAGTAAAGATTAATCGTATAACATCAAGTTCTAAGCTTTAAGTGTTAGTAATGCTTCAATTAAGTTATTTTTATGTCTCAATATTTGCATACAAATTAAGTAGTTTGTTTCATAGAACACAACTATACGTAGAAATTAAACTCGTACGTACATGCTGTGAAATTGCTTTCAATTTCCGATATCTTTTTTATTTTATTGAAAACGCTTTAAAATCCGGTGGAACTACATTATGCAAATTTCTACACTTTACTGGGCTACTGTTCGAGTATCTCATTAGCAAAACAGACAGACATTTTTCCATGTTGCATTACTTTAGCTACACATTTTTCATTTTTTAAATGGCGGTATTCACAATTTGTGGTAACTGAAAATTGAGAACATTGTTTTTAATCACTTTTGAAACGCAATACATATTTTTTAAGTTTAGAAAGATTGTTTTAAGATTAATAATTATTTTTATTTATTCAATTTTAACGGTAGTATCTTTATTTGTTTGATAACCTCTTCCATACTATTCAGTAGTACACAAATAATTATTAAAATTCTCAATTGAAAGTGCCAACTTACGTTATATTTCGCTTCTTTACTCAAAAACTTTCTTAAAGATTTGATGTGCAATTCTTTCAAAACTAATCAAACCCCTAATTTTTAGCCATTTTAGTAGTGAGTCTATATCATTAAAACTGTTGTTTACAATCACAATTAACACTTTGCTCTTCTGCTCTTGTTACCAATCGTGAACACCGCTTATGATTTTTAGTTTTTTGCTTCGGGCTTGTAGTTTTGCGGTTAGTTGTTTGTCTGTCTGAAGTGCTAATAGCTAACGTCATCAACATTTGATTTAGTCTTGCCAATCAAATTTACTTATAAGTTTAAATTTAGCTAGGAAACAAAATAGTAGTCATAATTTTTTTAAACATGTTATGTCTTTATTGCTTGACCAATTGTCTGCTAAAATCTGCTAGCACTCTGACATTTGTTTTGTGTGGACATTCCTTGACTACAGCTTTTGGCTTTGGAAGAGAGTGAAAGTTATTAATGCCACTGGTGGCAATTCAATTAGCAATTTTAAATAAAAAAAGAACCATTAGAAACGAGTTATAACTGAGAATTTGCCTAATGTTGCTAATTAGAAAGAAACATGAAATACAACAAATTTAATAATTGTCAATTTGCATTGATTTTTGAAACAAAAACTTTACTAAAAAAATGAGTAAATGTTAAAATTTGCATTTAACGTTTTTGAGTTAATTATAATTGACGCTTTCATAAAAT
This sequence comes from Melieria picta, assembly GCA_964056695.1. Lineage (NCBI taxonomy): Eukaryota > Metazoa > Arthropoda > Insecta > Diptera > Ulidiidae > Melieria > Melieria picta. The sequence continues at coordinate 70,645,887 of OZ057399.1, read as the reverse complement.
GTTTATTTAAATGCTCGTAAAATTTCTTTACGCTCATACATACATATGTATAGACATTTGCATGAAGAAAAGTTTAAAAAACCCGACTAGCATTCAGCGTTCCGTAAAGAGTAAAAATCATTTACATATAACACAAACATTCTTAATTTCCACAACAGTCCAAAAATGACACTAAGGCCTAACCTGCTACCTTATTTTTGATGTTTTTTTTCTTTTAATTTAACCATTAGCTGATTTTATGACTTTATTTATATACACATATGTATATACTTGCAATAGTTTTTCTATATAGTAATTTCAAATATCTTTTAATTTTTACTAGCATTTTTTGCTAGCATTAAAATGACTAGGAAAGCTTCACAGAAACAATAAAAGACAGCAGGCAGATGGCAAAAAAGTGCAAAACTGACACATGTTTATTGCTGTCTTGGCATTTTTTCGTATCAGATGCAGAGACAAAGAGATTTACCGTAAGTCGCAGCTCTGATTTCAACGCGAATAATTTCGATGATTTCGAGATAAAATATAAGTGCTACCGATAGACCCTTGACTAACCTTGCATTTGTTATCGAGTATGAAAATGTCAGATCAGTTAAAAACACATATCTTTATTTTTACAGCTTGCCATTGAAAATTAAGATTTCCAAATAGTTAACTAAAGTTTGTACAAAAGAACACAATTAAAAATTATTAGTAAAGTTTGCAGTAAAAAATGAGCAAATTTTAAAGATTATAAAATGATATTAAAACTTGTCATTAACGGCCAACAACAGGCCATCGATGCGCTTCAAAGTTTTCTTTTGTGCATTTCGGCTGCTGACCACAACCTTTGCGGATGTAGAAAATATATGCAAGCCATTTAAAATAATGTACGATTTATCACTAAAATTACAAAAACATTTAAAAAGATTTCTTTTTTAATTTAATCGGCTTCTTTGTTCGACTGCCAGCCAGAGGGACTGCGGTCAGCGGTGAGGCAGTCAGCCAACGTTTCAACATAGAACCGGCAACATGACTAAACGTTGTTAAGTCTTTTGATAGAACAGAGATATGCATATTTCGACAAGTATTTAAAACGCTAGCGGCACATGAAACAAACGGGAAATACACAAAGCAAATACACAGACACACACGCGACCATTCAAGTCATCATTGGACCATAACTACTTCCTCACGTCAATTCTTTGTTATGATTTTATAACTCAAATATTAACTAACCAATGAAAATATTAACTTATTTGTATAATAATGAAAATTACAACAATGCTCATACCTGGCAAATGCCAAGAGTCAACGTTTGTAAACGATCTAAGCTAAGAAATTATGTTGGCTCTTAGGAAATGTGCTTATTTGATTGGGTTTTGATTATAATCTGTATAGGAAGTGTTATTGTTGAACATACATATTCATATGTATGCACACCTGTAGACATTGCCATAGAAGTTCTTAGCTGTTTAAGGAGTTTTATTTTTCCTCAGCTGGGGATGTACAAGTTTATTCTTTCGACCACATTTTCTTCACTTCACTACTTCACTATGAATAAAATCAAAAAATGGTTAAAGTTCTCATTCATTATCTTTATCTTTGATTCATTGCAGCCCTACATGTCCGGTGGCGCCTCCTATGTGCTGAGCAAAGCAGCCTTAAGTAGATTTATGCGCCGCGCATACCACAACACGACACTGTGTCCGCCAGCGCACGAATTCAGCATCGAAGACCTCTACATGGGAATTTGCTTGCAAAATGTCGGCGTACACTTGGCCGATGCGCGATACGCGTTGGCCGTGGACACCAAATCAAAGTTTATGCCTTTGGATTTGAGGGCCTACATGTCACCCAATGCCAGTTCGGCCATGCCCGATTGGTTCAAGCAGATGACGCTACACCCACTTGAGCTGGTATGATGCCAACATTATTTATTGTAAGTACATTTAAAATGTTGGCATATTGAATCGTTTCAGGGCATTGGCTGCTGTTCCAACTACTCCATTGCCTTTCACTACACCGATCCCGACCACATGTACGTGTTTGAGCTCTTGATTTACCATCAACGCGTCTTTGGACTGCAGCACCGTGACCTCATGCTGCCGGACAAGATGTCCAGCGCCGAGGTGGCGCGTCGTTTTCCCAGCAATTATAGCGAGAATGAAAATTTGTTTATTGATTATCATGCACAAAATGTGCCAGATAATTAGTGAATTTACTGTGTGATATATGTATGTTATTTTGTAAACAAAAAACAAATCTGTGAGTCATTGTGTGTAGGTTTGCTGTAGAATTAAAATAATAATTATGATGTATAATAAATGTTATCTAATCGAAATAGTTATAAAAGTCAAATAGCTGATGTTAATGTTAATTAAATTTCATTAACTTTTGATTTTAATTAGGTACATGACGAAGCATTATGCATAGCGCAGTGAGGCTTCTTCAGTTACTTGATAAACAGTGAATGAGTAGTTAATGAGTGCCAACATTTTTAAGTATTTTCGGCAAAAGCAAACAGCATCAACATAAATAGATCTTGTTAAAGCTATAAGGTTGACAATAATTTACTCTTATTTACAATTTATTCCACGATTTACTTCAATAAGATATTTCTTGCGAGAGATGCCTAGTTGCTCTCAAATATACAACACCTCTAAAACTGTTAATCTACATCAATTTAATTTAGAAAATGTCAAACTGTGCGCTTTACAGTTGTGCCTACAAGTATGCAATACATAATTACACAAGTTCTCTTTCCTTATCCAACCCACGTTTGTCGCTTGAGTCTTTCGTATTACTGCTACACGTTCTTTGGCTTTGCGGCCGTTTCGATATTTGCAAATTGCAATTTGCTCGCACCAACTGCACAGTGGCCAAAGTGTTTCCCTATTACTTATGACCAAATACAACATTAATGCAACAATTACATTCATATCTCATTAAATTGTCAATTAAGTATAATGAAGAAGCAAGGGGGCAGCAAAGTCGCAACTGGCTACATAAAGAATAAAGCAATATGCAGCTGAGAGTTTCGAGTCTTTGAAAAGTGAAGGGAAACTTGTATTTCATGAAAGTACGACAAGAAATAAATTAAACTAAAGCGTGCATTATTTGTAAGACGATGTGATGCGCTGCAATCGTTTTGTGCAGTAATGCGCTTTTGTTGTTGTAATGCGCAAGCAATGCATAATTTATTATATTGCATTGACAATATGAAGTGACTATATGTATGCGTGTGCACAGAGGTTATGTGTAGGTTATAGTTTTGTCTATTTGGCGTTGAAAATATGTGAGAGAATAGGTGAAAGCAAACTTTAGGTTGTAGAATTACTATGAACATTTTATATAAAGATTTTAATTCTTTATATGTAAACATACTTTTTATATAGAATTACTTTTACATTTTATGTAGAATTACTATGAACATTTTGTGTAAAGATTTTTATTACTTATATTAAAAATTACTTTTTACATAGAATTAGTTTTACTTTTTATGTAGAATTACTATGAACATTTTGTATACATATTTTTATTACTTAACTACATATATTTAAAAATACTTTTTATATGAAGCTTAAATTGATTCAAATGAGCCGAGTAAATGTACCTAAATATACACTTGAACAGTGTCACGTTTATATAAAACTATTTGACAATTTTGTTGTTGTGTAAGATTTGATTAATGCTGCTCTTAAATTCCCGTAGTAGTTTTCGCGCTCAACAAACGTTGTCTAATGTGCTGATTAAATGCTTTTTTAAGCACCAACTTATTTGCATATTAGCTATTTGCAGTTAATTAGAGTATTTAAGTTGTTGAATGTAATTTCTCAGTTTAATTCACTTGCCAAGTGTCGAATTTAAATGTTAACTACTCATATCTAATTGACAGAATAAATGCGATTATAATAGATCTATGAACGAATTATCTATGTCGCTCAGAGGCACACAAATTTGACTTAATGTGAAACAAAATCTACTAACCATTTAGTAAAATATGCTTTATTGACATCTCATTTACATATTATTCGTTATTTTTCTTAACTGACGCTTAAAATCCATTAAGAAGTTTTTCTAATATACTGCAACATAGCCACGCCTTTCTTGTTCAAGTAGGCTTGTCAAATGAAAATTCAAATGAGATAAGATCTTCTGTTGATCGTTGTTGGTGCTATGCCAAGACTCAAAACTTTGCTACTCTTATAACAAATTTTTTAACAAATTTGTATGAGTTGAATCCCCGAAGTCATACATAAAATTGAATTAATTAAAGCCGCTCGACAGTGTGATCGATGCATTGGGCAATCAGGCATTTAATGCCATGTGCGGCGTGTCTACGCTGACAGCAATTGCGGCATTCTCCGATATATTCATTAACAAATACGCGCCGAAAAGTGAATGCTGCCCCCAGCTGCAGCGAGTAGTTTCGGCATCTCAAGTCTATAATTCTGTATGCCAAACGTCAAACGCCCTCAACGCTGGCGACTTGGAATTGACTAATGTGTGTACGCACACACAAAAAAAAAAAACGCGCACAAACTGAACATTAACCAGCACTTGTTGGCTATAAAAAAAAGTCATAATGCTTTAAGTCGGGCGAAAATTTGTGACCACTAAAAGTGAAATATTGCAACATTAGATACGCATTTTTCACACACAGACTCGCGCGCATAACTTTGCGCAGACCGCACAAGAAAAAGAAACAAACACATTTGTGAAATTGACTTGCAAATTCGGAGCAGTCACTTGGCGAACGGGCTGGCCGACTGCTTGTACTCGTAACGAAGTAATTGACAAGGTCAATCAGGTTGCCGGCCAAACAGCCGACCAGCCAAACGGCCGAGCAGCCCACTCCAGCCGGCCCGCTCAAGTGACCAAATCGCAAGAAACCACACGCAGCCGAAAAGAAGTTAACAATAAATACGCGCCACGCATGCGCAGACAGACGCACGCGTATGCCAAGCTGCTGCACAGCGAGGCGGCCAACGTTAATCGAACCGTCGTCTGGCGCTGTGGCTACTTAAATAAATAAATAAATCCGTTTTCAATTTGAAAGACGGCATGCAATAAAAGCGGTATTAAATGCGTTCACGCTGCTGGTGCTGTTGGTTTTTTCTATTTGTTTGCACCCGCAGTACGATCGAAAAATGTATAAAATATTTGGAAAAAAATTACTAGATCGCGCTAAACGCCGCAAAGCAAAACCAGCTCTGAAATCGCTCAGAATCATACAAATTTATTTGCCAACTACAATGAGTTGAGTTGGGTGTAGCTGCCGCACAGAATTGGAGCAATTCGCACTTGTCTGGCGCACTTGTCGGGCAGCCAGTGGACACATTTTGCTTGTTTTATGATTTATATTATTTTTATTTATTTAGATTTTTTATCAACAGAATTTGGATGTGGTTGGCAGCTGCGGCCATAAAACGTAACAAGCAAATAAAAACTTAATTAATTCGTTGATTGAATTTTATTTATTTTTATTTTTTGTTTGCTCTATTTTGTTTGTACTTGTATGCATTCTAATTTACAAACATTTTTGTATTTTATAGCAAATATTATTTGTAAAGCATATAGGAAAGATTTGCTGTTAGTGATATGGCTTTCAAATTCTATTAAGATGAAAGCTACAATTCACTGCCCTCGATCGATGCTGCATGCACCTATTTTTCTTCGAGTATGCTGTTTTCAATTTGATTTAGCGATGCTGTCAATTAAATTCGTCATATTTCGTCTCAAGCCACGCTTTGAGTCATCATTACAAAACATAAAACTACAAAAAAATAAGAACAAAAAATTGCTATCAGGTGTTTACAGTCGTAAATCAGAATTCAATCAAAACAACGCAACACATATTGCCAATGTGTCACATTGTCTGTCCACACGTCCATCTAACTATTCAGCCCCTGCCCGCACGCCTCGCTTCCATTACCATAATTGCAACGTGTTGTTTGTCATAATGCAATTGCAACAACTGTCCATTAAATTTCAATCGTTCGTCTCGCGACCTGCCCGTCCGACTGTCTCTCATTCAGAATGTCCATTTCGTATTGCCTGTCTAACCAAATAGCAGCGCGTGCAATGTAGTTTGTGCATTGGTTGTCTACGCGTCTTTCAAATTCATATTTGACAAATTCAAAATAAATTGAAGCAAGCCAGTCTTTTGCTTTGTCAACGTCAGTGATGAATGTTGGTTGCACTTGTGGGTAAAATTGTCTACATTTTTGTTAGTAAAGTAACAAACCATCAAATCGCTTTGAGATTCTCCTAAATGTACATCCCGTACAAGTTTTCCAGTCACTTTTGGTTTCTTTTAAACCCTCATAGCATAGCATACTTTTCGGCGAACTTTGATCTGTTTGGTCAGTGGCTTCTAAGCAACAGTTGTGATGCTAAAGATTTGCTCTATACTGGAAATGTTTAGAGCACTAGAAATTTAGCCACATTTTGTATAGTTGACCACTCTGGTTTTTGAGTTAAAGGCAGTTGAATAATTTTCATGGAACGAAAAGTATATATTTTTTAATATGACTCTAGTATAAGAAATTTATCTACTTTTTAGATCAGTGACTATTCTGGTTTAAGAGCTACAGTCCGTTAAATGATTTTTGTTGAAGGAAAAGTCTGCAGTTTTCAATATGACTCTTTCACAACGATTTTATCAAGTTTCCCGTGAGATATCGAAGACTTTCGAATAATTTTTTAGTAGCTGAGGTGTTCTACAACACAATAAGCCACATTTCAGGTTGCTGGTCCTACTGGTTTAGGACTTACAGACAGTTCAATGATATTGAAAAGCCAATTTTTTCAAAGCTAACTTTTAACATCGTTTTTCTTGAGTATCCAGTGATAAGTCACGGACTTTCGACCCATTTTTGGGTCTTCAAGAGCTTCTTTTGTATTATTAAAATATTTTTATTGAAATGTTGAACATTTGTAAGTATGTACCCTAAGAAAAAAAGAAGAAATATTAATATTAGTAGTAGTATCGAGATTGTGAGTTGTCAATTGACACCAGCTACTATTTAAGTTAATTTTCTTGTGTAGTTCAAGATTGCTTACCACATAAATTTTTACTATTGATTTCCCTATTCAGTTCTCTCAATTACTCATCTTTTGATTGGTATACTTTTAGGCCATCACGGAACTCTACCAATTCATCCAATTCTTATATTCTCAATCCAAATTCTAAAACTTATCTTTTTAGATAAGTATTTTGATGTTTTCAGTTTTGTAACAACATTCATTCATGGCATACTTTTAGGCTACTTAGCAACTAGTAATTATTTTCTAACCCCTTTTTGCGTTGCATAGGTTTAGGCTAACGCCAATTCTTTACACACAGACTTTATCTACACGCACGCCAGCAACGTTCAACTCTACTTCGACGCAGTTTATTTTTTCCTTTTGCAAGCAGCTCGCTGCTGCCTACTGTCCGCCAATTTGCGCCTTGCGTATTTGTATTTGCTGCGTGTTTTTCGCTTAATTGGCAACTGTTACAAATGTCAAAAAAGTTGTATCTATTTGGCAGTTGGCTGCATGTAAAATTCGTGTGCGCTGCCAACTTGAATGCAAAGCACTTCGCACTTGTTCAGGTTTCTTAATTCGCATCAAATAAGGCAAGAGCATAAGCAGCAAACGTACAACAACAACAAACACACAAATGAAACAATAACAACAAAATCATAACAATAATAACACTTGTAGTGGCATCAAATTAACACAAATGCAACATAAAGTACCACCCACAGCTCGACTAACCTACAAACAAACACATACATAAACATATTTAGATACACACAGCAAACTGTTTAGCATTGACTTTGGTAATGAATTTGCACAATTTTTGCATTTTTTTTTTAATTTTTCATGTTGTATGTTTTTGCTTTTGTTTTAATTGCCATGTTCTTTGGTTGTTGTGGTGTTTTGTTGTTAATTTGTTGTTGTTTAACGCCGCATCCTTCATGCAACAGAAACTTCGCATTTCAAGGACTCCAGAACACTTGTAAAGCAAAACTACATACAAACAAATGTTGGTCTCATTTTGGTAAACCTTGAATTTTTAATTGAAAATGTTTGCATTCGCTGCTTTGTGCTATGGCGGTTGCCATATCTGTTTTTGTTGTTGTTGTTGTTTGGTTTTGTTGTATTAATTCTATTAGTATTTCGACTTTAATTCACGCGCACACATTGTGCCAATGCTTTGCTGAATTTTTGAAGCACCTGTTCGAACGCAAAGAATTCCAAAAGAATGCTCAGACGTGAAACGCGAGGGGCGAAGCAGACATTTGACTGCATTTAAAAAGCGTTTCGCGGTTCATCAATTACATGCGGACAATAACAACAACAAAAAAAGAACTACTATATCAACCACTTGCAACTGCAGTGGAGGTACAACAACATTAGCAACAATGTTGCTTTGCTTTGCTTTGCTTTACTAATGGAAGATTGGTCGATGTGCGGCAGGCAGCGGATTTTGAGAGGTGAAGCTGCTTGTGAATACCCGCCAACACGAATTGCAACAATTCATAAAAGCTAGAGTCATTAACTTGAGGCAGATGACAGACAGATGCAAGTTTAGTGCTTCACAGACAATAAGTAGGGATGGTGCTCGAGATTGTTTGCGGTGAGTATTGGCAGCATTTTGTTGTGCGTTGCTGCCAAGCAATTGAAATGGGAAAGGAAACTTGAAGAATTGTGCCAATGCGATAGTATTCTATGTGCTTCATGTGTGCTTGTAGGCACAGCATTCAAGTTCTCGGAACAGTTCTATAGGATCTCCGATCCAGCACATTGCTCCTTCTTGAAAACCTGTCGCTTCTATGTCGCAAGACTTGGTTCGTCCAAAGACCAGCGTTGATGCAATTCTACGACTTGTCTCTTCCGTAAAAATTTGATATATTTTTAATTCTTTCTCTGACTGAAATATTTCTTCAACATAGCTGAAATATTGAAAGTAGAACCAATAATTTTTAATAGCAAAGTCCTTTGAGAGTAAAAGTGCCAAAATAATTGTAAATCAATACCATAAATAATTTAAAATTTCCAATATTTAACTTTCCGAAGAAATTTTAATCTTCTATGGGCTGGTATTGGTTTCCTATGCGAGTGTTGCACCTGTGAAATAATTAAGCCAGTTTCTGAAAGTAGTCAGAGCACAACCAGCTATTAAATGTTATTCTGTTTGATAAAAATTACATGTATTTTCAAAATGTATGCACCTGTAATGGCTGCAATTAGCAAACGTTCTGTAACACCTGTTCTGCTCGAGTGTTGTAATCATTAAAGTCAAAACAGTGCAATGAAGTGTCACTGCAACTATGGAACCACAAATGGTGTAACTATTGCATTGCAATGGTAGTAGTTGCAGAAAGTTATGTGTTAAAAAATAAAGCGCAAACATTCTAAAGTTTTTAAAAACCTAATAGAAAAAACCGAATAGGTAATTTTCACAAATTTTATACTAAACACTTTGAAACTTTTCAGTGAAGTTCACTCTTTCCGACCACAGCAGCTGCTTTTGGGTTTCTAGTTTTAGTCAGTTCCAGTAATTGTTTGGGTAATTTTTGGTTATTGCATGATTTTTGCATTTCATTCATGTACGTTTTTATTCTATCAGGTGTACAAGTAGAAAACCGCCGTTTTCCACTGGGTGGTGCCACCTTTGGAAATCGGTGAGAGAATTCCGATCAGAAACATCACATGGCAAGCTAAGATATCGGTTAACAACTCCACATCATCTCGCTTGTTTATTCTTATTGTCCATTTTTTTGTTGGTGCGTGAAGATGTCGAAATTTGAACCGAATAAGCGTCATTTGCGGGAGATTTTGCTTTTCGCGTTTCATTCGAAAAAATCTGCAGCTGAAGCGCGTCGAATGATTGTAGCAACTTATAGTGAGTCGTGTATCAGTGAAAGAACGTGTCGAGAATGGTTCGTGAAATTCAAAAATGGTGATTATGACGTGAAAGACAAGGATCGGCCGGGTCCCGTGAAAAAGTTTGAAGATGCAGCTTTGGAGACTCTGTTGGATGAAGATTCTTGCGAATCCATCACAGGAGCTCTCTATCGGACCCAGCTGATGCGCGTGAGCCGAGCGCTGAAGGAAAAACGGCCACAATACAAGGAAAGGCACGATAAAGTGATACTCCTACACGACAACCCCCGGCCTCATGTTTCCAAGGTCGTAAAAACTTACCTGGAAACACAGAAATGGGACATCCTACCCCACCCGCCCTACTCTCCAGACATCGCTCCTTCCGATTTTGACTTGTTTCGATCGATGACGCATGGTCTAGCTGAACAGCACTTCCAGTCTTACGAAGAGGTCAAAAATTGGCTGGATACATGGATCGCGTCCAAAGACGAACAATTTTTTCGACGCGGAATTCACATGCTGCCAGAAAGATGGGAGAAAGTTGTGGCTAGCGATGGAAAATATTTTGAATAATCAGTATGTAGCTATTTATACGCAATAAAGCCTCAAATTATGAAAAAAAAACGGCGGTTTTCTACTTGTACACCCAATATAAATAACTGTTTTTTTAGTTAAATGTGTTTTAACTACTCAACAGAATTTTGTTGAATTTTCATATATTAATGGTTAAAAAGAAATCCATTATTTCTTTGGTAGATGGCTATAGTGATCGATATCTCGTAAAGTACCGGTCAAACAATTTCAAATTTATACTCGTTGTCAAGGTGACATTTTACACTAAAACAATTATTTTGCTGTTTTATTTTGGTCCATTCAGTTGTAAGTTACAGGGTGTTAAAAATGGAAGTCAACAAAGAGAAAATGCGGTACATTTTACAGTTTTTCTTTGATAAAGGCAAAAATGCGAGCCAGGCGGCTGAAATTGTGAATGGTGTTTATGGTCCCGATACTGTAACAGCTAATTACGTGCAATTTTGGTTTCGTCGATTCCATTCAGGTATTTTTGACGTTAAAGATGCACCTCGCACAGGCTGGCCCGTCGTCGAAAATGTCGATAAAATCACAGAAATTATCGAAGTTGACCGGCATGTTAGTAGTCGTAGCATCGCTCAGGAACTAAAAATCGACCATAAAACAGTTTTAAACCATTTGCACAAAGCTGGATTCAAAAAGAAGTTCGATGTTTGGGTGCCACACCAATTAACACCAAAAAACATAATGGATCGAATTTCCATCTGCGAAGCCTTGGCCAAGCGGAATGAAATCGACCCATTTCTTAAACGGATGGTGACTGGGGATGAGAAATGGGTCACATATGACAATATTGTGCGAAAACGATCATGGTCAAAGAGCGGTGAAGCAGCTCAAACGGTCAAACCAGGTCTAACGGCCAGGAAGGTTCTGTTGTGCATTTGGTGGGACTGGGACAACGCCAGGCCACACACGTCTATAGTGACTCGCCAGAAACTCCGGGAGCTTGGTTGGGAAATTTTGATGCATCCACCATATAGTCCGGACATGGCACCAAGCGATTACCATCTTTTTCTCGCTTTGCAAAACTTCCTGAGTGATAAGAAATTGGCATCAAGAGAAGAATGTGAAAATCGATTACTAGAGTTTTTCGGCAATAAGGACCAAGACTTCTATGAGAGAGGCATTCTGAAGCTACCTTTAAAATGGCAACAAATTATAGAACAAAACGGTACATATTTGACTCAAATCGGACAATCCGAAGCATGCGAAACAACGTCTTAAAGTGCAATGAGAAATAATGGATTTCTTTTTCCCCAACCTAATATTTTCTAATCATATAAGATTTTTTTTCAGTTAATTGGTCTTCATAAACAATTTTTTTTAAGTTTTTGAACTAATCAAAAAGCAACAGAATTTTTATGAATTTTTTAATATATTCTCATCATATAAAAAAAATATTTTTCAGTTAATTGGTGACTGAAAACTGCTCGCATATTCATAATTTCCATGCTACATACAACACATACATGCACACAAAAGTATGGCATACTTGTACTTGTATTTATTTTTATATAAGTTTTTTAATTGATTTAATTAAATTGGTGCTGTGCTTTAATGGTCGCATGCGATTGTTATGCCATCCGCCTCTGACTTGAAGTCACATAAACACACACATTTTCTGCCATTTATACAGACTTTATATATCTATCTATCTATCAATCGCCTTCAATCAACAATTGTCACCAGTGTTATGAGAACGCTGTGGTTGCTATAATTTTATTATTTATGCTGTTTTTTTTGTAATTGCCGCTTTTGTTGTTGTTGTTGTTATACACTTGTCAATACCAACCATTCAATATTTTGCTTTTATACGAACCATAATTGAAGAAAAATGCACATAATCAAATGCCATCAGAAATTTTAATATCAAATTAAAAATACCAGTTTTTCGTAGTGTTTTTTTTTTTGTTTGGTACTGTTTTGTTGCAACTTTGCCTTGCCGAGCAACCCTACGGCGCAAAGTAATGCATGTTAATAAAGTATAAATTATGCGTTTTTGAAAAGTGGCAGGTAATGAGAGACTTGGAAAAACAAATGCAACTCAACTAGTGGTAAGTTTTGTTTGGCGCAAATACTAGAAATCAAAGGCGATAGAATTTAGTTGAATCAGTTTGAACCGACTGTAGGTCTGAGTACTCCTACTTAGTGTTGTTGCCACAATGCGTGTCGATAAGATTTAATAAGTGCGAGTACTCCATACGAGAAGGTAAACTTAAGTTGAGCTGCTTGAGCGGCATTCATCTGTCGTAAAGACCAGCCACACAATACTTACTCACTTTACATGGCACAACAGGCAATTGAAAATTATTTGGATTGTTTATTTTGCTGCGCTCGAACTGTCTGCAGACTGCAGCTTTGAAGTACTGAGCTGCACTTGCCACACTTTAGTGCTACATAAATTACAATGTTCACTTCAATCGATTCTTTTCAACTTGTTGTAAAAGTTGCATGGCTCATATGAGAGGAGAAGAGTGCAGCCATTGACACAAATAGTTTAGTGTTTGAATGGCATTTTTAAACAACTAAACTCAACTAAAACTAAACTTATCAACCTACATCAACTCATTGATATTTAGTGTAATAGCTTATTTACAAATTCAAAATGAAAAAAACAAAGGCTTGCAAAACTGATCAAATTGATATCGGTTTTATTAAACCATCAGACTGCATAGTCTTTAGTTAGTCATAACGATAATATTGCGAGAAATCATTTAAATTAAAGAAAATTTCTAAGAATTAGCATCTAGTTAATTGCTTAGTTATGACAGAATTTACTCATAAGCTGTGATTAAATTGCACTGCAAACTAACCTAAAGCGCTCGTAACGCTTATTGTTCCCCAACATATTATTTGGCGTGCAATTTCATGATTTGCCATTAGCGACAAGCGCAATAATTAAAAAAAAGACGTACCATGCAAATGTGATACCTGCGGCTCACAATGATGCTCCATTGCTTCCTGTATCTCATAAGCCTCCAAAAATAAGCATCAAAAGTCATAGATTTACATGTGTGTGTGTGTGTACTGTGCATCTTGACAAATACCGCAATTAGACCTCAAAGAGCAACCAATCAATCATTGCATCAAAGAATCGCAACTTACACGTACTCAGGCCATGTCAAGTCATCCACAAACACACGTCATTCTCGCGGGCAACGCAACCCATCTCGAGTGCAAAAACTATTAGTGCAAAAGAGATTAAGCGCGCTAGCAAAGTGCGAGCTTAATGCCTTTAACCTGACTTTACGAATTTGTCTTGGCTTGTTGGACGACGTGCTGCTCTTTCAAGTTTACGGCGCTCTCGCTCAGGTGTCGAAAAAAAATGTGCGCAGTGTTGCATTTGAGTGTATGTAGTAAAAGTTTTTGGTTTTTATTAAAACGTACTTATTGAATCATAAATTTGTATATTTGAAAATTTTTTAGTTGCACAACAAATATATTTTATACTGATTTTACGAGTGCATTGGTTTTCTGGAGTAAGAATTGCTTCCATTTCATGACAGGTTCCCAGTTTAGTAGTTTGCCATTTAAAAAATTTTCCAACATATAAAGGTATTGCAACTATGGTGAGGGTATACATAAGTTGTTTGAGACCAAATGAAAATGAAAAGTAATTAGTTTTTAACAAACAAATAAAAGTTTTGAACAAAAAAATTTATAATTTCTTTCCTACTAGAAGCAGAAGTAGAATCGATAGAACACTTCCTGTGCCACTGTCCGGCCCAGCAGCACCGATTTTCGACCTGGCCAGCGCGGCAAAATTTTGAATTTTTGGATCTGTTTTCCTCTATTAACCCTTCTGTTTGTGAGAAGGTCCCTGGTGACCTTTTCGATTTTCAAACTCTCACAACTTTTTATTGTTGTAGGGTCGAATATCCGAACCGGACATGTATTCCAAGAGAAAATTGTGCTAAAGCTATTAAAATTGGTTTCGAAGTGATTCCAGGAATAGTTTAAATTTTATTGAGGTTTAACAACGTTTAGTAAGTGGATTAGTGAAAAGGTCCCTAGGGACCTTGTACTATTATATATACAAACGATGTTATTAATACATTGTTATCTACAAATACACTGTAAAAAAGAATATGATTATATAATTTTTTTTTTACTTTTTTTTTAATTTTAAGGTTTTTAGCCACTACTTATATTTTATTTTTTGTAGTTATATGTATATATTTATATAATATGTAATATGCATATTTTGTTAAACTATTTTATTCATGCAATGCATCTATAGCACTTGTGTGAAAGGCAAACGTGGTCGTCACATTGCTGGCAACAAAATCCAGTTTTCGGTGCTTGCAGGCCTACATTTTTATGGGTATACGAATTGACCGAGGACGGGATGAATATATCTAAACATAAAGGCTTGTTTTATGCATACTTAGTTTTTGAAAATTTTTAAAATTCGTTAGTAATAAAAAACATTTATGGTGTTCACAGTTGAGCAGTATCTAGCATGTTAAATTTCCCACTTGGCAATTTTCCCGAATTTTCCCATATGGTATCTCAATTGTTTTTGCTTTGCATGAAAAACAGAGATACCTCTAGTTTCAAAATTTACCGCACTGCTGAGCATGTTTATTGAAATAGTGAAAAAACAAAGTCAAATGAATTTTTTTACACAATCTCCGGAGAGAATTTTTTGAGTACTTATGCCACTATCGGGACGATTTCTTTATTTGATGTTCAAAAAGAATTGTGATTCAAAAATGGAATTTGGAGAACAAAGCGAAAGTGTAAGTAACTTTGCTTGAAAGATATATAATTTGGTGCTAACAGTTTAATTGTTATTTTTTAGGGAAAGTTCCCCGAAATAAATTTTCCCACAAACTGTGAATACCATAATTGAATACTGAATTTTCCATTTTTTAATATTCAGCAAGTTCGCAGCATGCTGCGAATATTTAGCACACATTTTTAGAATTCAAATTGATATATAGAAAGTTAAAATAAATAATAAGTGCTAATAACACACTCGATTTTCGCAAACACATTTTTCGTCTGGCGAAGACGAAGATGTGCATAAATAAATTGACTTTGTTACAAAAATAATTCATAAACGCGCTTACAAATTGTTTCGATTTCTGACGTTTTATATAGAGGGTTAAAGTTCTAAAGTTTTATAAACCCAACCATATAAAGTTTGGATATTGAACAGTGAATCGAGTGCGGAAATTTGAAGTTTGTGTAATAGTAAATTATGTCATGTATTTTTCTGCTACACAAGAAAAAATAATATTTAATAAAAATTTAATAATCAATCAATCATTATTGCACCCTTTTTCTCCTTTATATAACCTAAAACACCATCAAAACACACCCTATGAAGCAAAATGCTATACAATGCGTTATAGGTCCCTGGAGACCTTTTCACAACGCTAAGGCCAACGGGCGACTCACTAATCGGAGGGTTAAGTGGTCGAACAGGTTTGTCACGGATTGAATCTGTTGGTTATCTCTAGACCGATTTAACAACGGATTCACAACGGGCTTTCCCTACCTAACCTAACCTAACCTAACCTAACCTTACTACTTTCTGACCACTACTACTCGTATAATTTGTCAAACGCGTGATTTGTCTGTACCCACCCATCGTGGCTTAATGTTTACTTTAACCCTTTGCGACCCAGTGAAACTTTTTGCTTCGACGAGATTAATCACGAAAATGTTGCACATTCAATTTTATTAAATTTTTTTCTTGTTTAAATTTCTTTAATGTAATATTTAATCAAAAGCTAAAGAGTGGAGGGTCATTGTCACCTTAGCCAACAGCCTAAGAGGTTGGATACACTATAAAACTTTACATATATCATATCATATCAAAAAAAACTCTCACTGAACCCATCAGAATTTTTGTTTTAGTTCTTATTCTTATTAGTCTCATAGGTCGCTTATAATTGATTAAGAAACCTGCCAAAATTATGCCAGTTCCTTAGACCCTCCAGTTCACAAAGAACTCTGATCATATCTTTGAGAAACGGCATTAATTTGATGATATTAAACAAGTGTAAACAAATCAAGAACAATTTTAAATATGTCCAAAGAAAATCACTTCTTGTTACATCTTTATGGCAATGTATTTTCACTTTTTTTCCTACGCTAATTGACCGAATTGCACATTTTAGGTCACTTGTCAGCTACTCGCTTACAATCGCTTCTCAGGCGGAACTTTCGTTCCCATGGTTTTGAAAATTGTTTGCTCAATGCCGATACAATTTCATCATCTTGAAAATTCAACATACAATACATACCGTAATACATACATACCTACGGACATCTAAAGCATTATAGTGTATTGTCTGCACGTCAAGGACTTTTTTTGACATGGCTTCAAGAATGACTTACACAGAACACGCCAGACCGATGTGGAGCTTACGCAGCGCTTCGAATATATATTTTAGCTAACGTTCAAGTTCCGTAAAGTTTTTCGGCGCTAAACTCTCAAAGTAAAACACGCTGCAGCGCAAAGAGCGAGTGACGGCATAGCAGACCACATGGAGCGACCCGGCGAGAGTAAACGCTGCTCGGCAGCGTTCCGCCCGCATGACAAGTCGTCAGCGCACAGCACAATCGAGCGCCGCGTAAGAAATCCGCAATATTGTCTGTGGTAACAAAAACAATAACATGCAGCAGCTAGAGCACTAACAATAACAACAAAAACCAGAGCCAACAAATGCAAAAATGACACAAATTACATACATGCAAAGATATGCTGAGGCTCAAAGACGCTCAAAGACGCTCGAAAGGCAGGCAGTGCGCAACAGCAGCAAGCGCAGCGCCAGCACCAGTTCCACAGTCAAACAACGCCAAAACCAACAACAACAGCAGCAGCAGTAGCAGCAGCAGCAGCGGCAGTGCTAAAGGCAACAACAACACGCTCTTTAGACAGCCAGTCAGCCAGCCAGCCAGCCATACAGGTTGTTAGCGGCTGCGCTGTGGTGGCTCAAAACGTAGCCGTGGCTCGAATAAACGTTCAGTGCTCGACGGACTTTTAGCTGATTCGGACGGATTTTCGGGTAAAGTAATTGTGGAGGAAGATACGTCGCTTGGTGGAACGCTGCAAGGTCTGGACTGGTCTGAACCGATCCGATCTGGTCTGGTCTGGTGTGGAGTGAATGGTGAACGTGAACGGCGAACGGTGACGAGAAGGACCGACGAACGGCGCGACCTACCGAACGAACGAATAAGCGTACGCGAGTATTGCGTTCCGCGCGTCCCTCTCGCCATTGTTGCGCGTGCGCCGTCTGCGTGTGTCAACGGCTTGGCGGCGCGGAGAGCGGCTGCACAGCGTCAGCGTGAAGTAACGTTGCTTCGTCGATGAAAAACGCCTGACGTTTCTTGGAGCTTCTTTGATTTTGGTGTCTCTTGTTAAGCGTCCGCTTCCGCAACGGCAGCAGCAGCAACAGCTGTAATGGCTCAGCACTTCTCAGCGCGCAGCTGACAATTTGCATAGCAGCTGTGCTGCTGCTGCTGAGAGCTGTCTCCCAGTCTACGCGTTTGCGTTTCGTACGCCCGTCAGCCGCCGCGCGCTGCCTGTCTCTCGCATTGTTTGTGCCTTTTTGCTGTTGTACGAATTTTTCTGTGTGTTTTGTGGGTCGTTGGTCTCTTTGGCGGTGCGCCTGCGCAATGCAAAGACGCTAACCCGCTCCATGCCGCCGACCGCCACTCAGCGATTGCTCCGCGTTTGCGTCGTCTTCGTGCGCAATGTTTGTTGCTTTTGTCTTCCACGTGTGTGTGTGTGTGTATTTCTTTCGATTTTGTTCATGAATTTAATTTTCATTTCGTCGACGTTGGTGCGCTGTGATCACATTTTTCCTTGAAGTTTCGGCTGGCGCGTCGTAATCCGACCCACCACCCGCTCGTCCATCCGTTCGCCCGCTCACAGTGCGGCCCAACCAGCGAAATAGAAGTCATTGTGCGTTGTGCATTGTGATTTCGGTTAATTCGTTTCGGAAGTCGGTGAACAAGTGCACGAAATTGCGTTCGAGACCGCGCAGTATTAAAAGATTGCCCAATGTTTGGCCAAAAACAAATTCAAACAAACAGCAAATCAACCTAAAATAACCGAAACCAATGAGTGCATAAAAAGTGGTCGAAAACATGAAAAGCAGGCTTAAAATTCGGCTGTTAATTGCAGCACTCAAAGCAATCAATTCCGAACTGTACTGAATGAAATACAGTAAACCAAAAGTTATATGAAATTAGCAGAAAAAGAAGAAGCGAAACAAGAAGTAGAGTCAAATTGAATAACAAATGTGTGTTTTGTGGATAATTGTGCACACAAAAGTGTGTCAAAAGTGCACATAACAACAATTTATAAAAAACTGTTAATAAAAATATGAAACAATGTGAAAACAATTTATGGAAATGCAGAAAAACAAAACAAAACCAGACAAAGTGAATAAAAAACAAACTGACAACGAAGCCAAATACATCGACCGAAGCGGAATATTTTATGGCTCAGAGAAATTGCAATATTTTGGTAGAAATTTGAAGAAATATTTTCACATACGGCAGACATAGCTTTTTAAATAAAACGTGGGTGGATTTTTGGTAAAACAGCTTAAGTGAAGATGAATGATTTTGAAGGGTTTTCAGTTTATTTCAAACGAAGAATTATCTGGCCACTTTCTGACGTTTCTTATTGTTAAGAAAAACTGTAAAAGAAAATAACAAAAACGTTGTGACTATATTACAGTGCGAAAACCAATCGTTTGAGGAGGACTTGGACACAATTTTTACAGCACCAACAACAAATTTTCAAATGCAAATTTTATCCTGGCTAGTAAATGGAAATCTGAAGTAAAATTCCTTACTCGAGCAACAGCTCGATAACGAGACTAGGATCTAGCTTGCTGCAATCACCATCTGTGTGGTGCGATCTAGAGTTCTATGTCGATTTGAAAGAGTCCTAAAAAAGAATGTCTGTAAAAATCTTCTTTTATAGGCAATTTTACTCCAGAGGTTTGCTGTTTCATGATAAGTGGGCCGCTGCCGAACTCAAAACGACGGGGAATCCTTAGCTCAAGTATTGCTTCAGATTCGCGAACTAAGCCACAAATCCGCTGAAATACTGTGGCCGTTCCTTCTCCGTTAAAATTATTGCAATATTGCATTGTCCCTAGAAATTACGACTCGTTTTTTTGTTAATCGAAAGAGTTGTTTTTCCTCACTTCAATACGACACTTTACTGGACGAACGTGTCTTTCGTGCGCTGCTCTACGCCTCTTGCGGCCTCTTTGCCTTCGGTGTCAGCTTCTTCGTCTTCTTCTTCTACTAGCTTTCTGCTCTGTCTGCCATTATCTGCTCTTAGCCCCATGCATCTTCAACCATTCGTCGTTCCGCTTTAACTTTTCAGCCACTGCTGTATGTTTTCTTTTGCTCCGCAAAACCGTACCAGCCTTTTGCCTTGTGCGCATTGTTTTTGTTTTTTTCGACGTTTTTCTGTAGCTTTTTCTTATTGTTATGCTTATGTGCGTCTTTTGGCAAATTCCTGCTTTTGTTGTGGCCCCCGAAATATTTGTTTTCTTCTGCTGCTAAGAGGTAGATTTTGATGTGTTGTTTTTGTTGTATTGTATCAAGTCTTCAGCATTACATGTGTGCCCGTTGAGTGTTATTTCTTTGTTGTTGTTTTTGTATTTTCGTTATTTATTTCTTTATTTATTTCCTTTTTGAATTTGGTGAAAAAGTTGGGCCCGCATGCGCCACGCCAGCAGCACCAACACCAACACCAACATTAGCTCAATGCTGCCTCTATGCTTTAATACACATTTTTTTGTCTAGTTTTTTCATAGAAGAATTACAACATGTTTGGTTACTTGGCGCTTTTTGAACAACATTTAACGTTTGAATGCTTTAATCGCCCATAAAGATGAAATTCTATTTGTTGTTTTCGAAATTTGTTAATTTAACATGCAGCAAAGGGGCGGAGCAGCACTTATAGAATGTTGATAGCCATACAACAACTCACATTTACATTTGTTTTGAATAGAGTTTTGGGCGCAAAGAAAACAGCAAAAAAATTCAAGAAGGCTGAACAAAACCAACAAAATATTAGAGCGCAAAAAATAATAGACGTTTTGCCTGCAAGCCAAAAAAAAGCCGCCAATACCCCTGACATTGAGACGCTCAATTTGGTCTAATCCAAAGTTTCAGTTTTGTTGCTAAAGCGGTTGTTGTTGCTTTTACAAATCCAGCACTCTTCCATTGAACAAATGTGCGATGACTTGTGGTAACTTTAGCTTGTTGTAGTTGTTGTTGCATTGAATTTCATAATTGTTTATTTGTGGTTGTGGTTTTTTTGTTGAATTTTTTAATGTGTAAGTGAAGAATACTTAAGTGGCTCTAATTGTTTTTTGTAATTGAGTTTTTTGACAGCGTTTCGAAAGTCCTTCAAGGCTCGGTAATCAAAAATGCTTTAAAATCGACAAAAACAACAACAACAAAAGATGACAGCGCCAAAACATTGTGTCGTGTTGTATGTGTTTTGTACATTTTTGTAGCAATCAATTTTATGCAACACGCGAAATCACCTAAAATTATCGCTACACGTTTTCGTATAAATTCGAGAATAGTTTGGCAAGTTTGGCTGCATTGACTGTGCTCCTTGGTTTTCAGTTATTATGTGCCTAAGACTATATATTGCAGAAGAAATTTCACTGATTTTTTTATACTTATTTGTTAGTTGCAAATTTTAATTTTTCACATCAAACGATTATTTTTATACTTTGTTCAAGTTTTTCAACATTTGTCTTTTTCAATCAATTTAAAAAAAAACCATGTATAACATTTTCTTTTCAATAGATCGAACTTTGATATTAAATAAAAATTCAAGGCTGAAAATTGTTGCCTTTAATTTTGGTGGAAATAATGCGAAAGCCTTAATAAAACCCTAAATAGATAAACTTCTAAGAAAATACAGTATTTTCCCCTAAATTAAATTTAAATTTGACACCAAAACGATGTTCTCGAAAAAGAAGAACCATACAATGTGATTAAATAAAACCATTGCTTTAAATAATTGACAATTTCAGTCAACAACCACAAAGAACTGACTATCAGAGATGAGGAAATTGTTTTTGTTTCATTTTCAGATTTCACTTTCTCAGCTTAAACTTACGTTTTCTCAGCGCTCATGCAGCGTTCACTCGATTGACTAGGAATATCTTCTTGCACTATTTTAAATAGTTTTTCTGTGACGCCATTTGACGCCTCAAAATAAAAAAACAAATGACTAGATAAAGCAACAAATGAATAGATAAATCATTTGTTGTTTTTGTTTTGAGGTTATGTTGCAATAAATCTACTTGTAGTCGCCGAATGTCATTTACCTTTCGCTTCTTCCACTACTACTTCCATTGCTTTCTTGACGTTTCAACAGCATAGCTGTTGGTCGACTTGTCATTGCGCTCATTTTGTAATTTAGTGCGAATACAAGTGTGTATGTTCAAGTGTGCATACATACATGTGTATGAACTATATGTATGTATATTGAGCATTGTCAACGTGCATTGAATTTTACGTACAAAAAACCCATCATTGACTACAACGAATTAGTCATAAATTCCACGAGTTTGCAGTTGCGATGTTGTCTTTCCTATACATTTTGTGCGTGTTTTAACCACACGAAACATTTATTATACAAAGTGGAATTTCACAAAAATTCTGCTTAAATTTGTAATTAAATTTTAGTTTCAGACAGTTGAATTGACTAATTCTTGAATATTTGAACGTTTGATTTTAGCAAAAGTTGCCTTACTGAATTCAGTATTCCCGAAAGATTTGTGATTAAGAGTAAAAAAGAAAACATTTTTTCTAAACTCTTGTACAGCTTCATAGATGCTGATGAACCTGAACATGTTCCTAAATAGCAGCTAAAACCATATTCTGTTATTCAGCTGAGGAATTGGACGTAGTAGACAACCTAGTGGGCCACTTTTCATGCCAAGCAAAGTTCAATGGAGGCGCTATGCGTCCAAAAGGAGTCTGATATTTTTTACATCTAAAATGTTCTCATAATTGGCTTTCAAAATATACTTATTTGGACTTTGCAAAATCCTTTTTTATGTTTTTCGAAATGTGGTTTGACTTTCTAGAGGAACAAATTATTTAAGTTATTTTATGAACAAAATTTGTTAATTTTCTTAGTTTTTTTTAATATTCATAATTTGTATCTTAATACTCAGAATTTGTGCTCTGAATATTAATTGCAAATTTACATTATAATACAATTAATATCTACAATTTCTGCTTTCTACTGAAATCTTGTTTTGCTTGTTTGGTGCTGCGTGACCCCTGTTTTACTTTCGATAATCCGACAATCTTCTTTTGCGCATCACTCCATACATTGTTAGCAAAATTACTGGCATTTTCAAAGCCCTTTGCAGACAGCGGTCTTTTATCTCACGCACAAGCCTTCAAACTTGAAGTCACACACACACACATAAAAATATTTACTTGTTTGGCCAACACATCCGTCGAGGGGCATTTGTTTACTACAAAACCCCAATTTCGTTTCTATGAAAACTAATTTTGTAGTTGTAGTTTTAACAATTATGACAACGAAACCCTGCAAGACGTCTGCGGTAAAAACTGAAATTAAAATAAAAATTCGTCACGCCAAACATGAAAATGTTTAGCGACGTCGAGGGCGCGTACTTCTTTATTTGGTTTATCATACCGATGGCGAGTTCTTCAAAACGAAATTGAAAACGTTCACATACTTCAAACTCTATACAGATATAACAACCACAACAACAACACTAACAACCATACCAACAATGTTCATAGAAGACCTTAGCAACGCGAGAACGCCGACACTGCTGACCTTCTTTGGATGTTAATTACGATGCGCGACTACTTTTCATAGCTATTCGCAAAGCTCCCAAAAATAAAAATGAAAAAAATGTAAATGCAATAACTCGTGAATCACATCTGCACACTGCACGCATGCGTAAAAATAATAATTATTGCATAAATATTTGTTAAAAAGCCCAACAGAAAAGTGTTTATTCAGAGGCACCTGAGAAATTTACATGTTTTTTTAACAGTAAATGGGGTTTTCTAGAGTTTTTCGCCTGTCATGCTGCCATTAAAACCCCATAAATTCCAACGAAACGCTCAACTAATGTGCATTTCCCTCTTCCCATGTCGATTCTCTACAGAGTTTCTTGGCGCATCGATGCAGCACAGTGCCGACATGCAGTGATGTAATGATTTGTGATGACAGAAAATCGATATTCTTGTGTATAATTGAATCAAAGTGATAGTAATTTTAAGTTTAACAAAAATCAACGTATCGTAGAAATCTTGTTTATGAATAAGAAAATAAATAAATAATCTTGCGCGATAAAATGAGTGTTCAAAGGTTGCCCCGTTTAAGGGGACTGCAATTGCAACAACATCACCAACACAGCCAACAACATTTCAGTTATGTATCCAGTATTGTGTTTAGACCGAAGCTATGGATCACATTGGGCATTATATTTGTCATCAGTTTAGATGTGCATTGCCAAGGTAAGTTTTGCAAATTCAATTTCATTTTATGATGGCTTCTAGAGTTGATGTATTATTAGGGTTTGGTTGGCATTGGCGCTATTCAAGCGATAGATATGGCAGACTAAATCGCACACTAAAAGAGTCACAACTCAAAAATCACAAATTTTGAGGAGAGGCAGAAAACTGCAGAAGCAATGCAATTAACATGTAAGCAGATGTAAAGTATTTTTTCTGTTCAGTTTTTTCAGTTTCAGTTCTTTTAGTTAGAGATGTGTACTGTGTATTTATGTGAAAAGGTCGATTCGGGAAAATTTTTGATTTGTGACTCTTTTACAGTGGCGCACACAGGGGAGGGTTTTTGGGGTTAAACCCTCCGAAATATCTTTAAGTTAGTACAGAAATTTAATTTATAACCGTCGCATACTTATATATTCAATCATTAATAACACTACTCGACACAAGAAATGCATCTAAAAATGAAAGAGTTTTCTATACTAACTTTGGGCCGCTGGACACGAGGCTGAAGATCAAAAAGTTTTTGTAAGAAGTGTTTTCGAAAAATCTTCGAAAAACCAGTTTTTGCCCTGTTGTTTCAGTTATGAGTACATATCTCGTAAACGAATCATCCGACTAACACAAACTGTCCGTCGATCAGAAGATAATACCTTAGCCTTTCCAGCAATATTTAGATTGTCCTAATCAGATGGGATTTGGTGAAGTTACTGACGGTGAAAGTTTGAAAATAGTGAATTTTTTGACCATTTTCATAAATCATAAATTTTCGAATAATTTTTTATAGATAAATAAATTATCTCCTTTGGTTAAAAATCTAATATTAAGCCTAACATCAATAGAATCGAACGTAAAATGACAAAGTTATGAAGCATTGAGTGAAAACACTATTTTACATTTATTACACCGTGCGAAATAAAAACATTTTTGCCGAGACCCATCCTAATGTTGATATAGGCATGAAACTAGAGGTCATTTATAGTAACCTGGCAAAGTCAGTTTTTAATTTTCTGACCCAAAGTCCTTTTTAACCATAGACCTACGTTAAAAAAACGACTAATCTTACGTCGTTTTCGACCCTCATATATATTATCATGTGAATTAGTACAAAATTGCACGTTTATTTAAAAAAAAACTTTTTGGTACGGTTTATTTGTAGTTTTTAAATACTTTCAAGGCATTTTACACACTCATTGCGGTTGTGCTTATTTTTGCAGATATTTTTCTTAGGCTTCCGCAGCAGACAAGTTCTGTTTTTTTTTTGTTTTAGAATTTCCAGGCAAAAACGTTTTTATTTGATATAAAATAAATAATAATTTACATTTTTACTTACGTTTGGTATGAAATCACGAAGAAATTCAAATACAAAAAGCTTGGATTGACAGGAGGATTGACAAAAATGACACAAATTACAAAAATTCAAATCCAACTTAGTTTTTAAAATATAAAACGTTTTGATTTCGATAGATAATAGTCCAAGTAAGAAAGTCATGAAAAAACAGCTAAAAATAATAACAAATTAAAAAAATATTAGAAGTACAAAAACAAATTTGGTCGAAAATGACCCTAACGTAGGTCTACGGTTAAAGGACTTTAAAATTTTAAGGACATACACATTTGAAATATTTTTTTACATATTTGCGGTTGTGCAATGATGAAGATATGGGCATCAAATGAAAGAAAACAATTGTCTCCTTTTAACTAAATTTTTTATTTTGAACTTTCAGGACCAAAATATGTCAGGTGGGGAAACCATACGTGTTTTGAATCTCAATCTGTAGATTCATACATCTAAATTTTATTCTATTTCAAAGTTCTCAAAGCCCCCCCCCCTCCCCCGAAACAAAATCCTGCGTGTGCCACTGCTCTTTTTTATTTAGTAACAAAGATTTTGGTTAGTGAGAAAGGTTTATTGAGACAGGTTGTGTTTGGTAAATGTTTACTAAAGGGTAATTTTTAATAGTGGTAATTATTCTACCAATAATAAGATATATCTATTGTGTTTCATAGCCTTATTCAAGAACTAAAGCAACTTTCAAATTTTATTCTGATCAAGTTCTCAAAGCAGGGCTCATTCCAACTGACTTTGGTTTGAACATAAATTCACCATACGATTCAAACTATTCTCTGACCATTACTAACCCCAACGGGCTTAGTCAACGTTGAGTCACTGACAGCGCACAGCGTAGTTCCCAGTCATAGTGTCTTTGACCCAAGCTTAAGTTAATCATTTGCAAGAAACCCAATAAATTTCATAATAACTTCAAAGGAAGCGCTCATTTCTCTCAATCACACAAATGTGTGTGTAATATTTCAACTTCAGCAATCAAAATTGCTGTCAATCAATAAAAAATCGCCATTCGCAAATGTTGCTCACACGGAACATGTGTTAAATGCGCACATTAAACTAATTTTTTGTACGACTTCTCAAATCGAAATCGTTTTAAACGCCGCGGTTCTTGTTGATTGATGGCGGCTAAAAAAATTAAAATCGAATCTCTCAACTCGACTTGACAGTGGTAACAACTGTTTGCGCACCGGGACGACCTTTGGCAAAAAGAAAAAGCACATAAAAAACATAAATAAAAATAACAAAAAGATATAAACTACAATGGGCCGCCGAGCTCGCTTAGGTATGTAGGCTATGCTTTTTGCGATCGCTTCTGGTCGACCGCCATGGTTGCCATGTCGCCGATGCTGTGCGCGCTACCAAAATAAGCCGCGAGACCTTCAATTACGTCTGAGTTCGCATTTGAGCATTTTGGCAGTAACTGGCAGTGGAAATTACTGTGCGCGCTGCCGTTTTCTTGTTTTGGTGCCTTTGTGCGTTTCAGCTGCGCCGCGGTCGAGTCGACTTTATTTCATTTATATGCCTTTTTTTTCTTTTTTAGTTTGTTTTATTTTTTAATGAACTAGCAAACACATTTCGGCATTTGAAAATGGTATCAATTAACAGCTACAAATAATAGACATTTTCAAATTGCGACTGTTTGCTGTTAATTAAAGCAGCCATTCAAGTGCATGCGGCACAAATTTGGCCATAGCAGGTACGGGTGAACGGGTACTCGTTAGGCAGCCACCAACCAAGATCCGAGCGTGGTGCAAGCCAAGTGACAACAACGACAACAGCAACATATCGCTCGCACTCGTATGTAAACAATGAAAAGTGTTCTAAAAATGCTGTAGAGTTATTTTGAGATCATTTGCGTTGTTTGCTTAATAAAAAAAAAGAAGCATGTGTGGGTACAGTCAGTAAAAATGACAGCAATGTGATGAAAACAATGCGTCACCATAAAGGATTTCAGTATTCCTTCGGCTGATTTAGCCAGGTAAACCCTTAAATGAAAACTACAAAACTTGGGGTAGTCGTCAGTTCAGACCAACGCAAACGGTTTCTTCTGTTTTTATGCGGGAGTGACTGCAGCCATTTGGAGCATTTTCTATGGGCCAAGCACTTGGAAATGACAATGCGCTGTGTCCTGATGATGAGGTGTGAGACATGAATAAGGTTTGAGACATTGGGAATTGAAGTGCTGAGAAATGACCAGGGGATTCTTGGCCCCACAAGATTTACTTAGATTTTTTCCGGAGATCAAATAGATTTAAAGCAAATTCCCAGGAAACCTCTGAGCACTGCGCTTCATAGACAGTTTTGCCAAAATAAAATTGTGCAAATCAGTTAGTAATAAATATATGTAGATCCATAATTTTATGGGCTCAGGCGTTAGGTTAGGTTAGGTGGGAGTGGCAGCCTTCTCCTGAAAAGCTCACTTAAGCACAAAGAAATGGCTCGTTGTGATACCACGTTGGGATGGCGCGACTCCCCCTTTCACGGCGCTGGGAACCACGAAGATACTGGAGTATGAACCTCGCTATCTCCCTAATGTTGAGAGTTGAGAGCTCGGTCAGGCTGATGTAGAACGAGGAGCCTTGGAGTTTTAATCTTCTCCTGGCCAAGGACGGACTTTTAATTTAATTGACTGGCATGACAGCCCGCTTACGCGAGACTAAGGCCTAGCTTCCCGCAACCACCCGTGTTGTGCGTGTGAATTTGTACGCGGGTGGAAGGGACCTACAGTTTTATGCCGGTTCCGAACGGCAGGTTGGGAGCTTTTTCATAAGCAATTTTTACTCTCACAGGTTGGCCACTTCCAGCTGAGAGGACGGACATTGGCACAAAAAGTGCAGGAACGTTTCTTCTTCGTTGTGTGGCAACCCTAGTCTTCCAGCGTGCCTCCCCATTGGGCAGTGTCCTGTGAGCACAGCAACCACTGTGCTGATGGACTTCCGGCCTAGGTTGAGTAGCTGTCCAGATCTTCTTTTGTTAAGCAATGGCCAGGTTTGTCTGGCAATGCTGCAGGTGCGTTCTTCCACCCAGAGATCATTTGCGTCCCTGTATGCCTGACCGCCGCGACAGGGACGCCAACGGCGTGGGAAGGGGAAATCTCCTCGATAAGTGTTCCCAATCTTGCAAGTTCGTCGGCCTCGCAGTTTCCTGCGATGCCTCTATGGCCAGGTACCCAGTAGAGGTTGACCCGCGAGTCACTTGCTATAGTGTTGAGAGAACGTCGGCAATCAGACACAAGCTTCGATGTGGTTGATACACCAGCAAGGGACTTTATTGCTGCTTGACTATCTGAGTAAATGTGGATGTTCACATTACGTAAATCGTTATGAGAAATTCACTTCGAGGATTGCTGTATGGCCATTACCTCAGCCTGAAAGCCACTGCAATAGTCAGGTAGGCGAAGTGAGAGTCGGATCCCAGTTTGCTGGAGAAAATCCCACAACCTACCCTACCTATTATCTAGCTTGGAACCGTCTGTGTAAATGTCTATAGAATCCTCAGTCGATACCTTGTTTTCGATCCATTCCTCTCTGCTGCGGATGTGGGTAGTGAATCTGTCATTGAAGTTAAGGGAGGGACACATGTAATCAACATTTGTTGGTGTTGGTCCATCCTGTGTCAGGATGCTTGAATGTCCCAAGTTCGGTCTGGTCCACCTGGTTACAGAGCTTAATCTGGCTGCAGTGCACTTGGCATGCAGTTTGACTAAGAGCGCAGACGGCAGCCAGTGAAGCAGTGTAAACAGTGCCTTTGTTGGTGTGGTGCGGAGGGCCCCTGTTATCAGAACGGCTGCCGTTCTCCTTACCTTATCGATCGGTTTCTGTTTAACCCCCTTAGAAATGGGTGGCCACCAGCAGACGGCGCCATATAGTAGGTTGGGTTCCACAACCGCCGTGAACGTAATGCGGGGTTGTAAACCCCACCTAGTTCCTAGGGCTCTTTTGCAGTAGTACAGAGCACAGGTCGCTTTCCGTGCCCTTTCCACTATGTTCTCCTTCCAGCTAAGCTTTGGATCCAAGATAAGTCCCAGATACTTGATGCTATTGCTCGGCGAAATTGGGTATTATGTACCGTTTACTGAAAAGCATAACTTCTGCCTTGGATGGGTTGACCCCAACGCACGGCACCACGTGGACTGAATGCTGAAAGCGAAGTTCAACCTCTCCGAAAGGGTTGTTGGGAATTTGCCGGATACCGCAATGGGCTCAAGCGTTACTAAGTGAAAACTTCACATATGTAGTTCCCAAAATTTTGTTATCATTTCGTTTTTTTTCAGGGGGTTACAAATCTTCTTCAGGGACTTACAAATCATCTGCAGAGAATAAAATAAAGGTGAAGGAAGGTGTGCAGTAGAAGCCAGACTTTCATTTAGAGGCCCACTTTCAATTATATGAGTTCCTTCATAAAGAAGGAACAATATCCAACTATCCATTGCCAGAATTTCAATCAAGAAGTTCCACTTCTTGACAAAATTTAGCAGATCCAATTGTTCAAATTCTGCTGCATTGCTCAGACTAATGAAGCGGGAATATTTAAATTCAACATATCAACTCCATAGCTAAGAAAAAGAATTCTTAGACCTCATCATTGTTTATTGAATTGAAATCCAAACAATATGCCTCATTGCCAGCAAAATAAGGAAATGCATTAAAAGTTATGACGCGTCATTAGCGCGTCGTAATTTGCAATGTGCACAAAAGCATAAGTAAATACTCGTACTTAGCATTAAACGGCATCGTGCACGTTGCACATTGGCGATTTGTGCACTAATCTTTTATCTGCGATGCTCGTAAATGCTGGTTGTGTGCATTGGCGAAATACTAAAGTAAGCGTGCGCGTACAGAAAATGCTAAGTACACAAACAATAACACAAACGAGCATACTGTCAGCGTCCGTTGGCATTTGACTTTAGCACATTTGAATGAAACGGAAAGCCAGCAGCAGGCCGCCAGTTGTGGGCAGCAGCAGCAGCCACAGCGACTTGTTGGGGGCGCGTCCCGCAGCAAGTGGCAGCGCGCTATTGACAGCTGCATAGCTGTATGGACGCACTGGCAGACGGGCCGGCAGACAGTCAGCTCGATAGTGCTGCGAAACACACTTTACATACTGCGAAGCTAGGGGGTTTTGTGATTTTAATTGTCTGATCGGGCGGCCAGAATCGCTACTGGGCACAGAACCAGCAACAGCGAACGTGCCAACAACATTGGAATCGCCAGCAAATCGCATACAATTGTTGACGTAAAAATTTAATACCGTATTGATGGCTAATGGGAGTAGCCGATGCTGAGATTGTCTGCCTACACAAGCACACACACACATACACACGCACATTCATGGAAAACAGCGTTGGGGACGGCTTAATGACGCAGCTACATTTGTAGTTATGAGGAAAAAGGTCGTTACTAAGCTATAATAAAAAAAGAAAGAAAGACAATTTAAACATGCCATCGATGATGCCGACTAGTTTTTTGGAAATAATTTCGAAACATAAAAACCTAACATCCAACGGTTGGCGCACAAATGAGCGAAATGTGAGAATGACCAGCAATCGAATCGAATAAAATGATTCATGACAGCTGTGATTAATTAACCGGATCTTGATTAAAACTGAACCAGATATTCATATATTTACGCTTGATTGACACAGCATGGCACACACACACACACACACACAATGGCCCCAACACTGGGCAGCACATGAACCGATGGTAATTTCCCATATCCGTTTTTCTGTTGTTATTGCTGGGCACTTTGAGTTTGAACACAATTCGTGGGGTTCAAGACAAAGCTTTTAATTGTTTTTTCATCAAACTTGCTTAACTTTTTCAAATGTTAATGGCTGGTTTTTTCTAGCATAAACTGTTTCAAGTGCCGGCTATTGACACATGGAACGAAAGAAAGCTGCTAAGCTTTAATTAAAGCTAATTAAACGAATTTTTTCGCGTTTGACCTGCGGTTCTCTCCCACGTTATTTGCTTTTTGGTGGACATTACGCTGCTGGGTTTTACATGCAACTTTAACGTTAACGTTGTATTCTGTCTAATTACTGGGTTATTTGAAAGCGGTTTTTTGGTTTACGGTCTGTCACTTGTTGAAGCGTTTGTCACCTACATGGGATACAGTTTTATAGTTTATCAAAAAATGTTAACTACCAGATTAGAAGGCAAAAGAAACGTTGGTGTGGACAATTAGAAAAGTAATTGAACGATTGGGATTTCGCACATTGTTTCCAAATAAAATATATATGTGCACTGAAATTGTCATCCAATTTTATTTTTACTTTTTTACAAGAGATTAAAGATTTAAAAGCGTTTATTTCAGGGACCGTATTGGTTATGGTTTTTATCAAAAAAGTCAGATTTTAACTGTTATCTTTTAACTTTTATTTTTACCGACAAAAATAAAAGTTATTTTGTGCCTTTTATCATATCAGGCAAAAAAATTGTTACTTTTTACTTTTATTTTATCGGTCAAAAATAACAGTTATTTTGTGACTTTTATTTTTTCTCAGCAGACCGCACATTCTGAGCTATAAGACTTGTGCGACAAAAAAAATGGTATCAATAGTTTTTTAGTCGGTCAAACGGCCTTTGAAAAAATTCAAATTGCCTGATATATTTGACCGAAAAAATAAATGTCACAAAATAACTGTTATTTTTGACCGATAAAATAAAAATCAAAAGTAACAGTAATTTTTGCCTGAAACAATTAAAGACACAAAATAACAGTTAATTTTAACTTTTATAGTAAAAGTCTAAAATTTAAAAGGCGTTTAGTATACGTGAAGCTGAGGCCATTACGGTCATAATGGTATATTTGAAAAAAGTACACCGGCAAATTTTTCGCTATGCCTTTTTGATTTGAAAATTTTAAAATAACAGTTATTTTCGGTCTCTGGTTTATTTTCGCTCATAAACTAGGTAAACTTTCAACTATAATCTTCAAAAAAATTAAAGTGTTCCCAATATTTGCGCTGTCACAAACGACCCCATTGAGCACAACACAAACGGACTCTCATGCCGCTGCGCATGCGCAGTGCGCTCTTATGGCCAAAACCCACATACGAGTACAATTGTATGAGAATTTTGTCGCAACAAAGCCTAACGACCACTGCCAACCGCACACGTATGCTTACAAAAGATATTTAATGAAAATCGAATTGAAAAAAATCGTATCGCAAAGGCCGCAGCGCGCTCGCAGACAAGATGACGTTGCGGCTTGGGGAATCCGTGACGGGCGAGCGTGCATTCCACAGCGAATGTATGGAAATTGGTTTTCGTACGCACTGCGCTGCGAATAGCAAAGCACAGGCGTCACTCAATCGGCGCTCTCGACGCGTCGACGCAACGCACACGCATTCAAGTCTTCCAGCTGGTAACGAGCTTGAAGTTTGCTTTCGACGCCATCAGGCCAATTGCCAGCGCAATTCCCTTCTCTTTTGTTGTATTAGAAATTTCAAACGATTTTTTATTTTTAGCGCTGTTATTGACGCTTTCGATTTAATTTCGTTTACTTTGTTTGGGTTCAAGTTTGAGCGAAGCTCTCCGCATACGCCGAAAGTTACCCGGATCTATGACTGCCGCTTTGATGCCACCCCGCCGCGCCATAGTCACCTTTTGTAGGTGGCTTTGGCTGTGTCCATGTGTGTGTGTGTGTGTATTTATTGGCGTTCGCGCTCCAAATCATCTACCAGTTCTGCTATAAAATCAGCCAGTGGCTCTCAAAGCTGACAGTAAAGTAATGTGTCAATATGACTTGATTGATTGACAGATTGATAGTCTAATCTGATTTCGTAAATTTGATAGTTAAAGCGTTATCAACTTGTTGCCACTCTACGTTCACTTTTTTGATTGAAGCTGCAAGTATAAAATGGTGTTAAAAACTCTGTGACTCTGTGAAGAATTTTTTTGTAGATTTTCATTGATTGTAATTCTATAATTGTATTGTAAGTAGGGATGGCAAGCAAAATTTACTAATCGATTAATGTATCAAATGATTAATTGCATGGCCAATAAAATAATTGCAATTAATTACAAGAATTTAATCGATTAATCGCCATTTTCGATTATTTTTTGTTTTTCTTTTTATGATCAAATAAAGGGCTCGTTTGCTTTTTTTTCTAAATTTTTTTGATACATAAAATAATTCACAACTTTGCACAGTGATTCGTTCCATAGACAAAATTCAAAAAATTTATAGTCTCAGAATTTAACAATTTGGATGTCATTTGAAAGGTAAAACTCCAACTAAGAAAACCCCAAAAAATCTGTGCGAAAAATAATTAGTGCAATTGCAAGAGCTGCTCAAAGTCGGAACTTTTTTCACAAAAAATTTTTAACACATATTTTCTGTTTTTTAGTCTATTGAGTAAAAAAAATTTTTTAAATACATGGTTACCCAGAACTTGCTAAAGCTTTCAATATAGAATAAGAAATGATGTGGCCATTTTCGCTTTTAATGTTTTCTCAAAATTTGCAAAGCTAAGGCTTTTACATCACTTTTAATTAAAAATATTTTTCTAAATTAAAAATCTGAAAATTGGCAAAACTTAGAGGAACATATCTAAAAAGTATGTGAAAGTGTGTTCCTGGATTTTTTTTATTTTTAGAAGCATTCTTTCTTTGTCGGATAATGTAATTACATCCTCCGATATCTTCCGATCTCAGAAAATAATTCAATTTGAAAAGTAATTTGAATAACTGAATAGCCCCCACAAAACGGTGCAGAATAAGTTTGCGTACAAAACTCCGTCCGTACAAAACTCAAAATTCCGTTGCCAATGTTGCCAAATTGTTGCCATATTGTTGCCAAAGTTGTGTTGCCAAATTGTTGCCATATTGTTGCCAAAGTTGTGTTGCCAAATTGTTGCCATATTGTTACCAATGGCAACAATTGTGTTGTTTGGTTGAATGTGTTTGCCAAAAAAATAATTGTGTTGCCAAATTGTTGCCAAATTGTTGCCATATTTTTAATCTGCTGCCTGAAAGTATGCAGCAATACCACACCTATTTTTCGACAAAATTTATTATTTTTATCCCTAAAAGTATGCAATCAGCATGAAAAATTGAGAAAACTGCAAAAAAGCAAAACATACGTCTATTATTATCGTTTTTATTGCAAAACTAAAGGGTCCTCGTACAATTTCTGTTACTCTTTGCAATTATCAATGTTGACGTCACCGATTAAATGTAAAACCTGAAAAATCTAGCCAGCACACTCGTTGCTATAGCTCACCAAAAATGACAAAAATTGCAAATTTAAGTCTCAGACATTGCCAAACTACAAAAGTTTAAGAAAAAAAAAATGAAGATTTGAATTCAGCAGACCATGATTAACTAGTATACCAAATTTTATGAAGAACGGACCACTCCTTCTAATTTTGTTCCGCGGTTGTATGGAGTCGAATCACTGTGCTTTGGCTTAAATTAGTTTGCAGAAAAACTAATTTCGAAAGCTAATAGACAGGATGTCGCACGAAAAGCACGGCGAAGGCTTATGAAAAATTATCTAGGAATAGCATTTTAACCCTAGAAGGGTAATCATATTTTACATACGTTGTCGGTTATCTTCGTCGAATCGACGAAGTCGTATAAACCTCCGATTTTTGGAAGAACTAGAAATTGTATAAACTACAAGTTCTTTATATAATTATACATTATATTATAAATTTTTTGTAAATAATTCGCACAATAAGGCACATCGCCACTTGATATCACACGAAAAGAGAAAGCAATCAGATTGGAGAATAAGGAGAAATATGAAGAAATGCATGTGGTGTTCGTCGAATCGACGAAGGTTGCCCTTCTAGGGTTAATTATTAAGCAGTTTGAAAGTTACAAAATTTCCTCACCTACAATGCATACTTAATTGAATAAAAGGCAACCGAAATTCAGCGAAAAACTAATAAAAACGTACCCAAAGTGCACAAACGCTTGTTTCCCTTAGTATACGCGCCAAATTTTCGCAACTAGTGATGTGGTTTAATTTTGGTTTTTTTTGGCCAAGTTTGCAGGCATTTTAAGATTTTCAAGCGATTTGAGTGTGGCAGCAATGCTCAAACGATTCGAAGGCAATTTCGCGATTAATCGGAACGTGGAATTCGATTCGATTAAATCGCTTTTTGAAAAGAAATAATCGATTAACGCTATTCATTCGATTAATCTTGCCATCCCTAATTGTAAGGTTAGGTTAGGTTATGGTGGCTGCCTCTATAAGAGACACACTCGGAGGCCCGAAAGGCCCATTGTGATACCACATATATTTCACCCGTTTTTTTTTTTAAATGTGTATGCAACACTGTTTTTTCCAACATATGTTACAGCACACATTTCAAGCGGATGGGGAAAAGGAGGGGATTGTATTGTAAACAATTGAAGTTATCCAACTTAAAGCTTTTATATATTTTTTTTAAGCGAGCCAACGCGCAGGGGATACCCCTTTAAATGCGAGGCATTGCGCTGGTTCAGGAAGGATATATAGGTTGGGAGAAAGGATGTTGGGTGAAGAATTTGTGGACTCTTGCCTTGAACCCATCAAGATCATAAGTGCTGGGGAAAATATCTGCAGGGAGACCATTCTACAATCGCGCTGTATGAGCCAGGAACGTACTCTCTCTGTAGTGCGTAGTGCGCTGGAACATCGTTTCGACGTGGAATGCATGGGCGCCAGTGTTCAAACGGGTTGCCCGCGGAAATACCAGGAGTGATGGCAGCAAGCTGCTCATCTCCACTGAACAATTAATGAAAAAGCATCGGTGAAATAACACCACACATGCCACGTTTCGACGATGCTCCAAGGAGTCAATAGAGCTGGATACCCTACTGTCCCCTATAAGCTTAATCGCACGGTTTTGCACCCGATCGAGGAGCTCCAAATGGGGTTTTGAAGCCCCCGCCCATAGGTGCGAGTTAAATTCCATTTTAGGTCGGATATAGGTAGTATAAATAATGCGGAGATCAGACGGAGTGAACTATTTTTTGCACCGCTTTAGGAAGCCGAGGCACTTGGCTGCTTCTTTCGACACGCCAAAAATATGATCGTTTCAACGAAGATCGTTCTTAATGGACATGCCCAGAACATCAAGAGCTGCCGATTCCGCAATACCCACACCACCCATAACCAGGGATGTGTTGGGATGTGGGGAGACTCGTTTGTGGGATAACAGGCAACATTGGGTCTTGCGGGGATTAAAATCGACCCTGTTCGCTTGGCCCCACTTGGAGATCGTTTGCAGGTCGCTATTAAGTGTGTCATTCATACGGCGATGTTCTCTCTCAATCTCCACAGAGCTGGGGCGCTTTGTGAAGGAGTATCAATGACAAATGGTGCTGTCATCCGCAAACGAGTAGATGGGATTCTTCGTCGACGACAATAGGTCGTTGCTGAAGATAAGGAAAAGGGTTGGAGAAAGGACTGAACCCTGCGGTACTCCCGCGCTAAGGGAATGCTTTTCCGAGGCTATGCCGTCTATTACAACACAGAGCGATCATGGAGGAAGCTCGTAATCCAACGAGAGAAGATACTACCGACGTCATAGGCAATCAATTTAGACACGAGTGCTTTATGCCACACACGGTCAAAGGCCTTGGAAATATCCAATGCAACAACCTTGCTTTCACCGAGGTTTAGAATGCTATGGTTCCATATATCGATGAGGACCGCCATAAAGTCTCCCATCGATCGCTGTCTTCGAAAGCCGTATTGGCGGTCACTTAGCAGTCTATTGTGCTCCAGATATTTCACAAGGTTGAAGTTTACAATGCCTTCCATTACTTTGGAAAGCACCGAACAAATTGCTATAGGTCGGTAGTTCGCAGGGTCAGTAGTCTTGCCTTTTTTAGGAACTGGTTGAACATTTGCCACCTTCCAGCATGTCGGAAATACACCTGTGGTGTATGACATGCTGAAAAAGTTTTTCAAAACAAGGGCTGGAAGGGCGACCGGCCCTGAAGCCTTATTTACATCGAGATTTGCAAGAGACGTTCTCGACTACGGGTAGTGGTTGATCGCTGGGGGGCAGAGAGGAATTCTCTGCGAAAATTTTAGCCAACAAATTAGCTTTATCAACCGAGTGAGTGATGATTTGATCATTGTTAAGAAGAGTTGGAATTGAAGACGATGTTTGGTTCTTCACCTTCTTAACGAATGACCAAAAGTTCTTACTACCACGCTGGCATTGAAGAACTTTTTTCCTTTGGCGCTGTTCGTGCAGAAACTTTTGGCGCCTTAGGATGGCATTGCATCGATTTCTAGCCTGTTTACGCAGCTGTTCAGTGGCGGCATTTTTATTTGCCTGCCATGCTCTGAAAGCTTCCTCTTTAGACCTGACAGCAATTCTGCATGTCTCATTATATTTGCACTGAATTTTTGGCAGTCACTGCTCCACTTTTGCTCAAAACTCCTCTTCAATGTTGAAGAATTCTTAAGGGTTGGATCTGAGTGCACTTTGCTCTTATTGGCACTGACACGCTACTGTCTCTGTTTGCTCGTGTTTAGGTGTCTGCAGGTGCATACAGGATGCATTACCTGGGCCAGTTCTGGCTTGCAGAAGAGAACATCAAGCACCCAAGCCCTCGTGAGTTACTAAGCTTCATTAGGTCGGTGGGTCTAGAGGATGTTCTCTAACAACTTGTAGGGGGCACAATAGATCACTTTTGGTCTTAGTGCAACAAACTCCATTAAATTCTGTTCTATTTTATTCTAAGATGTAGTTTTCTGCCAATTTTCTGTTGCTTTGTCAGCCACATTGTTCCCTGCTATTGTCTCTCTTATTTAGGACTGCCTCCTATCAGAAAATTCTCACCGGATGATTCTATAATAAACATTTGTCTACCATTTGTTAGATGTTAATAAAATATATTCTATAATTTAGAAGCTTCAATCAGCTGCCACGACTCCAAGCTTAAATTTTCTAAATTCAACGAATTTTGCAGTTGATTACTCAAAAGAATACTATCACCTTGTCGACCATTGATTACACTACTCGACACGTAAAATGCTCCTAAAAATAAAAGTATTTTTTAGACTAATCTTTTTCTTAAGAAGCGTTTTCGAAAAATCTTCGAAAAACACGTTTTTCGCCTCTTATTTCAGTTATGAGCACATATCTCGTAAACCAACCATCCGACTAACACAAGTGGTTCAGAAGGTAATTTACTAACCTTTTCAACGATATATAGATTGTCCAAATCAGATGAGATTTGGGGAAGTTACTGACGATGAAAGTTGTAAAAAAGTGAATTTTTCGACCAATTTTAAAAATCATAAATTTTCGAATACTTTTTTTATAGATAAAATAAATGATCTCCCCTGGTTTTAAAATCTAAGATGAAAGATATATTATTTGAGCAAATATTAAGCCTAACATCAATTGAATCGAAAGAAAAATGACAATGTTATAAAGTACGGAGTGAAAACACCAACTTTTTATTTATTACACCGTGCGAACAAATTTTTTTATTTTTCCGAGACCCATCCAAATGTTGATATAGACGTGAAACTAGAGGTTATTTATAGTATCCTGGCATAGTCAGTTTTTTTAATTTTCTGACTCATAGTCCTTTTTAAAGAACTTTTAAATTTTAAGGACATACACATTTCAAATATTTTTTCATCTGATTTGGACAATCTATATATCGTTGGAAAGGTTAGTTAATTACCTTCTCAACGACGGGCCACTTGTGTTAGTCGGATGGTTGGTTTACGAGATATGTGCTCATAACTGAAATAAGAGTTAAAAAAGTGTTTTTCGAAGATTTTTCGAAAACGCTTCTTAAGAAAATTTTTTGATTTTCAGTTTCGTGTTCAGCAGACCAAGGATTAGTCCAGAAAATACTTTTGTTTTTAGGAGCACGCGATGAACCCATTTTTTGTCTCGCAGTGTTATTTCTATGTAAAGAATGCCAGCTGACCATTGAAGCATCGTTTAAGAATCGCTGATCCCGTTGCTGATCAGTCAGTCAAGCAGCTGTTTGTTGATTGTTTCATCTTTTTTCTCTGCTATGCTTTGCTTTGCTAGCGGTGCTACTAACAAAAAAATTGTTGTCGTTCTTATTAGTGTTGTTGTTATGATCACTGTTAGTAGTGTTATTGTTGTGCTCATTGTTGTTGTACGGTATACATTTTTTTGTAAACGTTCTTAAATGTGAAGACACTTGCCGCTTGCTTTGGCATTACAGGTTTTCAATTTCTGCTCGGCTCGGCTCATCATCGCATATTAACTGCTGCTACTTTGCTGTCTTTGTTTTTATTGTTGTTGTAGCTTTTAGTGTTCATTAATGAAACACTCAAATGCTCACGCACGCACACACACACACACACATTTCAAAACAGAGTCTGGCCAAAATATGTTGAACTAAAATTAGAATTGATTGGCGTATGTGGCCAGCGCTGCCAAATGCGCGTAAGCTCGTATATCAACTTTGAGGCGATTTATTTGTATTGTATATTCTTTTCAGCAAATTAGTAATTGAGTTTAATTGGGCAGCGGTTGGGCGACGCACGGCGCACTATGCAGAGCGCAACTAATAAGGTTTCTCCTCAGCTGGATTTTTTGTTAATTACTATGAACAGTGCAACCTGAGCTGTGCTATGCGAACCGAAAGACGATAGCCAGCCGCGCTTGCATGAACTATTATATTCAATTGGAAGTGCGGCAGCGGTGAAGGGGGCGTGCGAGCGCGAGATCAGCGCACGGCGTTGACTCCCTGGCTGAGTTGAATTTATATTTGCATATTTAGTGTTTTCGAACTTCGGCCGAAGTTTGTGTGATATTGAGCAGCTGTGATCGATACACACACACACACAAACAGGTATTATGTTTGTGAGCATCGATGCTTTCAAGATTTGGCACAATCAGTTTTCTGGTCTCGAGCGACGGAAATCATAAATCAACCTCAACGCGTCTGAGGTAGTTTGCCTAAATTAAAGTACAATAATTTTAAATTACTTTATTGCCACCGGTCTGACCTAAGCTTAGAAATATTTTATCGCATTTAAATTAAAATTT
This sequence comes from Melieria picta, assembly GCA_964056695.1. Lineage (NCBI taxonomy): Eukaryota > Metazoa > Arthropoda > Insecta > Diptera > Ulidiidae > Melieria > Melieria picta. Next base: position 70,605,565 of record OZ057399.1, on the reverse strand, counting down.
TGTGAAGATTTGAGTGTTGGCAAGATTGAGTTGTTTTGCCTGTCATAAGCGGATCGCTTAAATTTATGACTCAATAAATACTGGAATTTATATTTAATTTAAAGCGTGCAGTTTTGTTGTTGCATAGGCGAGGAGATTCCAGTTAAGCGTTAATGTTCAGAGCGCTTATCAAAAATTGCTATGGAAGTTTTAAACGAATATAAGAAAAATAGCTTTGAGCTTGAGTGCTTTCAGAAAAAGATGTCATGAATGTGAAATCTCTATTGAGATTTGTGTTTAACTGTCATCAATGTTTAGTTTCTTTTGAAAACTGCATTCTCATTCTGCTATAAACACAAAAGGTTTCAACAAAGACTGCAGACTATAAAATTATAAAAGTATTTTCTAGTAGATATTTGGTGTTTATGTGTCAATGTTCGTCTCTGGCCAGTAAGAAATAAAAACTCTTAGACTCAACTTTCTTTATCAGCTTAACTGAGCTTTCAATTCTGCATATAAGGGAGATGGCGAAGTTCTTGGAATTCTTGCTCTATCTCAACGTGGTATCACAGCGATCCATCTCCATGTGCTTAAGTGAGCTTTTTTAGTACAAGATTGCCGGTGCTGACTATATGCCCAACCTGACTATAAGTGACTAATCTTAGGTAGGAGGCTTAATATTTGGAAGATTTATTTACTGTGACTTTGTATAGATTTTCAGTACAATTCATAGCAAATTTCAACTCGATATCTTTAATGAAAACTAGCACAAATTTAGTCCTCTATTTTCAACCATAGAACTATGATGTATGGTGAAAAAAAAAGGTGGAAATAGTGTACATTTAATAGTCCATTTAAGATGGTCTAGGTCTATTTAATCTATGATTTCAAAACGAATTAAAAATTTTTAAAGAAAACGTTGACTGCATTGAGCTACAAATAATGAATCAATCATCGAACCAGCAAGAACCAATTAATCAATAAAATAAAAATAAAAATAAAAAATCTTTTTGGTTATTCAAAAATTTTTCTCAATCTGAAATCTCCTAAAAAATAACGCATATAGCATTAATGTAGATTTTTTCCCATACACCAATTACAATGTTCAAAGGATTGCTTTCAGTTCCAGTAAATGAATGTTTGCTCGCAAACATTTTTTAAACACGTGCAGACAATTTATCAGAGAATATTATGAAATGCGATAGGCGCCCAAACGCAGAGTGAATGGCTCAGTTATTATGACTTTTGATGGATTTTTTTTTTCATTTTGTTACGCCTTGCAAGACTGACTGAGTGATTAATCAAAATATACAAACAACCAATGGAAAAAAATAAAAATCAGATGCAAAATGTTAAGATTTTCATTTCAGATGCAGTCAAGTTTTAAGTGTTGTGTCTTTTCGGACTACAAAGTAAGAATTTTATTGCTGTAGTTGGAAAAAAAGTATGGTGATTCCGTTTACATTGTTTCTAATTTTGCATACACATTTTTAGTACCATCTTTGAATTTGGCTTTTAAAAAAATACTGTAAAAATTAAAAAAAAAATTTTAAATTATTATTGTTCAAAAAATATGTTAAAAGAGTTTTACATCATTCACATGTTGTGTGAGCCCATGTGATCATACAATACCACACCCTGACAAATGCCATACTGCACACATTTAATTAGTGAAAAAATCGGTATGGAATTTAGAATCCTAAAGCTTGTTCGTTGTTTAATTGCAAAACTGCATTTTGCCCATTCCTCATGGGCCGCGCGCTGCTCGCCGCCTTATTGGCCGAGTCACGGTGACAAGACACGTACTGGCAATCATGCAACTCTAATAGACCCATTACAAATGTCGAACCGGCCGACACACGCACGCAGCTTAATGAATGCATTTTATGGCACAGAAAACGCATTTTAGGAATTTGGCAAGTTGCGCATTCATTACTCTCGTTTGCTAATTGCACACGGCCGGCGCACACCAAAACGCTGCCAGCCGGTCATTGCTCAGCGCGCTGGCCCCACCCATTGCACACACACACACACGCGCGCGCACTCGAAAAACTATCAATAAAATTCGAAAATAATTACAAAAACATTAACACAACCCCACTGACATTGACGTTTCGAATAGGTGGGGATTTTGGATTTGAAATTGAAATCAACCGAAAGTGAATAAAGAATAAATAACTGCAAATTCACATTCGAATGGGTAATTACGTGTCGTTTTTCATATTTATTGCCAAATAAATTTTCGCAAAAACTATGCATTATTGAGGATTTTTTGTTCGTTTGCTGTCAACGTTTTTATGGGCATATCACTTGCTGATCGTCGACGGTGATAATGGAATTTTGATGATTTTCCTAATTAAAAAGCCACAACTTTCCGTCGAATCTATCCACCGGCAGTCAAGTTGATTACTAGGCAGAGATGATTTGAAAAATGAAATGTAAATGAATTGAAAAAAAATGTCAAATGCCAAAAGTAATTCAAATTTGTGTTATTTGAATTTGCATACAGCGAAACTGAGTTGACGATATTTCTTGCTTTTCGAAACTACTAAGTGACCTTTTTGGAATTGCAAGTTTTCTAAAAGTTTACTTAATGTTGGAATTGACAGTTTTTGTGTTATAACACGGGCGTATATATTCCCCAGATTAGATTAGCTCATGTGAGTCCTTGAGGTTTAACGTGCAATTGGCTCAATCCTGGTTAGATTGCAAGGAGCTTTTGAAAAATTTACTTAGGTCAAATGTACAATAACAAGTTGAATAATTTTAATTTATTGAGGTTTTCAGACAACTTGATTGACTAAAAGCTTGAGCCACAAAATGTGCTCTAACGAAAAATTCTCATAAAAGCCTACAAAGAAAATAAAATAAAATAATATAAAATAACATAAAATAAAGTCAAAATAAAATAAAAATAAAATAAAATAATATCAAATCAAATAAAATCAAAAAAAAATAAAATCAAATCAAATCAAATTAAATAAAATGAAATAAAATAAAATAAAATAAAATAAAATAAAATAAAATAAAATAAAATAAGATAAAATAAAATAAAATAAAATAAAATAAAATAAAATAAAATAAAATAAAATAAAATAAAACAAAATAAAATCAAATCAAATCAAATCAAATCAAATCAAATCAAATCAAATCAAATCAAATCAAATCAAATCAAATCAAATCAAATCAAATCAAATCAAATCAAATCAAATCAAATCAAATCAAATCAAATCAAATCGAATCGAATCGAATCGAATCGAATCAAATCAAATCAAATCAAATCAAATCAAAATAAAATAAAATAAAATAAGATAAGATAAAATAAAATAAAATAAAATAAAATAAAATATCATAAAATAAAATAAAATAAAATAAAATAAAATAAAATAAAATATAATAAAATAAAATAAAATAAACAAATACTGCACATATACTTACTAAAAATAATTCTTTTCCTTCTTTCCATTTCAGATAAAATATATAGTCAAACCGAAAAGCAGCGCTACGATGGCTGGTACAATAATTTAGCGCATCCCGATTGGGGCTCTGTAGGTAAGCAAAACTGTATTCCATATTTAAAGTATAAAATACAATAATAAAAATATAAAATTTGCTGCCTAATCCTTACTACATATGAAAGAAATTTTGTGTTAGTTTCTTAGAGAAAAATAATTTCCTAATAATTGGAAATGATTGTCAGAAGCTCATAAAGTTGGTGAATCATTTTCGATATTATCGCTCAATTATATGCCCAACTCTTTTGCTTAAAGTAAACACAATTGTGTCGGTACTTTCACACCACAAATCTGCAATATAACACTTGACCGTAAATGTATGAAATCTACATTTGCGGGGCATTGCTCTCAAGACTGATGTGCTAATTGATTCTCGGCAAGGTCTAAAATATCCAGTTTCAAGGATTGTTTTGATATTTAAAGTTTGTTCTTTCAATTATTGGAATTTTTGCCAACTATCTATTTTTAGTTTTAATTTGCATGATCTATTTTTTGCAAGCAAAATCAACAAAGTGTTTGCTGTGTTATTTCATACTAAACCGACTCGAATAAATCAAAATTTGAATACCTAAATGTATTGCAGTGAATTGAGCTCTTTTTATGCATGTCAAATGTAAACTTTGTAAGCTAAATTTGCATATTCGTGTTTGCACGTGTGATCGTGAGTTCATTTCGTAATGTTGTATATGGATTTTAGAAAAAATGCTACATGCAAATTTCGAAAAATAGCAGCACCAGCAAATATTATGACGAAGATTTGCATGCAAGTGGGAAATATTTTGTACAAATACCTCTATTCTACACTCTACGTTGCACTGCGGTGCCAGACAATATTAACTTTGATGTGGGACTTGCAGCAGTTTGAAAAAGGTGTCGAAAAGTACACATATGTACATAGTTGAATACATAAGTACATTGCTGTACATTGAGCTGCACAGTGAATTTGAAATGAGTTGGAAAAATTGAAGTTGGTATTAATCGAACAAAGACACTGGCTAGGAAGCGATCAAATAATGGACATTTTAGAAAATTTGTTAATCAAGTTGAACTAAGTTATTGAAGTCTCAAATTCAACTATACGAGTACAATAAAATTGTTGTGAACCTTGTCTTATGAATATGTAATTTTTATGGTTTACTTACAGATAGTCACTTGGTGCGCAAGGCGCCGCCTTCTTATTCGGATGGCGTTTACGCAATGGCCGGTTCGAATCGTCCGTCCACGCGGCGTTTGAGTCGGCTCTTCATGGGCGGCCGCGACGGACTCGGCTCCAAGTTCAATCGCACCGCGTTTCTGGCCTTCTTCGGTCAGGTGGTGGCCAATGAAATTGTGATGGCCTCCGAGTCGGGCTGTCCCATCGAGATGCATCGCATAGAGATTGAGAAATGCGATGAGATGTACGACAAGGAGTGTCGTGGCGACAAGTACATTCCGTTTCATCGGGCCGCTTACGATCGCGACACCGGGCAGAGCCCCAATGCGCCGCGCGAACAGGTAACTATTGCCTTATTTTACGCTATAATGCATGCGGTGTGTGTTTGTGTGTGAGCACATTTTGCCTTAGTCGAAGCGAACATTGTGTACATGCGCCTGATGAACCCCCAACAATTACTTCGCAGATAAATCAAATGACTGCTTGGATTGATGGCAGTTTCATTTACAGCACCTCCGAGGCTTGGCTCAACGCCATGCGATCCTTTCACAATGGCACACTGCTGACGGAGAAGGGTGGCAAGATGCCCGTCAAGAACACAATGCGTGTGCCGCTCTTCAACAATCCGGTGCCGAATGTTATGAAGATGCTAAGTCCAGAGCGTCTATTTTGTAAGCTCAGTCATATTCACAAATCAGAGTTGAAGATGTTTAATGATTTTATTGTTGCCGCAGTGTTGGGCGATCCGCGCACCAATCAAAATCCGGCCGTGCTCTCCTTCGCCATATTGTTTCTGCGCTGGCACAATACGCTGGCGCAGCGCATCAAGCGCACGCACGCCGACTGGAGTGACGAGGACATTTTCCAGCGCGCTCGCCACATGGTCATAGCCACCTTGCAGAACGTCATCATGTACGAGTATCTGCCCGCGTTTCTGGGCACCGAACTGCAGCCGTACGACGGCTACAAGCAGGAAGTGCATCCCGGCATCGGGCACATCTTCCAAGCGGCCGCGTTCCGCTTTGGCCACACAATGATACCGCCGGGTATCTATCGTCGTGATGCCAATTGCCACTACAAGAAGACACCAATGGGGTATCCGGCCATACGGCTGTGCTCCACGTGGTGGGATTCGAGCGTGAGTTGGGCTAATTGAAAATAAAAAATAAAATATAGTTCAATTTCCCGTTTCTAAAACAACTCACAGGATTTTCTTAGCGACACCACCATCGAGGAGGTCTTGATGGGCTTGTCCTCACAAATATCCGAGCGCGAGGACCCCGTGCTGTGCTCGGATGTGCGCGATAAGCTGTTCGGCCCCATGGAGTTTACGCGACGCGACTTGGGCGCGCTTAATATAATGCGCGGCAGAGATAACGGCCTACCGGACTACAATACAGCGCGCGAGGCTTTCGGCTTGCCGCGTCGTGCCGAGTGGACGGACATCAATCCGCAGCTCTTCGAAAAGGAACCCGATCTGTTGAGGTAGTAGATACCGTTTAAGCATCTCCGAACCATTAACCATCCGTTGTTGCTCTTCTATGCAGAATGCTGATATCCGCCTACAGCAATCAGCTGGACGATGTGGACGTGTATGTGGGCGGTATGCTGGAGTCGTACGGCCAGCCGGGCGAGCTCTTCACTGCCGTCATTAAGGAACAGTTCGAGCGACTGCGTGCGGCCGATCGTTTCTGGTTCGAGAACGAGCGCAACGGCATCTTCACGCACGAGGAGATTGTGGAAATACGCAAAATCACAATGTGGGACATCATTGTGAACAGCACCGACATCAACGAGGACGACATTCAACGCGACGTGTTCATCTGGCACGAAGGCGATCCCTGTCCGCAGCCCATGCAGCTGAACGCCACGGAACTGGAGCCATGCAACTACCTCGAGGGCTACGACTACTTCTCCGGCTCGGAGCTGATGTTCATCTACGCGTGCGTCTTTCTGGGCTTCGTGCCCATTCTGTGCGCGGGCGCCGGCTACTGTGTGGTGAAGCTGCAGAACAGCAAACGCCGCAAGCTGAAGATACGCCAGGAGGCACTGCGTTCGCCGCAGCACAAGGGATCGGTGGACAAGATGATTGCACGCGAGTGGCTGCACGCCAACCATAAGCGACTGGTGACGGTGAAGTTCGGCCCCGAGGCGGCTATTTACACGGTGGATCGCAAAGGCGAGAAGCTGCGCACGTTCAGTCTGAAACACATAGATTTGATTACCGTAGAGGAGTCTTCCACAAATCACATCAAGAAGAAGCCTTACATACTGATGCGAGTGCCCAACGATCACGATCTGGTGCTGGAGCTGGAGTCGTATGGTGCGCGTCGCAAGTTCGTCAAAAAGCTCGAAGACTTTCTCTTTCTGCACAAGAAGGAAATGACTTTGGTCGAGGTGAATCGCGACATGATGCTGGCGCGCGCCGAAACACGCGAGCGCCGCCAGAAGCGTTTGGAGTACTTCTTCCGCGAGGCGTACGCGCTCACGTTCGGCTTGCGGCCGGGCGAGCGGCGTCGCCGTTCGGACACATCCAGCGATGGCGAAGTGATGACGGTGATGCGCACCAGCCTGTCGAAGGCCGAGTTCGCGGCGGCGCTGGGCATGAAGCCGAACGACATGTTCGTGCGCAAAATGTTCAACATTGTGGACAAGGATCAGGATGGACGCATCAGCTTCCAGGAGTTTCTGGAGACGGTGGTGCTGTTCTCGCGCGGCAAAACCGACGACAAGCTGCGCATCATATTCGACATGTGTGACAATGATCGCAACGGCGTGATCGACAAGGGCGAACTGAGCGAGATGATGCGCTCGCTGGTGGAGATAGCGCGCACCACCAGCCTGGGCGATGATCAGGTGACCGAGCTGATCGACGGCATGTTCCAGGACGTGGGCTTGGAGCACAAGAATCATCTGACCTATCAGGACTTTAAGCTGATGATGAAGGAGTACAAGGGCGATTTTGTTGCTATTGGTTTGGATTGCAAGGGCGCCAAGCAGAACTTCCTCGATACATCAACCAATGTGGCGCGAATGACATCGTTCAACATCGAACCAATGCAGGATAAGCCCAGACATTGGATGCAGGAAAAGTGGGACAGTTACATAACGTTTTTGGAGGAGAATCGTCAGAATATCTTCTATCTCTTTCTGTTCTATGTTATAACGATTGTGCTCTTTGTGGAACGGTTCATACGTAAGTGAGAAGAAAGCATTTAGCTTAACTATTCTTCGACCTTAGCTTAGAAATTGTTCTACCTTCGATTATGTTCTACCACAAAAAAGTTATGGACACAATTTCTTAATGTTCACTTGATTTTTCTTCTGCAATCACAGACTATTCGTTTATGGCCGAGCACACGGACTTGCGTCACATTATGGGCGTCGGCATAGCCATAACTCGCGGCTCAGCGGCATCACTGTCCTTCTGCTACTCGCTACTACTACTCACCATGTCCAGGTAACACAGCTGTCTCTCTCATATTACACCATCTTTTACTCTGTCTCCACAACCAGAAACTTGATCACCAAAATGAAGGAGTTCCCCATTCAGCAATACATCCCACTGGACGCGCACATACAGTTCCACAAAATCGCCGCCTGCACTGCACTCTTCTTCTCTGTTCTGCACACTGTGGGTCACATAGTTAACTTCTACCACGTCTCGACGCAATCGCACGAAAATCTACGCTGCCTCACGCGCGAAGTGCACTTTGCCTCCGACTACAAGCCCGACATCACTTTCTGGCTCTTCCAAACTCTAACCGGTACTTGATCTTCTTCTATAACTTTTCACAACACTCGCTTCATGTGACACATCACTACTCCGTGGACAGGTACAACGGGCGTTCTACTCTATGTCATCATGTGCATTATTTTCGTCTTTGCTCATCCCACCATACGCAAAAAGGCCTACAAATTCTTCTGGAACACGCACACCCTGTACATTGGCCTCTATCTGCTCAGCCTGATACACGGCCTGGCGCGCCTGACTGGGCCGCCGCGCTTCTGGATGTTCTTCCTGGGGCCGGGCATTATCTACACCATCGACAAGATTGTCTCGCTGCGCACCAAATACATGGCACTGGATGTCATCGAAACCGATCTGCTGCCGTCGGATGTGATCAAAATCAAATTCTATCGGCCGCCGAATCTCAAGTACCTGTCCGGTCAGTGGGTGCGCCTGTCATGCACCGCTTTTCGGCCGCACGAGATGCACAGCTTCACGCTGACCTCGGCGCCGCACGAGAACTTCCTGAGCTGTCACATCAAGGCGCAGGGCCCGTGGACCTGGAAGCTGCGCAACTACTTCGATCCGTGCAACTACAGTCCCGAGGATCAGCCGAAGATACGCATCGAAGGCCCGTTCGGCGGCGGCAATCAGGACTGGTACAAGTTCGAGGTGGCCGTCATGGTGGGCGGCGGCATTGGCGTCACGCCCTACGCCTCCATACTGAACGACTTGGTCTTTGGCACCAGCACGAATCGCTATTCGGGCGTGGCCTGCAAGAAAGTCTACTTCCTGTGGATTTGCCCGTCGCACAAGCACTTTGAGTGGTTCATTGATGTCTTGCGCGATGTGGAGAAGAAGGATGTCACAAATGTGCTGGAAATACACATCTTTATCACGCAATTCTTCCATAAGTTCGACCTAAGAACAACAATGCTGGTAAGTGCGAGAGTGAAAAGGCGACCTTTTTTTGAGAAATGATAAAACAATTTCATATTTTAACCTAAAAGATAAACTTGTGAAATGGTTTTTTAATATTTTATGATAAAATGTTTTTTTTAATGTGTGAATTCAAAATTTCAATTGAATAGCTGTCTGTATATAATTTTTGTACTTTTTTTCCTATTTATATTTCCATTTACAATATAATCTCGATAATCCGGACAATTAAAAACCAGGCACTGTCCGAAATATCGAAAAGTCCGGATTACCAAGATTACAAAAAAAATCGATAAAAATACTACTGAACACCAATGAAACGTATTTTTATTGAACTAAAATTATTTTTGCTTAAAAATTTTATTTTTAATTCATATGTTATGAACATTTTTGGTGATTTTGAAAGAAATTTGTAATTTTCATTTGGCGAAGTTTTGTTTCATTTTTTTTAGTAATTCTAGATTTGCCTACATTGTACTTCACTGTCAGTTGACGAAGTGACTTTCCTCGACTTAATTGTTTTAGAATATTTTCCATCGTTAAGATTGTACGTGTTATCTTAACTGTAGGTGCCATTGTTAATATTTGATTTAGTTTAGATTAAACTTTTATAATTTATAAAAAGCAGATAAAAATGAGTGTCCGGATTTTTGAGGTAAATAAAATGTGTGGTGTCTGGATTACAGAATCAACAATAGAAAGCAATTGGGTGTCCGGATTACCGCGTTGTCCGTATTAGCGAGTATCCGAATTATCGAGATTGTACTGTACAGTATAATCTCGATAATCCGGACAATTAAAAACCAAACACTGGTGTCCGCATTACAGAGTCTACAATAGAAATTGAGTGTCCGGATTACAGAGTCTACAATAGAAATTGAGTGTCCGGATTACCGCGTTGTCCGTATTAGCGAGTATCCGAATTATCGAGATTGTACTATATATATTTTGTATTTTATATATTTTTTATTATTTTATATATTTGTTTTAATTATTCTTTTATATTTTTGATTACATATTTTTTTACTATCTCATTTTTACAATTTAATTTTTTGCAGTATATATGTGAAAATCATTTCCAACGTCTGTCGAAAACTTCCATCTTTACTGGGCTCAAAGCGGTCAACCACTTTGGTCGACCTGACATGTCAAGTTTCTTGAAATTCGTGCAAAAGAAACACTCTTACGTAAGTAAAATATGAACAAAATTATACAAAATTAAAAAAAAAAGAAGCAATATTAAAGCAAAAAAGTTTAACTCATCTGATAAACCTCACCTCACCTCTCTAGGTATCAAAAATCGGTGTCTTCTCCTGTGGTCCCCGGCCGCTCACCAAAAGCATCATGTCCGCTTGCGATGAGGTCAACAAGACACGAAAACTACCATATTTCATACATCATTTCGAGAATTTCGGCTAAGTCGGATTAGCTGCAGCTGTAGTTGAACCTTAGCGCATTTTATTGCAAAGCATTTAAGTGAATTTAATTGAATTGTCATCTTGCTTAAATTTTCGGAAATTGTTAGTCAAATTAGTCGCTTTCCATAAAAAACTTCGAACATATACGAGTAGAAAAGAAAACATGGGATTGTCATTGTAATGTATACTTGTAATTGTATGAGAACTGCATGCGTTCAGTCTATTTATTGAAATAATTTGTTACCAGTTTTAATAATCTGATGTAATTATTTATTATAAACTTATTAAAAATTTTTTAAAAATAGTACGTACTGATAATTACGTCGTTATCTCATACATTGGAATGCAATTCGATGTGTAATTTTGGAAAGTTGTTCAATATTGTGTAATCACAAATCTTTTGCACTTTCGGATCTTAGAAACTAGCAATTTACGTAAGTACGTTTTACTTATTGTATGAATCTTATTTGTAGGTTGCTTTGCGTGTTATTATTAGACGGAATTGTAAGATGTTTTTCCTGTTGTGTTGAGTTCTCAAGTCTGTAACTTTGACATTGAAAACAGTAAATTCTTGGACAAAGTCTGGTGATAGACTTTAGCTCTGTAAACAACCCTTAACTATATCAGCTACATTCAGCAAGATTAACGATTATTAATTAAAAATTAGATGCGACCGAAAATGTTGTAATTTAAACAAATTCAAACATAGTCTACGTATATAATAAATTCCTTTGGCATCTTAACACTGCTAACCACTTTTTGAGCGCGCCACTGCGCATGTCCAGCTACTGTCAACTATGGCAAAGGTAACTTCAGTCTCCATGGCGCCACCTGTGCGCATAAATGTGCAGAATTGAAATATTCATTTAGTGCCAAGGATGCTTGAGCTGATATCTACAAACCCCTTAAGGGCGCTACAGCATCTGGAACTGACGCTGGTTGCAGTCTTGCAGCGCACGTAAGCAACAACCCATAGCTGCGTGTCAGCACTTCGTTCTTATGTAACCAACCACTGCTACCAATTCGAACAGGCTGTCACCTGCAGAGCCGGCATGGATGTTCCTTAGCGAGCAGTTTACGCCAGCACAGCTGCTGGACATTTATGTGCCACTGGTCGGCGCCTTCAATCATCAACTGCTGGTGCGGCTGGTGTGCTCTCTGGGCGTCATCAACGCCTTGACCTCGCTGCTGAAATGGTAGCACACTTGTCGCTGTCAAAACGGCGCATCACTAATGAATTTGTGCTCTTGTTCTGCTTGAAGGTCAGTGCCCGCATTTCGTCCTTACTGGTGGATACGCGAATACAACGAAACCATCGCACTGCAGCAGTTCAGCCTGACTTGCGAGACCACCGCAGGGTTTCCCTGCAGCCACAGCATAGCATTTACCACTTTTGCATTTCTGACAGCGGTCTTTCTGCTGCCGTCCTGCTGTCGCAAGTTGCAACTGAACGAGCCGCAATTGACGCGGGCCTGTAGGGCGATTGTGCTGGTGGCATCGCTGGGCATGGCGCTCAGTCGCGTTTATTTGGCTGCACAATTTCCACACCAGTGTATCGTCTCCTCGCTGGCTGCTTTAGTGCTGCTGCACATCTTCGACGAATTCTCGACGGTGTTGTACACGATGAGCAGACGCGTGTCAGTGCTGTTGGTGCTGAGTTTGGCGCTACTGCCCGTCGTGTGGTACTTCGCAATGCTGCGCCTGGATATGGACCCGCACTGGTCAGTGCGCATGGTGCGTGCATACCTCACGCAGTAATTTTTCTCTATTTCAATGTCATATTCTTTCTGCTCAAAGGCCTTCAAATGGTGTGCGGATCCGACGTTTCTGCGTCATGAAGCCAGTCCAATTTTTGTGTTGGGCCGCGATTTTGGGCATCTTTTGGGTGTTGCTTTATCAGCGCCCATTTACACAAAGTCAGCGTTTGCTGTATATATTAAATTACATGTTTTTTTCTAACAAATTACATACATTTGCAGATATGCAGCCAAGGCCAAGCCAGCGAGAAGAATACCACTGCTGTTGGCGCTGGAGCTACTCAATCATTATGTGCGCCACCAGACGCCCAAACAGCATGGACGTTTTGTTTTTGTTGCTTACGAGTGTCTACGAAATGTGATACATGCATTTACGCTTTTAACTATGATTCCGAAGGTGTCATAATTGCTGACAGCACAGCTGATTTGTTGAACAAGAATAGTTTTCATTACAATTACTTGAAATATACTAACAGATTGATGTGCAATGGTGATTACAATTGTTCGGTAATATTTTTCATTTGTACAGATTTTGAACGCACATCTTTAATAGTTTTGCTTACTCTAATGTTTTATATGTAAAAATATATGTTTTAGTATTTGTGAGATTGGAAAACATTTGGAAAGTGCAAATTCCATTCATTTTTTTGCTCGACGCATTGGGCCATGCGCCGTAAGGCCTGTCATGCAATTCGCTATTTTGCTTTAGTCTATAATTTGTGTTCTTTTGTTCCAAAACTCTTTCTTTTGGTGCCCTTATGACATTTTTCACTTTTCTCATGTGTTAAAATTCGTTGTACAATTCTCACAGCATTGATTATGCGTTTCACTATCTACGCTAAACGTGAAAAAAAAGTTTATAACAAAAAGAATTTCTAACTGAAAAGCAACTCTTCCAGTTGAAGGACACTAGTCCGTAATATTTGAAGATTTTGAAACATAAAAGTATTATTATATGAGTGCAAATATAATTGAGTGATACAACAAGTAGACTTATTACTAAAGTAGACTTATTACTAAATGTTCAAAGAAATACGCAATAAACATCTGTGAACATTTCAGAAACAATTTAGCAGCATTACATTAACATTACCATAAATATTGTCAATTTTTAATCATATTTTTCAACACTCGACTTTCAGTTACCGAAAAATCGTAATCGCATTCAGACATAACTTAACTATAATATAATTGTAACATTGACACCAATAAGTATCTCGAAGAAATAATTACTTTAGAATTGCAGTTATCACATATCATTTTTAAGAATGAATCTTAACAATTGTTTGGTGCAAGCTGTGGTCAACATAAAATAAAAAACATTCTAGCAAAATATAATTGTACCAACTACAACTACAGTAAATATCTTGAAAAAGCACATTAAAGAAAGCAAATAATAAACGTGTACAACTTTAAGCCACGGTAAACTAAAAATTTCACTTTAGAGTTAAACTTATGGCATACAAATTGTGTAGAGGAAATGGTGTTATAGAAACGCCCATCTTAAACACTACTTTACCAGCAAATAATCGAGCACAATTTTCAAATCATCGATATTGTTGTAGAGTTTAAACTGTATGGGCGAGTAACCATTTTGCAGCAGAATGGCATTTATGTAGGCACGCTGTGTGGCAATCTGTACGAGTATATTCTCTCCTAAGTCACATGCCGCTTCACTGGCTGTCAGTGACGGCGTCCCCGAGGTCATGCTTCGATTTGGCGATGCTTCGAACGAATGCAACGAAATGCCGCTGTCTTCTTCCTGTTTCACAAACACTGCACATGAGTTGGGCGTACTGTGCTCAAGCTGCATGTCTGGTGACTCCTGTTTTGTGCAATCCAATGCGGGAAGTTGTGGCTTCTGGTTGACCACCACCTCCGCTTCTGGCGGCAACTTAAAGCGCTTCAGGCGCACAACCGGATACAGACTGTAGGCTCGCTGAATGCTCAGGTTTGAGTCAGCTGTGGCAGATACTTCAATTGGTGCGGTTGCATTGACTTCTTGCTTGATTTTGCGGCATACCGAACGTTTGGCTGGCCAAAGCTTGACGCTGTCGTATACAAGTCGCTCGGCCGTTTTCTCTAGCTTGACACTCAGCGATGTATTGCACAGTGGTCTGTAGGGGCTGCTACCGTCACAGCTCTGCAGAAATGCATCCGACACCAAATAGCCGCCCGATTCCAGCTGACACAATCTGTGCAAATTCAATCTTTTTAATGCTACAGTGGGCTGCAGGTTTCCTAAAAGCTGCGCATGCGCAGTAGCAGTTGGCGTTTTGTTCTGCTTTTGAGCAACTTTTTGGTGTACTTCTTTGGCATTTCGTGATGTGCGGGTACGTGCGAGCAGGTATAGCTGCAGTTTGGCTTGTTTTCGGTTTTTTATATCATTGGACGTGTTGTTGGCAGCATTTTTGTTGCAGCAGGCTTCGATGTCTTTGGTACTATGGATGCGTTTTAAGCGCACACGTACGCTCTTATTGAACTGTGAAAAATAGATGAAAATTCATTTCAGAATATTTACGGGATAAAAGAAAATCAATTAATCAACCTGTATGGCTGGCGGTGTTAAAGATAAATGTTGTTGTGTGACGCAGCGGCGTTTATTTGCATTTAATGGGGTACCATATTTCCGTATTTTAATCTGAAATTTAGTCCAAAAACATTGTTTTAATTATGTAATGAATAATCGACTATTCGACTACTCGAATCGAAACTCACTTCTTCTGGCCTGTTATTGCCACACACATGGCTTCTTAGAACTCTGCGCTTTGGACTTTTGATTGAAATTTTTGATTTTCTTGCATTGCTGGGCGTTCGATTTTTCTTTGGCGCCAACGCTAAAACGTTACTATTTTCCTGTTTTATTACAGCTGAAAGTTCCTTGAGTCGCACTCGGCAATTTCTTATTTTAAGGGAATTTTGTAAGGCAGGAGTTTCTGTTTTTTCTAGCTTTACGGCTGGAGTCAGTGGTTTAATATCGATGCCATTCTTGTAGTCAACATCGGTTAAATGAGTTGGATCTGGTTCAACAGTAGCAAGTAGTGGAAGGCTGCTTTTAACATCAGGCGGTGAATTTATCTAAAAAATTTTAATCATTGCATAGATGTATAGATTTGCATATGACCAAACGAATAACTACTACCTGCTGTTCTTCATGCTTGACACAAATGTTGCCACTAGCCGCTGCGTCAGCATTTTGCACAGCTGACGCAAGCCGCGTCTCCCTTGTCCAGCCGTTGTATACTCTTTCTTTGTTTGACGCCCAACCAAACTGCTTTGTGACGTCTCCACGGCCTTTAATAGTTGGTTCCACGCCAGCAAAGCGATTGCGCAGCATTTTACGCAGCTCATAGCTGTCACCATTTGAGCTCAACTCGGCCACAATGTTTTCCTGTTTTACGTCAGCCTCTGCTTGCGGCTTCTTCGCATCCAACGCTTTGCTTTCCCGCGTCTCACAATGTTTACACAATTGATTTGACAGCCCACGTCGCTTGCAGTCACTCAGGCAGACTTTCCCTTGTCGCCATTCTTGCGGTCCACCAACTGCAACAAGTGCCGTTATATCCGTTTCTACATTCGCTTGAAGGGCTTTAACCGGCGCTTTGTTAACAACTTTATCGTTCAGTGCTTCTGCACTTCTGGAATTCGTTGTTCCCATTTTAACAACACATTAAATTTTCACAATCTTTCGATTTATTTGCCAAAACATGCCACTAGTTCCTGTTGCCGTATAGGAATCCTGCTGACCACAGCACAAAACATTCAAACGCTTCGCCAAAGATGAAAACAACAGATAACAACTTGTTGTTGTGTTGTTGTTGTAAATAATGCAAAACCCTCTTAGCCGACAGGGTTTCCAGGCCCCAAGCTGGGAATAGTAGTCTGGCACACGATGCACCCTGTGTCTGACACTTGTTGAATCTTTTGTTGTCTGATAAAATAAACACTAATTTGTATTTGATGGCTTTTCTGCATCGAACTACCAACACCGAAGTATTCATTTTTATTTCATAGAGTTGAAAAACTATTTCGGTTAGAAATATATCTATTACATCTTGAATTTTTATGCACCCAAATATCTTCACTCACCCCAGACGCTATTTCTATAACGGTGTGTGTCACTGCTAAGTGTCAAACGCGGCGCAAGTTAACTACACGTCCAACTGTTGAGTCTACAGCAGCTGATTGCTTCAGACACAACTGTCAAAGAACATTTGTTTACAATATAACCGAAAATTTATATATTTGTTACTAAAAGATAAACCGCAAAAAGTTAGTTAAAAGAGCAGAGTAAAAGAGAATGAGCAAAGTCATAGAGATATCAGATTCTGATGATGAAATCGAAGCGGAGCAACTGCCACCTGCAGTGGAAGCACCGCCGGCTGCTGCGGATCCACAGCCGATCGCGGCTATCGTTGCAGTTGCGCCTACAGCGACTGTCAGCGGCAGCACACCGGTGGCAGCGACAACCAGCAGCACAGCACGCCCGCGCAATCGCCGCAAGAGCGTGCACCAGCCAATGCGCTTCAGTCCCGAAATGCAGTTCGAGACTATAGCGCTGGACGATGACGAGGATGCCGCTGCGACGAGCAACAACACAAGTAAAGATCGCGCCAAAGACCGAGAGCCAGTGCAGCCGACAGAGCAGCACATCAAGGCAGCCAAGCTGTACAAAACAGCACCAACAATTCTGGGCAACAAGTCGACACGTGGCAGTCTGTACGTGGACAACGAGATTGATGCGGTGCTGCGGCAAATTGCCGAAGAGCGAGTGCGCGTCAATTTTCTGCTGGCCTCGTACAGCATGCCCGAGATAAAATTCTCGCTGTACACACAGCCGGACGTGCTGCAGTTCCAGCTGCAGGAGCGACTGAAGCAGCGGCAAATACGCAACGTGGAGGTGAACCGTCTGAGAGAAGCGAAGCGCAAGCGCAGCCTGCTGCAAAGCCGGACGTAAATGCAATTGCAGCTTACTTTAAGTAGATATTAAAAAGTTGTTTGAATTTAAATTTTCATTTTAAAATTGCTTGTACAGGCAAAGGACAGACTATAAAATGTATTAAAGTAGTGCGATCATTGTAAATTAGAGATAAATTGTGTACAACTGTGTACATAAGTATGAATGAATCATGGCATCATCAAAAATAAAACACAGACTTAACGAAAAACGTTATGTATGAATTATTGTGCCAAATATGGATTACATATCGATTGGCAATTCCTATGTGAGTATTAATAAAATTTGATTAGCGGCCATTATTGAGAAATGGTTGCCAAGATCGGTAACACAACATATTTGCTCTGAAGTTTTGGGAACTGCCGAAATGGGTCAACATTTTGCAAACTCATTTTAATTTGACTCATTAGCATAAGGTAGACGTGCCAATTCAATTTCAATCTAAGCATATTTGCTTTCCCCAAAAAAAGCATTGGCATTGGCACAACAAATCAATGAAAATGTGCTAATAATTAATTCCAGCGAAAAATTCGAAACGATATTTTGCACGCTATGACGTCAAAAGAACTCAATAGCTGTTCAAAGTGGTAAAAATCATTAATCACGCGCATTTTCCTGCGTGGGACTGATTGATTGCAATTCGTTTGAAGACGTTGGCGGATGTTGAAACGCCCAGATCACTATTCAAACAAGGTCTGCTACTTTGGCAAAATGCTTCGAAATATTCGTCAACGCTGGGGTGGCCAAATGATTCATCCACTCGGTTGCCGTCTCTAATCATATCTACTCTACTTATCTGCAGATGCGCACCTTTTGCTGTCTTTTACTTGACGCAACTGCCGAATTCTCGTCCGTCTGCTTATTAGATAACTGGCCAATTAAGCACACATTAAGTAGTCGTGTCTGCGCCTTGCACGCAACGTACACGCGCCATGCTCCCACCCAGCCATAAAATCACACCACCCGCTCAGCATAGGTGCCGCCTTTCGACAATCAGTGCACGCGGTTTTAATTTGCCATGAAGTGGCAATCAGCAGATACGCAAACGCCAAAGCGTGTTCCGAAAGTCAGGCGTACGATAATAAATACGATATAAAACCTATAGACGAGTCAAAATTAATTTATGTTGGCACAAAGTCTTTCGGTTTTATTAATTCATAAAGTAATTGATTTTTTTAAGCATTGCCGTTGTTGTTTTTGTAATCCACACAATAAAATACAGCAGTGAACCAGAAGAAAGAGAACTGATCGATGGGAAATTTCACAATTTATCAGACTTCAGGCATCGATCTAAATAGAACACGTAAGAATAACTTCAGAAAGCAGTGGCGTAACTACCACCGGTCTTACCGGTCTCAGAAACCGGGGCCCCGAGCACCAGGGGGCCCCCAAAAGTGGCAAGAAAAAAAATTTTTCAAAATTAAAAATCATAAAAACTTATCTTCGAAGTACCATGGGCCAAGAGCGTTTGAGTAATTTGAGTATTCTGTCTATTGAACATGAAATGGCCAATCGTTTGAGAAATAACTTGGATCAAATTATTCACAAGTTTGCTGATTTGAAAGTGAGGCGCATTAAATTCTGAATATGCATATCACAACTTTGAGAACTCAAAAATTGTCCATTTTATTCACTGTTTTTTATTTCAGTTTCATACCATAAAAATAAAATGTTTTACATGAATAACACTTGATCTTTTTTTTTCAACATCATTTGTATCCGTACCTTGAATAATACACCCCTTCGAAATCCTGAGCGATGAATATTAATGTGTAAGGCAGGAGGGGGAGGGGGAGGGGGGGTGGAGTGAGAAAAGTTTGAATGATTTAAAGAATTCTTCTGGTAAGGGCCCCTTAATGAACATCTGACTGGGGCCACCATTTCTATAGTTACGCCACTGTCAGAAAGACAAAAGGATGAAGCCAAATAGACTGAAAGATGATGGCTTATAGATTGAAGGATGAAGCCAAATCGACGAAGAGATCAAGTCAAATAGACGAAACAAAGGGCTAAGCAAAATATAGTGAAGGATTGGGCTGTTTGCAAATATAAGCACTTTGTTTATTTTCAGTTTCAAAAGCTGTTAGTGCTTATTGAGAATGGGTTTATAAGTACTCAGTAACTCAAATAAACAACCAATTACTATTTTATCCCCGACAAATATTAGTTTGAACCTCTGTAAAGTTTCGATTATCTTTGCACCAAGTCCAGGGCTAAATTTTATTTATTTTGCCATGAATTTGTCCAAATCAATTTAGTCTTCTTATGCCAAAAATAGCTTGACCGCTTTGATTTGGTTTGATAGTTAATAGCAACAACAATAAAAAGAACACATTTGCATATCATTTGCTGATCCAGTCCATCGTTTCAGTTAGTCGTAAAACCTTATGTTTGCATGTTTGCTCTTATCATTGTTTTCTGATGTGCGAATGGAAAATATTGCAACAGTTTGTAGGCGTTTTTCTTAAGTGAATTGTCTGAGCAATAATTGTAAAGAAGCAATAATAATTATGGTTCGTCTTTATTGTTGTGTGAAACAATTGCAAAAGAAAGTTGCCATAGAACCAGAAAAAGATTTTCAAATTATTTTGTTAGGTATTCTAATCGCGAAATTTATATTTTGCCTAAAGCAATATACCTGAAAATTGCATCACCTGCAATATATGAAATAATTTTTTTCATTTGATTGCTAATGATTCATGGAAAAATATGACAAAAGGTATGTTATGAATGAATTTTTGCCTCGGAATAAATTTTTTAAACATTTGTATTATTAAAAGAATTTTATAATTTGTTATTTGTTATTCTTTTCTTAGTTTAAAACAAATTCCAAATACCAGTGTGCAGAAACTGGTATTGGATTTAGAAAGGAAAGTATTTGTGAGCCAGATTTTTATTGATTTTTTTATATCTTTAATTAGTTTATTTTCCGTTAGTTCCTTTCGGTCTGCCACACTAAGTTCCTATTTATATAATCAAATCACATCAAACCTATCACCTATAGAAAATCACATCAAAATTCTTGCAACTCGTCGCTGTCAGAAATTAAAGTCTCAAGTAAACACTTTTCAACAAAAAAAAAAACAAAAAAACCCCATACAACCTTGAACTCTAATGTATAGCATTTCAAAGATTTGTACTGCAACAACAATATGTGTTTTTTAATTTATTTTATTTTCAATTTCATTCGAACAATGAAAACAATATTAATTTGTTTACACTTTCGCAGATTTCACTCAGTGAAGTGAACAAAATTATATTGAAATTGCCCGATTTTCATAGCAATTTGACGACACTTTGCTGGCACAGGCGCCCGATTGCATGCAGAGTGGAAACCCCCGTCGAACCGAAAGGAATGCGGTTCGCATTGTAACGGCACAGCGCGCCACATATATTTAGACGTAAAGGTCAAAGACTCGCCGCGGCGCGCTCAATGGAACTGTGTGAATTGTAATGCGACTTACGAACACGAGATCAATTGAATGGGCTGAGAAGTTTGTCGACAATTGAACAAATTCGCCAGCCACTCGTCGTGTGCATGACTCGCACGCGGACTTTGGACCTGAGAATTACACGCGACGATTGCCGCCGAAGCAATAACAGAGAGCGGCCCAGCGCTGTGCCGAAAAGAAAAGAGTGCAGTGTGGAGCGTCGCCGCTGGTTCGGAATTGCCCCAATAAAAACGGCAGAAGCTCGCGCCCGCAGCAGCAACACCGAAATTAGTGCAAGCACAATTACAGCCCAATCAAAGTTCTGTTTTATTTTAATTTTATCAATTTTATTATTTTAATTTTTTGTTTTATTTAATTTCTAAATTTTATTTTTTGGGTTTTTTATTTTTGCTATTTTAATTAGTTTTCAGTAATTTTGTGTTAATGTATTTAAATTTTGTTATTTGTTGCATTTTAATCAGGGACTTAACTATTATAAGTTTTTTAAGAAAATAATTGCAATGTAACTATTACAATGCAACATAAATTGTATTTGTTGATTATAATTATTATTTGCAACAATTAATTTTTACGTTGCGTAATAACTGTTATGAGAAACACATTTTTTTTTTCGTTCTCGATAATTATTATTTTGGAATTTTTTTTGTTAATGTTTCTTCATAACTTTTATTTATGATTTTTTTATTTACGTTACCGATAACTATTATTTTGAGAAACATTTTTTTACGTTGCTTTTAACTTTTATTTATGATTTTTTGTTATTTACGTTGCCGATAACTATTATTTTGAGACAATTTTTTTTACGTTGCTTCATAACTTTGATGAAAGAATTTTTTTTTTACACATTTTGAGTATGAATTGATTTTTAATTGTTTAGTTGTTGGTGGAAATTAGGTTTCTGCAGTTAATTTGCGTTTGTCAAATTAAAACAATTAAAAATCAATTCATATCCAAAATGTGGTAATTCAACGTAAACAAATTGTTTTCAAAATAATAGTTATCGGCAACGTAAATGAAAAAAATCATAAACAAAAGTTATGAAGCAATGTAAAAAACAATTTTTCAAAATAAAAGTTATCGTTAACGTAAATTAACAAAGTCATAAATAAAAATTATGAAGCAATGTAAAAAACAAAAATCCTAAAATAATAATTATCGACAACGAAAAATATATTTCTTACTTATAAGAGTTATTATGCATCTGAAAAATATTTATTGCATGATAATAGTTATGGCGACGTAAAAATTTCTTATTGGGAATAATTATTATAAAGCAATAATTAAAGAAATTTCTTAAATTAGGGCAATTTTTTTATACCCAAAAATATGGATAATAATTATTTTAGGTCTCTGATTTTAATTGATTTAAATTTTTTTAACTAATTTTAATTTCATTTGCTTGACTAAATTGTTTATTTAAATAGATTTAAAATAAATTGATTTAAATTTATTTCAAAGTATTAAATGAGATTTTCTAAATTCAAATTAAATAATTCTGTATTAAAATAAAAATACAGAAATTATTTCTTAATTTTCATTATTTTCCAAATAATTTTAATTAATTAAATTTTGAATTTTTGTATATTTCAATTATTTTGATTGTGCTCCTACTTTCATAATTTATTGTATTTTAATGGCAGCACATTGTTTCAGCCGCACAGCCGGCCGGCAACAATGCTGAATACTGCCACATTTCGCAAAAATAAAATTCAGTCTTCCATAATGTTTGTGTTTGTATTTACTTTATGGTTATTTATATTCAACGCTGAACAGAGCAAAATGTCTACAATCATTGCCAAACTTACACACACAGCCGCACATTTGCACACACCGGCAGATACGAACACGTGACGGTGTGCATGTGTGCGTGACTTATGCGAGAGATAGTTTGAAATTAGCGCTTTAAAGATTTTCTTTCTCAAACATAGTCTCTGAAGCGAGCTGACGCCTTGTTGATGTCGTCGCATTAAATATTGTGGGTGTTATCAGCTTGCAGCATTACAGCTGCGATTAAAATTGGCTTCGAGGTGAAGAACATTTCGCTTTTATTTTGATTATTTTGTTTGTTCATTAATTTATTTTTGTTTGTGTACGTATGTATGCTTCCGTTTACAACGAATTAGATGGCTTAGTTACCAAAGTGGCTTTGACACTTGTCTCCAGTCATCACTGAGTCGAGAGAAGAAGAAGAATTTGTTCATCTTACATCGTGCGACAGCATTTTTCACACTGGGAAAAATCCATATGTGCGTAAAACTAGAGACCAAATATAGTAATACTGCGTACTCAGTTTTTCATTTCTACATTCTTTGTCCTTTTAAAAGGACTTCAAAATTTTGAAGGGGATAAAAAATAAAAAAAATATAAAAAATACTTAACCACGTTAGAATATGGCGATATGTATATCAAATGAAAGAGGAAAGGCTAAAAAATCTAAATAAAATTAATTTTTTATCTATTTGTAAAAAAAGGATATGGAAAAGGCCCTTTGAAAATTTTAATCCTTTATATCCTTGAAAATTTACATAGAATTTTCTTGCCAAATAAGTATGTTAAAACCCAAAATCTCCTTGATCACATGTCAAAATTTCATTACTCTAACTTTATTGGTTCGAAAGTTATTAAAAAAAAGGCAGAAGCTGCAATTCGAATGAAGTACAAAAATTATAATTTATTTGAGTATCAGTATTTTAAATAATCAAAAGATACAAAATCAATGAAGCGAGAATAATGAAATTTTGACACGTGATAAAGGAGATTTTGGGTGTTAACATACTTACTTTTCAAGAAAATTGTATATAAATTTTCAAGGATATAAAGGATTAAAATTTTCAAAGGACCTTTTTTATATCCTTTTTTTACAAATAGATAAAAAATCAATTTTATTTCAATTTTTGAGCCTTTTCTCTTTCATTTGATATACATATCGCCATATTTTAATGAGGTTAGGTATTTTTTATATTTTTTTATTTTGTATCCCCTTCAAAATTTTGAAGTCCTTTTAAAAGGAAAAAGGATGTAGAAATGAAAAACTGAATACGCAGTATTACTATGTTTGGTCTCTAGTTTCACACCCATATGGATTTTTTCCGGAAATTTTTTTTAAATTTTTGTCGCACTTTGTTATCAGTGATGAAGTGATCCCTGCCACCCGCTTGCACTGTCTTCTCCAGCTGATCACAATGACCGTTGACAGAGTAGACAAGTTTGATCCGGTTATTAGTAATGAAGAGTTTCCAGCCAGCTACCCAAACAAGCCCAATGATTTTATGAAGTATTATTGTCTTGAATGGCTTCAGGGTAGCCGAAAGCTTGTCGTTAGTGTTCGCTAGAGACTTGATTATGTTTCTTGCTGACAAACAGAAACAGTTGTTCAGACGAAGGCACTTTTGTCCTTTGAAAAGAAGGAATTTTCGAGGGGCCCATGTCGATACTTATGAGGTGGATGGATATGTCGCCGAAAAGAGAATATAGACAGTAGGTTGTTAGGTTAGGTTGTTCCTCAAGCTTAGAAGCCCATTGTACTTAGGCTCATTAGACTCATGAGGTAATATGCAGAATAATGTTACCACTGCATTGTGTAATGAGACAAGGAATAGAAATTTTCTGATATTGAGGTAAAAATGTGCTGTATCTTTCATGTATTCAGTAGTTAAAAAAATCCAAAATCAATTAAAAATTCCATTTCTGAGTTCTGGGTATGTAATCGAAATGTTCTGTGTTAAAAATTGGTAAAACGCATTTTCAATATTTGTGGCTTATCAATTTGAAAAAATTAAAAAAAGGAATTATAAGCAACGTATACAATTATTTCATAATTTTTGTCAATTATTTGGAGCTTGTCTGTCTTTTCGTCAGCCAAAGTTTCTGTGCAGCAGATGTTGGCTCTTCTGATAGTACGCTTTTGAAACTCAACACAAGCTCGTGGAACTGCAAGCTGTAGAACGTATATCAGCGTAAAAGAACCAATAAAAAGTCAAATTATTTTAAAAATCCATTGAAAAAAATTGCCACTTTGCTCAGTTGGCAATAATTGAACGAATTTATAAATCGCCCGCGAAAGGTGGCCTGATCCGAAGCGTCAACAGTCGTTGATTTCTGATCTCACGTGCCAGACATTTTAAACTCGCTTTTGCCAAAAAGCAGCACAAAAATCAAATTCCAAAGTTTCTATTTATTAGTTGGTCGTTCAGTAATGCGCCGGCAAACAATCTACCGAAAAGTGGGCTCATATATTTTATGAATCACTGGCGTAACATAAGCTTTCAATTGATCTATTCGCAATCGTTTAGTTTTTCTAATCAAAGAGCGTACAACGCAATTTCGGTTAATCGCAGTGCCCAAAAATAAAGCAGCAATAAAAACATGAACCCGCAACTATTGAGCATTGGTGCAATTAGATTTGTCCATTGAAAACACAAGAAAATAAAAACGCAAACACAAAACGGCAAACTGATTTTGAGACGCCGAATCATATTCATAACTCAAACACACACACACAACGAGCACAATGAGCAGCTACACACACGCAGTGTTTATTAAATGATAATGGCTGGCAGTGCGACAGATCAAAGATCAGCGTACACGCCGAAGGAAGGAAGGAAGGAACGCAATCACACCGATCGGTCCGAGAAAATGTGTCAGTTGTGAGTGGGCGTTGGGAGCGGCGCTAGTCCACAGGCCAACGCTTATAGCGGCGACGAGATTAGCCGTCGGATCGGATCGGTGCGAGCGGACGAATCAAGCGTGTGGCCGATGTGCGCCGAGCTGCGCATTTCGGAGTATTCCCACTGCGAGTCCAATTGAAAATCGGCAAAACGCTTATCACGGATCAACGAGAGCGAGAGTGAGTGTGTGCGTGAGTGCCGGCAAGCGAGAGCGCGCGCCCGCCCAAGTCAGTTGTCCGAGGCGTGTAGCAGCAAAAGAGTTGGTCGCAATCGAGGCGGCTCCGGTGAGGGTCGCCTCGTCTCACCATTAGCTATCGTTTCACCTAATTTCTATGCCATAAACTTATCGTCCACACAACAACAAATCCCGCAATTCTGTGCGCTTGCGTTCTCGATGATGATGACGATGATGATAATGAAGGCAATGACGACGGAAATGGTGACGACGACGGTGCCAAAGTTTGCTGGCGCTGCTCCATAAATTATGTTAGACTCGAGTGCTGCGCTCTTATCAGTGAAGTGCGCCGCGGCGGTGAAACGCCGACAGCGAGTGGCTGCTTGGCGGAGCCGAATCGGCGTGCCGATCATCGATCGCTGCGGGATCCTCGACCACACTCGACCAACACAATCTGTCTGCGGTGCCGTGTGCTGAAATTATTCACTCGCAGGAGTTCCCAGAGTTTGGACGTGAATAGTTCGCATTAGCAAAACAAAAAATTCAAAATAAAATAATTCAAAACATAGAAGCAAACTATATGCAAAAAGTGAATAAAATAAAATATATAGCTATACGAAATATAATATATAGCTATGGTAAATGTTGATTAATTAAACAATTAAATAAAAACAAATTACAAAAAATCAATAAAAAAAAACAACGAAAATTCTGCGAATACAAAAACATATAGCAAAAGTGTGTGCATATTAAAAACTATAAATAATTTATAATCTGTTACTTATTGTTGATAAAATATGCAAATTTATAAATAAAAAAATACCAACAACTGAGACGGGAATAAAAATAATAATTAAAATTTTGCAAAGACAAACAAGCCACAAACGAAGAAAATAACATTGTGAAATTACAGATTTTATGAAAACAAACAGAAAAAGTCAAAGAACCCATAACGGTGAGTTAAAATCTGTAGTTTTGAGATTATCTATAAAATAATAGAACAAGATTAAAAAATTTTTTAAAATAATTTATTATGAAATAATGTATTAAGAAATGATCCAAGAAGGTTTTATTCTTAAGTTAATTTAATCAATTAAGAGGTGTTTGTTTTAATGGAAACAACAATCAAATAGTAATGAAAGCAAGAAAATACAAATATTTGTTTTAGTAAAACCATTGAAAAATTCTTGCAGGGATTTTAAAATATATCCATATTCAAATATATCCAAATATTATTGAAATATTTTAATAATATATAAATATAGTAATATTTAAATATAAAATATAAATATTTAAATATTTTAAAATCACAATAAATTCTTAAAATTTCATCGTTGGCTTAGATTTTTATAAACTTTTTTGAATTAATTAATAAAATACTGACAAATTAATTATTTTTAATTGTACATTAAGTTTTTAAATTTAACAAAAATGCATAAAATTAAAAAAATTTTTAACTAAAAAACTTTATAAAAAAAATTATTTATATTTATAAGAAAAAATAAAAAATATTTTCAAATAATTGTTGACAAGAAAGAACCCAAAAAGTGTTTTACTTTAAAACTTTATGGACCAAATGAAGGTGGTCCAACATGTTGATAGGTACAGGGTGCCCATGAAGATTTCCACTTCTTATTCAAACTAAATATTAGAAATTATATTAAAAAACTACTGTTTGGCTTCGTATCTGAACTCAAAAATAATTTAATATCTATTTAAAACTATTCTATAAAAGTGTAAATACTATTACAAAAATTTGTAATAGGGAAAGTCGACTTTTAATAAAAACTTGTAATCAGAGGGAAAGTAAAAATAATAAAAAAATATAAATATAATTAAAAAATAAATAATGGTTTGATACTGTAAAAATCGGCAAAACTCATAAAATAATAATTATTTTTATTTTCCATAAAAAATGCAAAAAGCTCATCAAATACACAAATAATTCTTAGAAATAATAAATAGTTCGATATAACAAACATTCGCTTATGCTCATGAAATAATAAATAAATTTTAAAAGAGAATTGACACTGAAATAATTATAATCTGTTTAGTTATTCTATGCTGCAACCTTCGTGGTGATTTGATTACCGTATGACACTTTTAAATTGTCAAAATATTTCAGTTGAAATTAAATTCTGCGCAATTTTACTGCTAACAGTTTCCCTTTAAAACGTACCTCAGGGATTATGTACATACAAACACTTTGAAGGCCATTTGTAGTACACAACTCGTTTAAACATCACATACAAATACATTTAAATAAACTATATTTAGAACACATTACTCACTAAGCACATGTAAATAAAAGGTTGACCACGCATTAACTATGCAAACCATTTGCACAAAACCACCTAAGCACCTAAACTTTTTTAGCCTTCAATTAGGCGCCTTATCATGTAAAAACATTTCCCAATACCCACTTTCTATGCGACTTCGTTAGGAACAAGATTCGGCTGTGCATGCGCTTCATACGTGATCTCGTCACATTTTTATTTGTGATTGGTGATCGGCGATGTGTGGGCTCCCATACCAACTCAAGCGAGCGCCATTTTGTGTGATGAAGCTGTATGGGTGTGAATGAATGTGGAATTATGTGTGGGAGAAGAGAGGAGAGAGAAATATAAAAAAATCAATGTATTTATTTTGTTGCTTGACATTATGGTACAATAAGTGTAGGTGAGAAAATATGTGAAAATTAAAAAGAAAAAATATATCATTATGTAAAATTTTGTACTAAAATTGCTGCAAATTTACTAACTTGGTGCTATTCCCAAACGCTCATTTCTTTATTTGCTTATATGTTTAACATATTTATGCAATTTTTATGATAATTCATAAGACTCATATACAATTTCACCACAACTACAACTTTTTCCACACAACTAATTGACCAAATTAGTAAATTAGAAATTGATCAACTTTGTAAAACATTAGTTTGAATCATGTCATTGAACCGTATTATTTCGTCTAAATTTAATGTAGATTTTTTTCATTAAATATAGATTTGTTTCGTTGCATCGTATTGCATTTTTTATCAGCCAATTTTGAGATTTAATAAAGATCAGTTCAATGTACTCTAATTTCTGTATTGCCGCTTCGAAAACATCTACAAGTCCAATAGAACACGAGCAGCGATTGTGCAAAGGTTAAGATTAAACACAACACAATTTTTGCTCTCATTATCATCAGCGACAATTGCTATATAAATTTGCTGAATATTGCCGTCGATCGGTGGGATCTCTTAACTTGAACATATTGTCCAGCATGTAAAGATTATTGGTGCCGTTGGAGCGGTCAAGGAATTGAACTTTGGATGGTAAACACGATTTTTTTCATACACATAACAATTAGTGATGATACGATACCCCTTTGGTATCGATACTTTATGTCTGCTATCGAAAAGAAGCATCGAATAGGGAGTAGGTATCGAAAAAAAGCATCGAGTATTAATGAGTATCGAGTCGTTCTTGTTTTATGTATTTTATTTATTATTTTATGTATTTATGAAATGAATCGATTGTCAAAAAATATACGGAAAACCAGTCTTCCTCTTCGACACAGAGATATAAAAGAAGTTAATTAATATAGTTTCCCTATAAAAGGCTTCTTTTTTGAAATTAAACATTCACTGCTTTTGAGAAAAATCTCTTACAAGGAACTGAAGATGTTAAAGCCACTAAAAATTTCGAAAAATGTGTATGAAATTTTATAAAGTGACGGAAATAAAAGGTTTTGGCTTCAAATCACATGATCCAGTATATTAATAACAGATCACTTTATAAGTCTCGCGAAAAAATCTCTTTGTTTAATACTATATAAGTCTGTGTGCTGATCTCAAAAATCGTGTAGCAAATATCGTAGAAATACTTCCAAATCATCGAGTAAAAAAATGCTTGAGGTGACAAAAAGTAACGAGTATTTACTTGTATAGAAACATCATTAGCACAAATATGCCGACCTTACTACATGTTTGAAGGAGCTGTGGTAACTGTGCTTTAACCCGGTAATGCCTAGCGTGACATTATCGTCACACTAAACATGCACTCAAAAAATTTAATTTTTCAATTATGCTTCATATTAAATCGATCAAACAATATGTTCGCATTATTCGAAAAAGGGAATTCCGGCACACATTATATTTGTTAATCGATACCCTGAAATGTAGGAAATGTACATATAGGACCATCGGCATATCTGGGTTAATATCAACTTTAAACTCGGTAAGTGTAAGCTGAGTTGATTTTCGATTAAAGTTGTTTTATTTGTTTGACAACAATATCGTAATCGTAGTAAGTGATCGAAAGATAGTGTTTTACTTATAGCGAAGCTTGAATTCTAGTTAAATTTAAGAACAAAGTAAATGCGCATTTTCCATCAACATTTCAAAGTCGAGATTTGCTTCACATTCCAACTACTTTGCTTTCTTCAACATTTTTTTATGGCAAATAATTCTTCGAAATAACGTTTCCGCCTGTATTTTATATAATTGCATCATCATCACACAGTCACGTTTTCCTC
Organism: Melieria picta; assembly: GCA_964056695.1. Lineage (NCBI taxonomy): Eukaryota > Metazoa > Arthropoda > Insecta > Diptera > Ulidiidae > Melieria > Melieria picta. The sequence goes on along the minus strand of OZ057399.1, from coordinate 70,575,302 downwards.
AAACATGCAAATGTATTATAATTTTCAGCTGATATTCATCTCGAGTCGAACATTAACTAAAATTAGTGCACTTTTATACAAAGTAAGACGTAAAAAATCAAACACCGCGTCACAACCCCTTATATGCCACATTATTACATTCAAATTATAAATGAAAGATTCATTCTTACTTCGATGGTGTGGTGAAAGCACTTCCTGATTTTAATCAATTAAAACTGAAACGTGAGATTAGCTGAAAAATGGTTGCAAGCGAGCTGAGCGAAACTTAATCCGCTGACCCCATCGTGTGCTAATTATCACTGTAAATGTATACAAACATGCTCGACACTCACACATACATACATATTTATGTTGAATGCTTATGAATTTACATGCCTGCAGACCTTAAAAGTAAACACGAAAGCCTGAAGCTATCAGCATTTCACAATAAATGCAAAGCTTTACTTCTGGTTTACTTCAAGGAGACTGTAAACTATTTGAGGAACTGAGAATTGAGTCACAGTATGTTGAGTTATATCTGCTTTTATATGAAAAAGATGGACAACTCTAGGCTTAGCACTCTTTGAAAACTTAGTTGACTTTAGAGCAGCCAAGAAGAGTGACCTGCTAGGATTCATACACGAATAAAGCAGTTTAAACGGGCTCTCGAATGAGTTGCATGCAACAAACTTTCCATAAATACCACAAAAATATCACAATGAGTTCAATCATACAGCCACTTCAACCTAACTTATCGTCGCCTGAGAAAACAAATGTCGTATGTCCTACTAAGCTTAATGGAACATACGACATTCGTTTTCTGAGGCGACGTTATGCTAACCTAACCTATCGCATGAAAATTGTACGACCAGGTTGTGACCACCTGCCCGCACAGTTTCAGTGCCAACAAGCTCTACTCCCGCACAACATTCCAACCACTGCGCTGTTATCGCTGCATACCGCAACCACAGATAACTCATCAACTTGATTAGTTATCTGTGCCGCAACCTTTAAGCCGTTGCCTCCTTTGGAATTTCAAATCAGCGCTTTAAATTCCAACCAATCAGTTTGATTGACTGCTTGACACACGCGAATCCGCTGCTTGACTCTCGGAGCAGTGATAACAGCTTCACAAATTGTCGAATGCCATTAAGCGATCGTGTGATAATTGAATAATGACCACTTCGAGTGTATCGGTCGGTCGCCTAGCGCAAATTTCGCGTGGCGAAATCACCAATCACTATCATTTTGCACTAAATCTTTGTGTGAATGGTGTGTGCACAACAAACAGTGTGGCAGTGTGTCGAATTGGCGAGCCGAGCAGCGCGCTTTGAACAGCCAGTGGGAACACTTTGGCGCTCAGCTGACAACTATTTATGTACAAGTGTGGTGATAGTTTTCACGCCAAGCGCAAATGACACGCCGCACTATATACGATGACGAAATTTACAACAACAGCGGCAGCAGCCAAATTGTTTGCAGTAACGGGGGCCACACAACGCAACCGCTCGGCACAGCTGCACGGTTGACAAACGTGCGCGGCACAATTGCTAATTTAAATTACATTTGAAATACTATTCATAATGTCTCGAGACAGTGTCGCACCGTCGATATTTTGCAGACGTTTGCAAACCATTTTGTTGTTGTTTTTTGTTGTCTCATTTATTTAGTGAATTGGTGCGGTTTTCTCTTCTCTTTTTCGGGGGGTTAAATTGTTTGTTGTTGTGCGCGAAAACTTGTCTGCCAGCGCGCTAGTCGATGCTGGGTCTCCTACCTGTCTGTCTGTCTATCTGGCCGACTTACTGGCTGCGGTGTTGGCAGCGTGCGAGAGCGCGTTCCGCTGGGGTTCTGTTCCATACATTCGTGTCGCTGCTGCCTTTCAGCTGATGCAATTTCATTGGTGATTTCATTACTTACAATAAAAGCGGTGCCGCTTTCTAGCGCCGCAATAAAACCGTTGCAGCTGTCAAGGTGTCACTTCATTCATCAAGCAGCGCGAGTCGTGTGTGGTCTGTCTGTCGATTCGTTTGGCAATTGTTAGTTGTAATAAAAATAAAGCTGAAAACCAAAGCTGAAAGCCAAAAATAAAACCAAAAAATACAAATATAGAAATTGCGCGTGCCACCAGCAAAAGTGCGTATTATCCTTTGACTGCTGCCAATGCAATTTTCATCTATTTTGAATTTCTTTTTTTTTTTTTTTTGTTAAATTTACTTTGATTAATTGAAACGTTTGTGACAATCGAGTTGTCACCAAAATGAATGGTTTTGTTGCTGCTATTGCTGTGTGTGTTTTTGTGATTAATTGCAGTGATAATTTCATTGAATTGGTGCTGTTGCGTTCATTCGCTGCTCGAATTTACTATGTGCGCATTAAATTTTAAGCGTCTTTGATAGTGAAGCCGCACAACGTACAGCGAAACAAAAAAGTCACAAATTGATGATAGTGTGCAGAGTAGTTGAGAGCGGCACGGAATGCGCTGCAGTCGCATAGCACAATCGATTGTGGGAATTTTTGAAATATCAGCGTTTCAATGGAAGTGTGAAAATGCCTGCTGCGAAGTACTGATTTGCGGTTTTAATTACCTATAAATGTGATAGAACGTTTAGGGTTGTGGCCACATGCAATCGGGCCGCAAACTCATAAATCAGCCAGAGCCCAATCGAACCGGTTCGCACCAGATCGAGTGCGAACAACTCGAGTGTTTCTAATGTCAGAATTACTAGACCAATTTAAACTGTCAAGCAATGACCAAATGTAAAATAATTGAATAATAAATGTGCACGAACACATCAGCAATGTGCGAGCCGCAATCTAAAAGCAGTGACTGATGTGGATGCTGGGTGAAGTTTGTGCCACGAAGAAGCATTCAGTTATGCTGTGGCACTGTACTGAATTAAAACAAAAATTACCAACGTGGCACTTGTAGTTGAGACATGTGGCACTGGAAAGCACATAACTTTTCAAACGCTTACAGTACTGAAGTCAAGATTGCTGCCTACGAGAGAGGCAGAAAAAAGAAGAGTTTTGCAAATTGCAAAATATTTTGCCGAATTCACATATACTCTTAAGATTTTTAGCAAAAAATGTTTGCTTGAAAATCTAAAAAAATTTATCAAAACTTCAGCAAAAACTTTCCATGCAAACTTATATTAGGTTTCTCTTAAAATCAATAAAACTTTTATAAGGAAACAACCATGAATCACTCGAATGTTGTATCATAAAAGCTAAACAATAATTTCTACATAGAAGTCGTCAGCTTTTGTTGTAAGCTTCTTTGTCAAAAATTGCCACAATTTCTTAGTAAATGCTTTCTAATTATAAACTTAAAACTGCATTGCTTTTAAATATTGAAAAACTTTTAGAAATAGTAAAAAAAACCACTAATAGTTCATACACTTTGTTCTTATAAGTTTTGTGGTAAAAGCTTTTCTTACATAATTTTTTTGAAGCAATTCTTATCTATAGTAAAAAAATATTGTAAACAAAAAAAGACTTATTCCACATATTTAGTTCTAATAAAAATTAAATTTGACTTGAATTATCTATATGAAGTGTATAGATTCGCATTTTCCGTCGGCAACAAACAACAAATACACAGCAAACACTTATACAACCCTGTCAGGGCAAAAGTCTTATAGCAAATATAGCAAGTCATTATTATGTGGTCATCATTATCAAAATGTAAAAAATGTCGAAAGAAAGAAAGAGACAGCCAAATCTCTGCAATTGTCGATTGCTTTCGTACGCAACCAGCTGTATTAGTTCTTTGGTTCAGGCTGGAGCTGAAAGATTCAATCGGTACTGGTCTTTGAAGTGCACAATAGACAATTTTTGAAACAGTGGGTAACGAATACTGTTCGTATTCTTTCTGATTACTATATTAGTTCTATTAGACTTTTAGCAAAAGTTATTGCTTGATGACTCAAAATACAAACTTTTCTATGCATAGTTCACGCTCACTTAAAGCACTTCTTGTATTTGTTCTACTTGCTCTAATGAGTCCACACTATACTTTAGCTTACTGACTGTCTCTTTCTTTCCATTATTCGATGACTTTATATATTCTACATAAGACACGTATGCAAAAATTCATAAACAGTTTCAGGCCTTAATTTTTAAGACTTATAACTCCCTGACAATTGCCGACGGTCAATGCTCATCTTAGAGCCTAAAACGTGGCGCTTGAGTCACTTTTGTACTTTCAAAAGGATTCACCCCATTATGTATGTAGGAAATTTAAAGATTATCTGCATTTTTATGCAATAATGCTAGTCATTTAATTAAATGAATAACGAATAATTTATTAATTTTCTTTTTAGATTACATTCTCATGACATTTCCAATTAAAAACGACAGTTGAAAAGTAACGTGAGGTGACTTGACAAAATTGTATAGTAAAAGTCATACTAAAAAATATTTTGATTAGAAAAAGAAAGCAAAAAAATAAAGAAAAAGAATACGTTGCTTTTGCACTGAAACAAAATAGTTCAATTAAAATTAAAATTTATTAATTTTTTTTCATTAAGTCAGTCATAGTTTTGTGTTTTCATTATTATAACAAAAATACATTTAAAATGTTTGCTTAATATTTTGTATTATATAGAACGGAGCTGCTGATTTTACTATTTCATAACTTCATTCTAATGGCGTTTTTTAATTTCGAAAATCTGCCAGTACCAATGCGGTTTCTAGAAAGCTAAACGTGCCCGGGTGACACGTGCATGATTTCAACTCTGATATTAGCAAAGCATTTTAAAATATTTTGAGGTTATCTGCGAGGTCGCTAATTCTAAATTCGCAAACGAAAATTGCCCGATGAATTTTAGCTGAGATAATGCCAATTTTTCTAACTCATACAACGACCTCCATGTTCATGAATGGGAGCGAATGAACATTATAAAAAGTAGCAGTGGCGCACACAGGGGGGTTCAAACACAAAAATTGCTGGTACAAAATATGGTTTCGAATGGTATTATGCTCAAAAGTTGTACGCCCAAAGTTGTATCCCCCAAACTGAAATCCTGTGTGCGCCACTAAAAATAAATAAGATTCCTACAGGTTTCAGGGGTCCTTCAAATAGCTAATAACCTAGTCTGAAGTTTTAAGTTGTTTCTTTTTGAATTGTTCTTTGAATTTACTCAAACATGGCCAATGCTCAGGTTCTTTCAAGAGTATTCAATACCATGTTTGTTGATAATAATGTGACCTACATTCCTAACTTTTTTTTTATATAGTAAGCTTCATTTGAGACATATTAAGGATACTTTTCTATTCAATACCAAACAACAAAACAGTGATTATGTAATGAATTTCATCGAAAATTTTGGTAATTGTCATTAAGTAAACAAAACATTCTAATCTTTTACTGCCTAATTGCTATAATTTTTTTTATATATTTTTTATTTTTTATTTTCAGCTTTGTCCACACTACAACCTGTAATGACTACTTGTTAAATTCAAACTTCCAAAAGTCCATAAAAAACGCTTAATACTAAAAACACTCAAACGTCAAAATAACCGACCCGCACACACAGCAACCACAGAGTAAACATTAGAAAATTGTGCCCAACCTCGCGATCTATGATTTTCAAAAATCTACGGACTAAAGTGAAATTTTTGATGCTACCCAAAAGATAAGCTAAGTGAAAGTTAAGTTAAAAAAGTGCATAATTCAAATCAATTGGGGCCAGTCAAGAGCTTAACGCGAAAAATTCGTTGAATTTAAACGTCACAAAACCTACAAACACCCACCCACACCCACCCACACACAATCATACACCCACCAACGCAATGGCGAAATATTGCATAGCATTTGTGGTGCTGGCGCTGTTAGCCATGGAAAACAACAGTATCTACAATCGCATTCATGCCAAGTCGCAGTACAGCGCCGAGGCGAAAACTATTGCCCATTATATGCGGCCGCAACAACACAATCACCTGCACCAGGCACAGCTGCCCTACCACATACACAAGCGATCGCAGGAGCTGCATGCGGAGCCGCCGGGGCCGCGCAGCAATAATGACGGCGACGAGGTGGCTGCCTCGTCCGAGCAGGGCGACGCAGCGGCGGCACTGCAACACTACATTCACCTGCAGCGTCACATGGAGCATCAGGCGGAGCACCGAAGGCACCAGCAGGAGATCTACCACCATGCGGCGCCATCGCTGCCGAACATACAACGCGGCACTATGGACGATGTTAGCACTGCGAACGATGACAGCACTGCGAACGATATCAGCATTGTGGACGATTTTGCGAATCTGCGCAGGATGCCGCGCGTCTGGCAGCATCTGCTCGGCGCCGACGATCGCATGTACGGCGACAGCGCATGGCCCAAGGAATCGGAGCCGCAGCAGCTGCAGCACGTCGAGTTGCCCGTTGACGTGGCGCTGGACGGCAGCAATTCGCTGCAATCGAACGAGAATCTGAGCGCAGGACATGTGCACGGCGACAAGACGATGCGCTGCCCAAAGTGCGAGACCAATCGCCAGGTGGAGCACGTCAGCGAAGAGGAGTTGACGCAACTGCGCATTGCATTCGTAAAGCAGCAAATATTGGAGAAGCTGCGCCTCAAGGAGCGGCCGAACGTGTCGGCCATCGGGCTGCCGAAACCCATCTACGAGGGCACCACCATAGAAGAGGAGGATGAGAAGTCAAAGAACAAAGACTTGGATGACTATTACGCGCGCACGAAAAAGAAGTTCATATTTCTGAAAAGAGGTGAGTGTTGCTTTTTTTATAATTTATTGTTAGGAATAATTGTTATTGTTAAGAAAATGGCAAAGCTTTGAGAGTAAAATTGTTGATGAAAAAATTTCCATTGCGTTATTAGAAATCGTCATAAATTCAGATGGTTAGGGGAAGCTATAGCTTTTAGGTTTTAGACTCGTTATCATGCCAGATATGTATGAATGTATATATGTATAATATGTAGTTGAAATGGTTAGTTTTGTATCACAGGTGACGGAGATAAGAGTTCAAATGTTGATCAATGGCAAACAAATTATTCAAGTTGCTTCCGTCAGAAAATTAAAAAAGAGTTGAGAGTCAAGAAAGAGTAACTGCTGAATAAGTTAAACAAATTTTCATGACGCATTAACAGTTGGAAAATAAATATATTTTAGTGATGCAAAGTCTGCAGTGGGGGTAATTTTTTGTACTTGATTTAGACTTGAAAAATGTTTGTTTGAATTATTGCGTCGGTAAGACGCAGCTCCCATGCAAGCAATGCGTGTTTCAGGGAATTTTTTAAATTATTAAATACAAACAAAAATTCGACCTATCACGATATATGTACATACATATTTAATTATTTATGAAGCATTTATAAAAAAATGGATTTGGAAATTAATTTTTACTCATCACTTATCTTTGTGTGGCTTTGCAGAGGAACGTGAATGCCAACGCCTGAGCGTACATCCCTCCATATGTTTCTCATTCAAAATCGACGATGCAGACGCTGATGGTTTCGATGTGAGTACCGCAGTGCTTTGGATATTCAAAAATAAACAACGCCAGCAACGCAACAACACAATACTGAAACAGCAGACCATTGTGGTGTCCGAGGTGCAGCAACAGCTGGACGCAAAGTATTTGCCGATAGTGAAGACCATTGCCATACAATCGGTGGATGTGCAAGGTGAGTTAAAAAAATACACTTTTTCAGTAGTTAAAAAAAAGTGGCAATTATTTACTTCTTAGTAAAGTTTTAAAGATGTTGAAAGTGTATACAACAACAATTGCAAATATTTAATAACAAATACAACTCAGCATCACAATCGAGCTGGCAAAATGTCGCGCTTAATCAGCGCGAAAGTCAACGATTATCACACACATATATGTATGTATGTATATGGTAGATAGATAAATGAATGTATGTGCATAGTTCATATATGATTTTATAGTACAACAAGAACAACTATGCCGGGAATATCCAGGCAATACCAGTACTGAACGCATTTGGACTTTCACCGATTAGAGAAGATTGACCTCAAACTGTCGCAGAAATTAATTAAGATGCACGCGCACACACGTACAGGGTGCCGTGTTGTGTTGTGTTGTGATGTGATGTGCAAAAAGAGCAGCAAAGAAATTATATAAGAAAATTTTGTGGTGATATGAGGAGTATTGTTGCCGTAGTTGACAACTGCGCCCTGCTTTTGATTACTTTTGATTCCAGAATAATTCGAAATATAAAAAATGTATAAAACAATCATGGAAGAAGTTATATTAAAAGAATTATGCGATTGAGGTGTTGACAATTTGTTGTTTTCATTATTGCAAAATGAAAAGGTTAAATACATAAAAGCGAAGGTTGTTTATGTTTTGAAATTTTAGGCTCTTTTGGGACAAATAATTATTTAATTAAATCATATTAAAAATTGCATTTAATGAAAACAAATAGTGGGTCAAGTGGTTGACTCAAATGAATCACTTATTTTCCTCATAATTGCTTTCCATGTTCGAGAATCAACATCTTAAGAATTGTATTAGATTTCTCAGTGACTTCTTTTTCAGTTCCGCTTAGCAGCTCAGGAAATATTGCGCCACAAATTGGAAGCTTATTCTTCCTGCACATTTGCCGAGTAGATGTGCTACACTTTGCTTGCAATCTTGTTTCATCTCCTGTAGAGGTCGCTGTACAATAATCCCAGTCTTTCTTTGTTAATAAGTCAGTTTTCAGTTATGATTTCCATAGCCATTACAACTCATCTCATCTCATTTATTCTTGGACCGCATCGGGTTGTCTAATAGAAACAGCGTAGGAGGTGCAAAATTGTCCTAGAAACTGGTAGACCCGTGTCCACCAGACTGCCGGATTCTTATCGACTAAAAACCACCCTCTCTTCGAAGATTAACTGAAGCGATCCAAGGTCCCTTTTCATCGTACAATTGCAGAGTGGCTTTTCACTTCACTGGCTTCTTAAATCACTGCAAAAATTTAATCAATATTTCTCCGCCATAAAAATCCAACACGCGTTATAAAATCTATATCACTTTCTCTATTCTTACATAAATTAAATTTATATATATTGAAAAAACCAATAAAATAAATAGAATGCATTAAATTAATTAGTCATTCGTCTGTGGCTGTCATGCAATATCAACAGTGTAGGTGTCGATGTTATTGCTAGGCCGAGTTCAAATTCTATTATAGACCCAGTTCCGTCCAGACCCAGTGGCGTGTGAAGGCCATTAAATGGTGAAGCGATTTTTTTATATAAATTCATTTTATTTAATGTGAAACAAATACATATATAATGAATTTGAATATGTAGTCATTAGTCTGGCGCAGCTGTGCAGTATCAGCAATTTTGTCCTCATATCTATTATAGACTTAACTATGCACAAACACGGCAGCTCGTGAAGGTCGTAAAGTAATGAATTTTTTAAAATATTAATTAATACTAAATATTTCAACTAAAATTATTTGAGTTTAATTTTGGAATTCTTACTTTGCCAAATATTATCACTTTGACGTTTTTATTGGCTATTTGATAATAAGGAGGCTCGTTTAATATTTGATGTTTTGGGAAAGCCTACGAGAATCAGTGCGGAACTTTAAACTGCTAAATCCTAATCTCGCCCAGACAGTTTGCCTTCCTGGGACTAACGTGAGGTGTTTCGTCAAGAGGCCGTCAATCGTCTCTTTATTAAACTTTCAATAATCAACTGTTCTCGTTCGTTCTTTAAACTTGTGTGCCAATCTTAATCACCCCGTTTCTGTTTTGCATTTCCAGATGAATGGATGAAAATCGACATTGAGTGGCCTATAAAACGCTGGTTCGGCAATCACGATCTCAGCCATCTCGTACACATATCCTGCCAGTCGTGCGACATCAGCTCCATGGACGAAATGATTTCGGTCGACAAAGACTATCAGCCGTTCATAATGGTCGACACACAGAATCGGCGTCGCGTCTCGCGGCGCAAGCGCGGCATCAACTGCACGGACGGCGTGACCGAGTGCTGCCGCGAGAAGCTCTACATTTCGTTCGACGAAATTGGCTGGGGCGACTGGATCATACAGCCGCGCGGCTACGATGCGTATTTCTGTCGCGGCTCCTGCGGCAGCGTGGCCAGCGTGGCCCAGTCCGCCACACATCACAGCACATTTTTGCAGGTAAATTCTCGCTGCACATTCAATGCACTGGGCCATTACTGAACTGGCATTTCTTGTTTTTCACAGAAAGTGGCGTCGGCGCATCGCGGCGGCGGTGGCAGCAAGCCGCTCGAGCTGATACCTTGCTGCACGGCCAAACAGTATTCATCGCTGCAGTTGGTCTTCATGGACAGCAACAACACCGCCACGCAAAAGACCTTCCCCAACATGGTGGTCGAGTCGTGCGGCTGCCGGTAGTCTTAGCCTCACTTAGCCATACTTACACTTTTGTATTACACTATTGTTAAGTTGAAATGCGAATATCGGACACTACTACGAATATCTGCAGCGCACTCCATCTCCAATCGCTGTCTCCATTATTGCCGAGACAAATCTACTCCCCCCCCACTCCCGCATTTTGTATTTAAATAATATTGCATCATGACCTCTGACATTGCGCAATTTGTTAGGGCCTTAACACTTCGCTGCCATTTTGTTTTTACTCAGATTCTAAGAATTATTCAGTACTTAAGCTCTCGAAGAGATACTACCACTAGTGGTATATATTTAGACTACTTGCTTAATGTAGCTAGCTTTCTTGTAGATTGTAAATACATAGTTCAATTTGTTTTTAAATTATTTCTGCTGTTAGGCTAAGTTACAATACAGTACAGTGAAAAAAATAAGCAGTAATTGTTCCAAATCATAGAGCCTAGTGCGATAGAATCCTATTTGATTTTACACTAAAATTATAATTATTATTTTAATTTATAGTAAATAGCTTAAGTTGTATGTTAGAGTCTTGAATATATGAAAAGAAAAAATACAAACGGAATTGAAAATAAACAATTGATATGGAAATATTAAAGAATGTCTTTAAATACTTAAAAATGAAACGGTTAAATATGGCTCACAATAAAGCAGAAAAAATATTAGCAAATTTTAAGAGCCAAGGGTAACGAATCAGAAAAGCCTAAACCATTTTAACACAAGAATGCATGGAAAATTCAACCTTCCTTAGCCCTTTCGACCCCGAATTTTACCCTGTGTCTCGATATTACTTTTTGGTATTTAAATCATGAAACAATGGCCTAAGAAGTGTACACACGACATTTGAGGTCGCCACGCCTCGTTGTTAGAGTTCTGGAGCTAGTTTACTTTTGAATAATTTTAGCTTAAAACGGGTTAAATAAATTTTGTATCAATATTTTTTAATTACAGAAAAATTATTTAATATTTATGGAAAAATACAAATTTATCACTTTTTGATTTTATTTAACCATTATTAAAGAAACAGGGTTTTGATCAGGGTTTTTATTGAAGAAACAGGGTTTTGATCAAACGCGCCCAATTCGTAGACTTGAATTAGAACACAAACTTTCCCTGATATCGCTGCAAATTATGGGAAATTATTTTGGGGATAACAGTAAAATTTTTGAAATTTGCTTTGAATTCACTTCTAATTTGTTGGTGCCTTCTTAAATAAGATGACAAATAGATGAAGTTGCTCTCAGGCAACTTTGGGGTCGAAAGGGTTAAATGCTTATAAGGAATCATGTAACGAAATAAGAGTAAAAATTTCTTACGTCGAACTTCTTTCAGAAAAGCATAGTAGTGGAGGGGAGACATTGACATGAAAGCCACTGAAGTAAAAAGAAGCCGTGTCAATTGAACGCCAATTTTTCGAGATTTGCAGACAGTAGTTAGTAGAAATATAAACCAAATTGTATGCCATGAAAAGTGTTCTACCAGAACTAGTAGAATTGGCTTAAAGCATCTTCAACACTGGCAGCACAATCAATACACGAAGGCCGAATACCAGCTGTGTTGATATTCTTGTCATTTGGAGTCGAAAGAGCACCAAAGTAAAATCAATTAAAGTTCGAAATGTTGGTCAGGCCGAGACTATTTCGCACTGGAACCTGAAAGGATTATTGTGCCCCTTGCATTATTTGGAGTTTAATGTGCTCAAGTATTGAATTAGAAAGTTCTGCGATATTTGCATCACATTCTCACATCATCGTGAATATATTTCCCAAGAAAATTCTCACGTTTGGGTAGTTTGTAATTAAATTTTCCATTGCCTTACAGAAACATTTTTTACAGAAAAAATTACAGATAAAGTGTCCTGTTAAGGCGTCACATACAATTCATAACATACCAACATTATCTTTAGATCGAATGTGTTCCTTGCAGTAGTAGAAAATCTGCTTCTCTGCTTCTCGCTTAATTTATTTTGTATCCTTTTAATATTTAAAATAATGATACTCAAATAAATTATAATTTTTGTGCTTCAATAGACTTGCAGCTTCCGTCTTTTTTTAATAACTTTTGAACCAATAAAGTTAGAGTAATGAAATTTTGACACGTGATCAAGGAGTTTTTGGGTTTTAACATACTTACTTTACAAGAAAATTCTATATAAATTTTCAAGGATATAAAGGATTAAAATTTTCAAAGCTCCTTTTTCATATTCTTTTTTTACAAATAGATGAAAAATCAATTTTATTTGACGACGTTAAGTATTTTTTATATTTTTTTATTTTTGATGCCCTTCAAAATTTTGAAGTCCTTTTAAAAGGACAAAGGATGTAGAAATGAAAAACTGAGTACGCAGTATTACTATATTTGGTCGCTAGTTTCACGCACATATGGATTTTTCCCGGTGTGAAAAATGCTGTCGCACGGTGTAATGGAAGCGTATTCAGCGGCATGTCGAATTGTTACCAGCTGATCCGAGCTCTACGTCAGGATACCTTCACGGATTTGCTGCCTAATGACTTCTTTAAATTTGTTCGAATTTGGCTATAGTTGGTAGTCAAAATTCCCCTTTCATTGTATCTTCAGGTTATCCATATGTCCACCAAATTTTCAACTGCCGATTTGCTTAATCCAATTTTATGTTCAGTTCCACATGAGTCCATTTCATCATCCATCTACTTAATTCATCAAGCAAGCTCATTCTCTACTGTTTCAACAGATTGTCTGACTAATCGGAGTTCACACGCAACTGTTGAGTTTTTCGAGTCATATCAAGGCCTCAAATCGAATGAAAATTCTAGTCACTACGCAGAAACTCAAAATTAGATAAAACACACTGTCCCATATTTTGTAATAGTCTGTTGTTGTTTTTTTTCATTTTTATTTATTTTTTTCATTTTATTAATTCATTCTTCTCCACCTGTTTTCATTTTTCGTCTTCTTCATTTTCTCGTTTGTCTGCCTTAAATGTATATAATATACGTTAAGTATCATTACTTTCATGATCAGTATTTATCTTCATCATTATCATCATCATTGTTATTATTATTATGTTCTCTTTTCTTGTATTTTGTGGTTGTAATTGTAGTTAATTAGCAAGGTAATGAATTGTTTTAATATAAATATTTACTCTTAGTAGTTAAATTGAATGAATTTACTATTTTTACGATTTTTGTTATTGTTGATTTTTGTTTTGTTTTACTTTTAGTTTATTTATTTAGATGAAATTCATGTAATGTTTTGTTTTCTTTTTTTGTTTGTTTTTATTAATTTATTTTTTAGCAAACTGCTAGTTTATTTTTACTAAATCGCACATGTGTCGGTGTGGTGAAGAGTGTAGTTGTATATGTGTTTAATTTGTTGTTGCATGTAGCATTACAGGATGGTGTGGTTTTATAATACATCTGCAGTCCTCTTTTTGTTCAACACTTGTTGGTGACTTTGTTTTTCTGCGCTTACTGCGTGTTCAAGTGTCTAATTGTTTGGTGTATGTAAACTGTATATTACATATGTAGATGTGTTTGTGTGTGTGTTTGATGTGTTGAAATTATGAAAAGTGGCAAATTCAAAATATACAATTTTTCTTTACTCTTGCAAAATGTATCCGTTTCGCTTTTCATTGTATTTTCATAACATTTCTTGTAGTTTTCGTTTTTCTAATTCATTTTCTTTTAAACACTAACAAAATATGACATATCTGCACTTACACAATTTCTTTTGCAATTACTTGTGAAATGTTTTATAATTTTTTTCTTTTGCTCTAATTAGCTGTTCAAAATTCAATTTGTTTATTTTCGTTTCATTTACAAATTCATATTAATTGTTGTTTCAATTTGGTCTTCAATTTTTGACTAGAAACAGTTGAAGGAATTCAATGAATTCTTTCGCACAAGTGGCTATCAATTATTACTTGAACAATTTTGATAAAGAATCACTGATTGAGCGTTATTTATTTTTTTTAATTGATATAATAATGCAAAAATGTCATAAGAAAAAATTGAAAAATAGAAAAAAAAATTATATACGAGTATGTAGAAAATAAATAAATTCATTAATTTTATGGAAGTTTTCATGGTATAAAATTGAAAAAATAATAACAAAAGTCAAACAACAAAAGAAGTCAAATAACAAATAAAAACAAAAAGTTATCATCAAAGAAGAAAGCTTTGGACAGTGTTCTCGGAGATTGATGCTGGGTAGCTCTGCGTTGAAGGATTGTGCTGGAGATGATTTTTGAAAAAAAAAATTGGTGTGCTAAATTATTAAAATTTAAAAACCACCCACAGGACAAATTTTAATAAAGCTTGAATAAATTTTCATCACTAAAAAATATTTAAAAAATTAAAAATACCATTAAATTTATGACATTTGTTTTCTTGCCAAAAAACTTTAACGCCATTTTTTATCTTAACTGCCAAACCTATGAATGATTGAATGTCTACATCCTTGCAAAATTTCCAATTACTTTACCTCTTTTTCCTCATTGAGTCGCTTAAATTTCTCGTTTGAATTTTCCTAAAGGTTTGCTAATTTATTCGCGCATTTATTTGTCTCTGCTCAAAGTTGGCTGCCAAAAGTCTTTGCTATTTATTTTCTGTTTAATTTGATTTCAATTTTTCACTTTTGCTTGTTTGTGGACATTTACTATTTGCTG
This sequence comes from Melieria picta, assembly GCA_964056695.1. NCBI lineage: Eukaryota > Metazoa > Arthropoda > Insecta > Diptera > Ulidiidae > Melieria > Melieria picta. Next base: position 70,560,302 of record OZ057399.1, on the reverse strand, counting down.
TTTCGTTAAATTTCCATATAAATATGCCTAATTGTGGTTTTACGTCAGCCGGTTTTTGCTAAATCGTAATTTGTTTTTATTAAATTTATATAAATAAAATTAAGACACCTAAAAAATTCATTTTCACACTTAAACGTAAACTTGCGTTCGATTTATTTGTGACTTCCTCTGCATTCGGCTGCACTCAGGACAATAATGACAAATAGTAACGTGGTATAACGTGGTGATTATATTTGTTGTTTTTGTCAATATGTTTTTTGTTTTGTTTTTTTAGTTTTTGCTATAAACTTTACATATGATTTGCGCTAGTTTTCGTATCAGAATTTACAATAAATGAAAAGTTTTAACTGCTTTCGATTTTTATTTGCATCATGTGGACAAACAGCAGAAAAAATTATATATTTATATATATATATTTGTTTAATTTTTACCATAGCCGTGTCTATTTATATTCATTGTTTGTATAACAAAGAAACGAGCACATTTATGTATTTCAACTAGAACAGAAATAGGGAAAAACTTTGTCAAAATGTTGTTTGTTGTCAGCAAATCGGAACAATGTGTGTGGTGTTATGTGGTTTATGTGAATGCCTTTTGTGATATAATGTATGCCTATAGTGATTCATATGTGTGTATTTACATATGAGTGTTTATATGTATGTATGTAGAATTCTTGAAACATGAGCTAACTAACGATTAGTGGGGAAATCCTTTTTCTAGTAATTTTAGTGAGAAAATTGTTTTGTTTTTTTTTAATTTTCAGCTAAGTAGTAGCAGATAAACGATGTGTGTGTGTTTGTTTGGTTGATAAATCACAGTTACAAAAGCTAAGAAAAGAATGGCAAAGAAAGAACATATTTTTTTTAGGTGAACCATTTTGTAAACAAGAGAGAAAGAGTTTTTTGTAAAACAAAATTTTTTACTTATTGCACAAATTCTATTCATAAAATAATTTAAACCAAATATTTATTAAGAAATTGTATAATAAGTATATTTTTATAACGAATAAAAATTAATAAAATATAGGAAAAAATTAATAAAAATAATAATATATATAATAAATAAATAATATAATAAATAAATATAATATAAAAAAAATAAAAATGAATAAAAAAAATAAAATAATAATATTAATTTAATAAAACTTAAATAAATATTAAAAAAAAATAAATATATTTTTTTCATTAAAATAAAGTTTTTTTCGCTAAACATTTTGATTAACAAAAATCAATGCCATAAAAATATTTTAGTGAGAAAATTGTTTTGTTTTTTTTTTAATTTTCAGCTAAGTAGTAGCAGATAAACGATGTGTGTGTGTTTGTTTGGTTGATAAATCACAGTTACAAAAGCTAAGAAAATAATGGCAGTAAAGAACATATTTTTTTTTAGGTGAACCATTTTGTAAATAAGAGAGAGAGAGAGAGAGAGTTTTTTGTGAAACAAAATTGTTTACTAATTGCACAAATTCTATTTATAAAATAATTTAAACCAAATATTTATTATGAAATTGTATAATAAGTATATTTTTTAAAGAATAAAAATTAATAAAATATGGAAAAAAATTAATACAAATAAATAATAAATAAATATAATATACAAAAATAAAAATTAATAAAAAATAATAGTAATAATAATATATAAAATAATAATAAAAAATAATATATAAAAAATGTGTAAATAATAATATTGATAAAAATTAAAAAATAATAAATATATTTTTTGAAATTTAAATAAAATTATTTTCTACTAAACAATTTGATTAACAAAAAACCACTGGCATAAAAAAATTTTTCAGTTTAAAGATTTTTAGAAAAAATTAAATTAACGAACAAATTAAACCAACAAAAAGGTAGAAAACCCGCATACATTGAACATAATAAAAGGTTTCTAAAGACTTTTGTTAGTAAAAAAAAACTTGCACTAGACAGCTTAGAATTGACAACAAAAAAATTACTCATCAGAGCAGGAAATTTATATTTTTTCTTGAAAATATAATGTTAAAAATATCTCAATTTGTTACTGGATGGAGGGATCCATAGTCTTACCTTGCGCTGATGGGACATTGACATTTGAAAAGTAGTAAAATCTTGAAAGTATATTTTAAAAAAAACATCTTTTGAGTTTTTTTAAGAAAAAAATATATATTTTGGAAAATAGTTGCATATAAATATGCGTAATTAAGTTCCCAGATGATGATATTATTTAATTAGTGACAGAAAGAAGCGATCTGCTGAGTCGTGCGTGCTCGATGCTCTCATGCAGTGATGACCATTGTGCTACTCGCGAGTATCAAAATGGTCATCAGTGCTCTAATGAATCGATAGTTATGAAAAGTGTAAACAATCTCAAAATGACTTTTAATAAAAATAGTATGCAGTCCCATGGGAATTCAACTCATTTTCCAGTAGCAAATTTTTCAATTGATTTTTATGGAAACACACAATCACAACAACAGTTCATATTTTTAAATTAATACAAATTGTTTGATATTTGCTTCATACAATCCAAGCATTGAGTTGTTTTAGCTAGACATAAGAAGAAGAACAAAGAGATATGTAAAATCTTGCTAGAACAATGGAGTCGATTGTGGCACAGCGGCCGAGGTTATTCATGAATAAAGACAGGATATGTGTTGTCGTTAAATCATACTTCAATTAGACTGATCAATAGAGTCTTCAGAGGACACTATACAGGATATGGACTTCTTTAAGGTTCCTCAAAAAGGTTAGATCTTGCTTTTAGACATGGATTGTTCTAGATTGTTCTTCATCTAGACAGATATAGACGAACAAACAGAGACATAAAGACAGGATATGTGTTTTCGTTAAATCATACTTCAATCGAGCTGATCATAGGTGGAGTATTTAAAATTCTGCAATAAAAGGTAAGTAATCAAGATCCAAATACTTCAGATAGTTAAATAGTCATAAAAGCTATTCTGTTCTAAAATACATATCAATTATTTTCTATTGGCTTCTCTTCATTCGCTTCCTTCCATCACCAATTAAGGGGGCCGATACATGTAAATAGTGTATTTTTTGAGAATTTTTTTGGGGGATAAGGAATTTGGCAATTGATTTTTTTTGTTTTTTAATCTTTTATTAACTAATTAAAGGTTCTTTTTCCATTTTTTTTTTGACCCGAGAATCCAAGATGGCGGCGGCGCGTGGGATCAAAAAACCCCCTCCAATCTGATGCGCTGCGCGATTGCGCTGCTCGTATGGGGCTGAAATGAAAAATGAAAGGAAATCAATTAAAAAACAGTTGTGGCTTCGATGTGAACCTGGTTTAGTAAAGAAATTGTGATTTTTTTGGAAACGGCAGAAAATTGAATTTTTGGGGCAGCTGTTTTGATGAATTTGCAAGCACCAACATGAGATTTTTGCAGATTTGTAAAAACAAGTAGGTTCACATCGAAGGGATGAGTCTTCCGAAGGTGTGGTTAAAATTTCATCGCGATCGGTTGAGCGGTTCTCATGCAATCGCGCAGCGCATCAGATTGGAGGGGGTTTTTTGATCCCACGCGCCGCCGCCATCTTGGATTCTCGGGTCAAAAAAAAAAATGGAAAAAGAACCTTTAATTAGTTAGTAAAAGATTAAAAAACAAAAAAAATCAATTGCCAAATTCCTTATCCCCCAAAAAAATTCTCAAAAAATACACTATTTACATGTATCGGCCCCCTTAAGAGTATTAAAAGGAAATTTGATACATTTTCTAAATGCAATACTAATCGTTGTCTATTGAAAAAAAAACTAATGCCTATGCATGTATGCGTGTGTGTATGCATCTGCATGTAGAAATTGGTTGGGTTTTGGTTTTGTTTGTGTGGGCTAATTCGGTATTGGGATTTTGTTAATTTCCGTTCATTGGTTTTGCTTGTCGTGTGTATTAACTAGTATATTTTGTATAAAGAGCGTTTTGCAAAAAGCACGATTTTCAAAATGCAAAAATCGTCTTAATAATTATTCATAAAAAAATTTTTATAGCGCTTTACTACGCATGCTTTCACATAACTTGTTTTGTATTTTGCTTTTTGGATGTTTTCTTCTTGTTGTTGTTGCTTATTGAAAACAAAAAAAATTCCTATAACAATATAAGTAAAAATTTAAAGTTATAGTTATAGATTTTTTTGTATTAGTTGAGTTTCGAGAAAAAAAATAAGAAAAAACCACATTTTTTGTTGTTGCTGTTGTAAATTTTGATATAAAAAGGGTACATGTACTCTTTAAAAAGTTTGCCATTTGCATAGTTTTTGAATTTTTGTTTTTGTTTTGGATTTTTATGTTTACTTGTTTTGAATTGAATTCTTCAAAATCTTACTACATGAATATAGTAAATGTTTTTGTTTTGTTTTTGGTATGTGCGGATTTTGCTTTTTCTCTATTCACTTTCGTATGGTTTTCGGTTTAGTTTGCAGCAAAATATACGAATAAGTACCGTTAAGAGACTATAAGTACATATGAAGCATAAAAGGATTGTTGTTGTTAGGTGATAGTTGAGAATGCTGTTATGCAATATATCGTATATATGTATGTATATATGTATGCAATTGTAACTGTAGTTGTATGTGGGTATGTAGTATTCTTTGAATTTTTCTTTAATTGTTTTTGTTTCCTTTTTTTAATTTTTCTCTAATGCCAAAAGATTTTTGTGAATTTTCTGTTTGGTTATCGTTTTTTTTTGGTAGGTTTTGTTTTTGTTGGTATTAAAAAACTATCAAATAATTGCGAAAAAACGTTCAAAAACTTTGCCTCATTTCCAGCTGTTGCAAACACTTTTAATAACTGTCGATTACAACTATTTAATGTGCCTTCACCCCTTATGGGGTTTTTTTGTTATTCGATTTCACATTTTTCTGCCACAATTTGCTATACGTAAAGTGTACCAGGTATGTATGTATGTATGTATAAGTACATGACTAAAAATACAAATTGTGTACTCGTATGTACGACGTGCAAATCGACACAATTCTCTTAGTAGTAAATTCATCCGTTCATTCATTCGTCAGACGCACCGCAGCCGCCCCGTACCCATAGTTTGCACAAATCGGACGCTCGCACACACACACGCACACATACGTATACTATATACAATCACCTAAACGCGCCCGAGCCAGTTGGCCAATTACATTAATGCTACGGTACTCGTATGTGTAGGCATTCTCGTCGTCGTCGTCAGCATAAAACCTTCTTAACAATCACCATCATCTGAACATTATAACTAGTTATGTGTGAATGGGTCTATGTGTATGTATACATGCGTCTACAATACAATCGCAACCTTTGCTGACGACAAGTTGTGGGCAGCCCAATGCATATTTTCGCCCTTCTCAAGGCGATTTCTATGTGAGCAGCGTGCAGCGATCCAAGTTATAAGCTTGATTTTTTTAATTTTAGTTTCACGCCGCTTCATTTAGTTTATGAATTCTGCAAGTGGCGTAGCACTGAAATTGCAAAAGAAAGAAAAGACAATAGTGTTCAGCGACTCAGACTTATGAACTAGAGTCCGATCGATTCCAAATTTTTTGGCCGATGCCGATGCTGATTAATCAGCCGGAAGGGCGAGTTTAGCCGATGCCGATTAATCGGCCGAAAGGGCGAAAATCGGCCGATGCCGATGCCGATTACATAGAAAAAATAACACGAATGAATTCAATCAAAAACACAGTCTATTTTATAAAATAACAAAAGGAACTATTACATATTGTTTGTAATATTCATAACAAAATAACAAAACAACTGGAAAAGAAATAATGAAAAACTAAATAAAATAACAAGAGATTTCGGAATTCTAATACATTAACATGTATTAAAAAAAATAATATGTCACATTTATCCACTGAGAGAGAAACAAAAATAGTGACGTAAATATTACATACAAATTCTGTTTTTTTATTCAACTTAAAATTACGATTTGTATATTAGAATTTGTACTCTCAAATTACGACCCGTTGCACAGATGCAGTGGGAAGAAGTCAGAAAACAAATTTGGAAAAAATAAAAGGCCTGTTAAAAAATGCACATTAAGAGACGAAATGCATAGACATTTCGAGAAAATCTGTGTTTTTAAGAATACCTAGTATTAAAAAAAACATTTCTAGGAAACATTTATATTAAACAGTATCTAAAAATACATTACTGAAAAGGGGTATAAGAACCCGTTGGTACAAAAAATGAAAACAAAAAAATGAAAATGAAATCGGCCAAAAAAGGCCGATACCGATACCTATTTGTTTGGCCGATGCCGATACTAGCCGATGCCGATTAATCGGTCGGACTCTATTATGAACCGCCAGTCGCTCTCTTTGGAAAGAGCACAAATTATTTGATTGTATATGAATTCAAAAACCAAATTCAGAGATTTCAGGGACAAACAAGAACCCCAGAAGTAAGAATCAGAGACACAGTTCTTTGTTCATTGCAGTTTTCGAGATAATAGAGTAGAATCGGAATAGAGAACCTAAGGACAAGTTTTGAAACAGTTTAAATATCTCTGAAGTTGTTTAGCTTTTGCCATGAACAGATTTCAGTTTCAAAATGGAAACTGTAGCAAAACTCAGTGCTCCAAATAATAGAATAGAACCATTGATAGTGACATTAGTTTTCATTAAATCAGAAGAGAACATTTTAGGTCAACTCTTGAGCCATGTATACAGGTTAAATATAAAGTTGTCTACCCGATTTCAGTTTCAGATTTCAAGTACTGCTCAATTATAGTCGCAAATATATTGTTTGGAAAAAAATTAAAAAATTGGTAAAAATTATTTGAAACAATAGAAAATTATGAAATAAATAATAAACAGGTATCTATAGTTTCAATTAATCAAAGAAAAACATGCAAAATAAAAATAAATAAAAATGAATAAAAACAAAATAGTTAACAACTCACCACTCTAAAATTTTTTCACGAAAATCTTGCCCGATTATGGTAAAAATTGTGTCTTGCTCTTTTCGTAGTTCGTAGCTGCCTCCACAACTGTCGCTTCGCAGTACACTTTCATCTTTTTCAACTTACAACCAAAACTGTCATTTAACAATAATTCTTGTAATTATGCACTGTCACACGAGTATTTAATCAGCTTAAACATTTTCACATTATACAAGTTGCATTCTATTCAATCGGTTTGCCGCCTTTTAGTCACCTTTTGGTATGTGTGTGTGTTTGCTTGTGTAGTATTTGATGTGTTTTTTTTTTAGTATTTGATGTGTGTGTGTGTGTATTTGTTTCTTTGTTCATTTCATTGCGTTCGTTTTTTCTGCTGCTGCTTCTTTTAAATGTAATTACGTTTAATTAATATTTAATAGTTAATAATTAAGTTGCTCTTTTAGTATTAATTAATGGAAGACATTCTTTTATACAAGTTTAAGACACAGAAAATCTTTGTGTTTCACTTCTTTTTTTACTTTTTCGTTTTTAATCCATGTTTGTTTGTTTATTTTTTAACATTTGCAACTGGCAATTCAATGAAGTAAAAGACCATAAATTACTGTAAGGAAAGTATAAAATAAATAGCACTATATATACTCCTAACTTTGGAAACGACAGCTGCTAAACGCATGATTATGAAAAGATATGTTTGGAATTTTGTTTAAGTATGGTTTTAACTTTTTTATCAATTCTTCTGTCTTGGAGGACATTTCTGCATCATTTGCATGCAACTTTTAATGCTTATAAAAATCGCTGCGCGTCATATTTCGATCCAAGAGCTTTCAAACTGTCACTACTAACCGACTGTCTTTCGTGGTGATATGGAATACGTGGCGTTGTTTGGTTTTGGTTTTTGTTATTGGCGAAAATTCAACATTTGCTGGCATTTACACTTTGCTTTTGTTTTCTGTTCAGTTTGTATAAATTTATATATAAAATAAATTTCATTGTTCAAAATATAAACTAAAAAATTGCATTATTCAATTATTTCCACTATGCATTTTCATTTCGTTCGTTTATTGCTATTCAAATGTACCCACTTCCGTCGTCCAATTTCAACTATATTGCCATCGGCTGACGTTTGTGTTCGTCGTGCTCAGAGCATTTTCGGTTACTCGGTTCTGATATGAATTTTAGTAATTTCAGTAAGTCTTTTTCGTTATTTATACGCTGTGTATGTTTGTTGCTGTTTTCTGTGGAGGTGTGTGTGTGTCTGTCTGTCTGCTTTGTGGCATCTTGGGGACGCACTTCAATTGCCTTTTGCCTGCAATGTGTACACTTTAATTTCTAGTTTTCGTAAAAAACGAGTCAACAGACATTCAGAGAATTTTTGTGCGCTTGAAGACAGTGCAAAGAATATGCTGCTTTCTCTAGCCGTTGCCCTCTCTACGAAAGTCCGCAAGTACGGAAATTTCAAATGGTTGATATGGAAATCTTCGAACGCTTTCTTTAAGTATAAGTAGTAGTGTTCTGCAGTTTGGATGACGCTAACGAAATGCTGTATGTATTCGGATCGGTAGGAATTTTCCAACACTATTTACACAAACAGTTATTCAATTTATGCTATTTGGTTTACCTTATATTTTCTCTTAATTATTGAAATAACGTCAATAATTTAACTATTCTTATACTCTATGCTCTCGTAATCACCTCCTCTCGTTCGCCTGTAGTAGCATCGTTATTGGAGCTCACTGTTCAATTTTAGCACTTTCTGACTCGTTCAGCAGCTTCGCTTTCATTGTCTTAGGTTGCTGCCTCACTGCTCCATCAAATACAAAACCAAAACAATATACACACGCCTATCGTACTCGCACATGCAACACTCTAACTTACAAGTACAGTAACTACTTCTTAGTATTCAATTAGTTTTTCAATTATTAGTTGTTCTTTTTTTGCATTTCCAATTTTTACTATAAATGTCTAAGGTTCATTATCGTAGTATGTTACTGGAATTATAATTATTTAATTAAATTAACTGTTTATTGTCTACAAACATACATAAAATCGACACACAATCTCTAATAATTAGTTTGTAACTCCATACTAAGAAAACTAAATGCCGCTCCAAACATTTCATATCAAGGTGTGTCGCCTCTATGCTTTTGCTAAGGAAATTTCTGTTAGAACTTAAGGAAACAAACCAAAAATGCATCAAAGGTACATTTACATACTCGCCGACGAGTGCTTAACTAATGTCAGTGTGTAACTACATTTTTGTTTTGTAATGTCTTAACTTGTCAAACTGAGCATAAAATTCGCTTCAGCATTTGCTCAACTTGTCTTCTTCTACTTAGTCAACTAATATGTAAAAAAAAATATCATATGTATAAGTAGTCGTGATGTTTAACTGATATTTGGTTGTTTTGGTTTGTTGCGTTGTAATTGTTGTTGTTCTTAGTTGTTGATTTTTAGTTGTTGATGTTTTTCTTGTTGTGGTTGTTGTTGCTGTTGTTGTTCTTGTGTAGTTTAAACATTATGCATTTAGTATCACGCATTTGTTAGCACAAACGTCACCATCAGTATGATCAGGTGTGCCATTAAAATGGACGTGGGCGTTTGCAGCAGCGAAGCACCACGCCCACACTGCTGTATTTCGATCTCCTCGGGATGATAGTTGATGCATTTTTTGGGTCGGCGACGTTTTTGTGTTTCCTGCGATTGACGGCGGGTACTACAAGCACCTGTGTGAGAGAGGAAAGTTTTTTATGTTAGCATTATTCAGTCTGGAGCAAGGACCGAAAATAACAGTTATTTATGAAAACTATAATTGAAAATTTTACTATGAAGGAAAAATCATGCAAATAAATGAAATATACCAATACATTTCTTTTCGCACGGAGAATCAAACTTGGTAATAAACTCTTTTTTGTAATTTTTACGGAAAAATTAAAAAATAAGAATTCTTTTTATTTATATTTTAAAAATCCTTTAATAACAATTATTTTTGATTTTTTTCATATTAGTCCACAAAAAACAGTTTTATTTCGATTTTTATTTTAGTTGTCCTATGATAACAATTATTCGTGACTTCTATTTAAAAAAGTCATCAATAAAAATCATTCAGTGACTTTTATTTTTTATGTCATCAATAAAAATCATTCAGTGACTTTTATTTATAAAAGTCATCAATAACAATTATTCAATGACTTTTATTTTTTAAGTCATCAATAAAAATCATTCAGTGACTTTTATTTATAAAAGTCATCAACTAAAATCAGTAAGTGACTTTTATTTATAAAAGTAATCAATAAAAATCATTCAATGACTTTTATTTTTTAAGTCATCAATAAAAATCATTCAGTGACCTTTAATTATAAAAGTTTTCAATAACAATTATTCAATGACTTTTATTTTTTAAGTCGCAATATAAGTCATTTTCATTAATGCATGCAAAAGTTATGATTCTTCCAGAAAACAGAATTGTCAAGACAGGTCTTGTTAAGCCGATCAAGAATATATATACATTTCGATATTTAATGAATCCAGTAGTGCAATTAATGAAAATTACTTTTATAAACTGACTCATTTTTATTAATGACTTAAAAAATAAAAGTAATTGAATGATTTCTATTGATGACTTAAAAAATAAAAGTCATTGAATGATTTTTATTGATGACTTAAAAAATAGAAGTCACTGGCTGATTTTTATTGATGACTTAAAAAATAAAAGTCATTGAATAATTTTTATTGATGACTTAAAAAATAAAAGTCATTGAATGATTTTTATTGATGACTTAAAAAATAAAAGTCACTGAATCATTTTTATTGATGACCTAAAAAATAAAAGTCATTGAATGATTTTTATTGATGACTTTTATAAATAAAAGTCACTGAATGATTTTTATTGATGACATAAAAAATAAAAGTCATTGAATGATATTTATTGATGACTTTTATAAATAAAAGTCACTGAATGATTTTTATTGATGACATAAAAAATAAAAGTCACTGAATGATTTTTATTGATGACTTTTTTAAATAGAAGTCACGAATAATTGTTATCATAGGACAACTAAAATAAAAATCGAAAAAACTGTTATTTGTGGACTAATAAGAAAAAAATTAAAAATAATTGTTATTGTAGGATTTTTAAAATATAAATAAAAAATAACTTTTATTTGTTGAATCATTAAATAAAAGTCAAGAAATAACTCTTAAACATTGATTTTTATAATAAAACCTATAACTGTTACGGTCCCTGGTCTGGAGTTAAAGGAAAATCGAATTAGTCAAAGTGATTAGCATTAAACATTATTTTATCATAATGAAAGTTAAATAATGTTGAGTTAAAGCAGAAACAGTTTCTTTTTCTAAGGAAACTAAACATTTGTAGCAATTATTACCTATAATGTCCGTCTCCTCCATGGGCTCAATATCCAGCTGCTTCGAGCCACAAGGACATAGTGTATCCACCACCAATAAAATCAAATTGCTATGTGGAATTTTTTGCACGCTGAACGGACGCTCACAGCCCGACACGTGACAGTTGGTTAATTTACCCTGAAAATGTTTTCACCCATTTTTATGAAAAATTCCATAAAACGTGAATAACAACGCACCTTCAGTGGATTGTTTTGTCCACCTTGATTGAGACGTTCCGGCTGCAGCATATACAAATCGGTGCGCAGGTCACAACGGCGCGCGTGTTGCGGATCTGGTGCGGATCGTGGACCGGTGTGTGGTTTGTGCTGTTTGGGCGGTGGTGTGGTGTTTTCCTGCAAGACAAAAATACAGTTAGCCAATAGTCGAGGCCCGCATTGCATGTCCCATATTTACAACATCGGCGGTGGTGAAGAATTCGTCTATCTCATCAATGGGCGCATTGTAGTCTTCGAAGTTTTCGTAGTCATCCGTATAAGCGGGTTCTTCGAATTCGTTGTACAAGTACTCGTCCTGCGGCCAGGCGTGCAGCGGCGTCGGCAGCAGCGCCAACCAGGTGACACTAAGCGAAATCACATATTCCAGCAGCCAAGCGGCCGCACGGTGCGGATGCAGCGAAGCGCTGGCTGCCGTATATGGATTATCCGAATCGGAGCAAACGCCCTGGTAGTCGTTCACGGTGATGCGCTTGTAAATGCGATCCTGCACCAGCGAATCCATAATGGTGCCGTCAATTTGGCCGAAAAACTTGCCCGAGTGCTCCAGCTCCTCGGATATGATGACGAAGCCATTGTTGTCGAGCACATAGCAGTCGAGATTATCGGAAGCGCAAGTACGCTTGCAGCCGGTCATGCCAGTACACTGAAAGTAGCAAACATAATTATTTAGATGACGAATTAAGAGAGACAGAAGCAGTATTTACTGTCGAGGTGATGTTAATAAAGTGCTTCGCCAGTGAATCGTGCTGGAATTGCAGGCCAACCACGGCGGCCACCGCCTTGTGGCCACGATGCTCCACGAAAATGGCATGCGAAGCAGTCACTAAGGTGGAGTTTGATTTCGCGGCGTAGCCAGAACCGAACGGCACACTGTACACGAAGCTGTCCTGCTCGACGGTATGCTGATCCACGGCTCGCTTATACCACGACATGTCCATGGCGCGCACATTATCTTCGCTGAAATGGCTGCAAGCAACAAGCCGTAAAAATTATTAACATTTTGTTCGTAAACTTTCATAAAGAGTCTAAGAGCACATTTACTTACGGGTCCGGCGAATCTTCGGGCCTCTTGATGTGATCTATCCAGCGCAGCAGTCCAGAACGTGTCGCCACAAAGGAAGTTGCCACCACAAATTTCTGATAGCCTTGTCTGTAAATATATATGAACAATGTTTTAGCCAATTTTTTACCAACAGTGTTGAGGATCACAACAGGGGTACAACAAGCACTGGACAGTTTCTAGTAGAAATGCTGCAAAAGTAAGCTAGAGAATTGCTGAATATGGGGCTTGAAAAAGTTTCGATGGCCCAAAGAGCATGGAAAACGGCTGTACTAGGTCCAACGGTATTGTTGATAGAAATTTGGTTGTTACAGGTTGTGGCTTACAATATCCAACGCTTCAAGCAGCTTTACCGTTTGGTTTGCGCAAAACTACTTCAATCGGTTAGTTTTGTTGGTGTAAATTTACCTTTTCAAAATTGCCATTAATGTGGCGATTGGGCTAAAATTATTTTCGCATTTTTATTTTTATAGAGTTCAATGCAAAAATTATTGGTATTTGTTTTCGATAGATTTAAATACATATAATTGGTTTTTGGTATTAAAGGAAAAAGTATTAGCAAAATAAATAGTTTACAAGAAAAGAAAAAGAGTAGGAATACAAAAGAATAGAAATCGGTGCTTTAGTGCGTGCAAGATCGTAAAGTACTTAGTCTTTTAAATTAGAACAAATTAAAACTATTTTCAAAATATATTAAAAATCTTAAACTACTTATTGGACAAAACTGAAAGTAGTCTTATTTTGCTCCAATAAAATAATTAAAAGTATTTTTAAAATGTGCGCAAATAGTGCAATTAAAATAATAAAATAAAACTCATTAAAACAAATAGAAAAATCATTAAACTAAAAAGGTTTTCTTTTGTTTTTTTTTAAAGCACCACACAACGCTTAACGGAACATACTGTTTATCCTCCTTGCCGTTCGAGGGGGCCGTCGAGTTGCGGTCCAGTCCATCGGTAACCATGGCATCTCGCACAAGACTCTGTATCAAGGTTCGATCGCAAAAGTATGGCTCAGCCTTGCGAGATCCTTGTACATTGAGATGTTGCGCAAAATGGCCGACCGGTGCTGCACTGTGCAAGGCGTGATGCGGCTGTGGTGATTTCGGGCGCACCTATGGAACGGATTTCATAAACTCATATAAAAAACGATTCTAATATTTTGTCAAAGACAAGATTGCAAATTGTTAACACTCTACTAAATGCTTACCGACATCCACTTCCAGCCTTGCTTTCCCGCACGCGCCAAAAAGTGCAACACCTGCTCTTCGGGCGATCCGAAACTGGGTTCTTGATCGCGCGACGAAGACAAGTACTCGCCCGAGCTTTCGCGCTCTTTCTCTAAATCACTAATGCTGTTGTACTCGCAGTACACCCAATCGGGATGGACTCGCCAGTTGTCTCCCTTGAAATATTCAGTGACTGTTGACAGGATGCGGAGAATACAGTTAGGGATTAGTCAATAAATTTGAAATTGCCAGTGTTTTACCATTTTTGCGTGAATGTCGTATCTCCTGCTGGGTGACCAACTCATGGCTGCCATATTTTTCTGGGAGTACAACAGCCAGCGTAAAGGGCGTGTCCTCAATAGGACCATAGAAGTACCTGCAACAGCAAATATTCATACAAATCAAAACAAAATATCAGTTTCAATCAGGGACTTAACTATTATATTATAAGTTTTTTAAGAAATTAATTGCAATGTAACTATTACAATACATAAATTTTATTTATTGATTATAATTATTATTTGCGACAATTAATTTTTACGTTGCATAATAACTGTTATGAGAAATAAATCTTTTTTTCATTCTGGATAATTATTATTTTGGGATTTTTTTTGTTTACGTTGCATCATAACTTTTATTTATGACTTATTTAATTTACGTTACCGATAACTATTATTTTAAGAAAATTTTTTTACGTTGCTTCATAACTTTTATTTATGATTATTTTTTATTTACGTTACCGATAACTATTATTTGCAAGAAAATTTTTTTACGTTGCCTTATAACTTTTATGAAAGACATTTTTTTTATTTAGGTTGCCTTACCATATTTTGAGTATGAATTGATTTTTAATTGTTTAGTTGTTGGTGGAAATAAGGTTTCTGCAGTTAATTTGCGTTTATCAATTTAAAACAATTAAAAATCAATTCATATCCAAAATGTGGTAATTCAACGTAAACATTTTTTTTAAATAATAGTTATCGGTAACGTAAATTAAAAAAGTTATAAATACAAATTATGAAGCAATGTAAAAAACAAAAATCCCAAAATAATAATTATCGACAACGGAAAATATATTTGTTACTTATAAGAGTTATTATGCAAATCAAAAATATTTATTGCATGATAATAGTTATAGGCGACGTAAAAAATTTCTTATTGGGAATAATTATTATAAAGCAATAAATATAGAAATTTTTTAAATTAGGGCAATTTTTTCATTCCCAAAAATATGGATAGTAATTATTTTAGGTCTTTGGTTTCAATTCACTTGTCACCTACCTTTGAGTTCGCGCCGTTACGCGTTTCATATCGTCAAAGTGATTCAAAACTGTGAATTCCGTCTCGCCTTCCTTGGGCATGATCATGTCGCTACGCATCTACAATTTCAACAAACGTTATTCAAAGCATTCGCTGCGTCGCTTGCCCGTTCGCTACTCACATCGTAGAGCAGATTCTTGTTCATTTCGACAATCTCATGATCGTTGCCCATTTCGGTTTCCGGCAGTTCCAACTCCGTTATATCAACCGACGTATACCGGGGCCTCAGCTGATCGATGTACTGATTGCCATCGGTCAGCGGCCGCAAGTCCGGATGGTACAGTACACGCCCATTATTATCAACGATAAACGAATATCCATTCGGTCCCAACTTGTGCTGTGGTATCATTTTGCGTATCTCCTCGATGGGTACATCGGTGCCGACCACGCCCAGCAAATTTGCAACACGCACCGAATGGTTTCGTCTATCGAAGACCGGAGTTGAAACTGTCGTCACCAGGCGCCGCTGATACTCGGAGTCGCGTCCCAGACCGCCCGATTTGCCCGCCACGAAAACGGGACTCCAATGCACCGGATGATCGGCCTGATACATGATCATGGGGCGAGCCATGACGAGCGCATAGTCGATGACCTTCTTGCGTGCGTCGTCCATGTCATTGATTTGGACGAAGAAGCCCTTGTTGGAGCAGGCCATTTCGTGCAGATTGCTGCGGCTGCTCGAGTCGCTGCCAATCAGATAGGTGAATATGCGCACCGGCATGTGGGGCCAATTGTACTGCTTGATGATGTCGCTGTGCGACTCTGAAGTGCTCTCTGTGATGAGCATAATGGCCTGATTGCACTGACTGCCCTCGCCCGACTGGTTGTACTGCAACAGAAGAAAGTGCAAAAGAACTCAGTGAAAAAGGCAGTGCGGTCAAATCAAAGTCGAGCTTACCTTGTGCAGCAAACTGAAGGCGTACTCTAGTCCGGCTGTAAAGTTTGCAGTATCCTGAAGCTTGATAGCTTTCGCTGCTGATTTGATCTCCTGCACGTTATCGGGCGTGGCGCGCACCATGCGGTCCTTGAAGCAGGGCACTGGGGTTTTCACCACCTCGGCGAACGTTATTAGGTTAACGTAATCATCCTCGCCCAGCGTGTCGAGTATGTTGAAAGCCGTGGCCATGGCCAGCTCAAAAGACTTGTCCGACATGGCCGACGAGGAGTCCAATAAAATCATCTGTTAATAAAAACATTACGTTATGAGATATTAGCTATTAACACGATTATGCCGGCTTACAATATCCTTTGGCGATGAGGCGGCCTGAACGAACCAATTTTGCGCTCGGAAATCGTGTATCTGCTTGCTGCCCTTCGAGCCTTCGGGCGGCCATGCGGTGCCCGGAAAACGTCTCAGAAACCCGCTCGACGAGCCGAAATACTGCCACGACAGCGCCGGATCACGTTCCAGATTATTCTGAAATAGAGGATCCAAATGGGCGCTCCACTGCAATGCCGCCTTCACATCGCCATCGTCCAGCGAAACGCCGTTCGGCACCAGTATCGAGCTCAGGCTGAGATTCACTGGCAAACGCTCGAAGCGTCGCATAAATCGTATGTCCATATGACGGGCGCCGTCGGCCAGTTTGCCGTCCGAGTTGTATTCGTTGATGCGCCGCGCATCGTAGTGCTGATTGTTCGCTGTCGCTGAGCTGCTGTGGGAATTTTGCGACTCGAGTTCGGAAAGTGCTGCCTGCTCCGCCGAGTCCATAATGCGCTGCGGAAAGGAAACAGGAAGGATTTAAATTTTAATGGGTTCAATGGCAAAAAGAGGAAAAATCCAATGTGTGTGTGTGTGTGTGTGCTTTTAAGGTAGGACGATTTTTGTTTAACTGTGGGAAAGGACATTAACATAACTGTAAGCGCAGGCATGGAAAAAACGGAAAAGCAAACTTTTCCACTTTGGTTTCTGTACGTTTCGAATTTTGTGCCCACTCCACGGCGCCGTTGCTTTATGCAATTTATATGCGTTTTGTGTGCGCTTTTGTAAATTGCACAAAGAGTATGAAATCCAAATTGAGAAGTTCTTTGCGAATTTCACATACACACACACAGACACAGATACCCACTGTGTCGTTGGGAGTTGAAGTTGAAAATGGTACAACAGAGACGCAAAGGATGTGGTTAATAAATGTGAAGTGAATTTAATAGCCGAGGTGCAAATCGGAAGAGGACAGAACCATTTAAGAATGAAAGTTAAAGAGTTCTATACATTCGTAACTGACGCGACAGTCTGATTACGAGACCAAGACATAACTGAAAAGTATAAACTTTAGTCTTAAGTATAAAGTTTTTGTAGATCGATATATGTACATACTCGTAATTTCATTAGCCCAAGCAACAAAACTGAACAACTCTAACCCCACTTTTGAACAAAAAGGAGCCAACATTTTGTTTGAAAATATTCTTAGAAAAAAGTTTTAACTTAAGCTAATGATCCGAAAGATACGATTTTGTATTTGAAATAAATTGCCACCATCGACATCATTAAGAAGTTAAATTTTTCATGAGAATTTTGCGCCACTGTGCAGTCGATTTAATTTAAATAGTTTTATGAAAAGTACTTGCCGCACTTGCAGCAAGTTTTCGCTGTAGTTCTCTAAGAAACAAACAAGAAAATTTATGTTTGGAATGGGTGATGAACGAGAACACTGCAAGTGCGTGAAGTGGAGGACGAGGGACACCTGCACTTGCCAACAGCAGCAGCACGAAAATTCACAGCAACAAAACGGAAATAGAAAATGGCAGCAAGAAAGCAGCCGCGACCAAGCACAAGAAGTGAAAGCGGCAGCGGCAGCAGCAGCAGAGGAAGAAGCAAGCAAGCTGAGAAGACGCAGCATAAACGACGCCAGCAGTTGCCAACGAATGCAAATTGGCTGGCAAAAAGTTGTCGGCAGCAGTAGATGTGCAGGCCGCAAAACTCACCAGTGTGCCAGTGATGCAGCAGCAGCAGAGTGGCAGCACGAAAAACTTGAACGAAAACTATGGAAGTGGCGCTGCGCCAAGCGGGCGACCGGCGACTGGCGGCTGTTGAAGGTGGGGGTCGGTTGAGTTCAAAGATTCGTAATGGTAGATTTAAACAATTTTGAAGTACTCTGAATTATGAATATGTATATGTTTGTGTGAGTGTGTGTGCGCGTATTGTATGTGAAAACAACGAAAAGTATTCCTTGGGGTTTGGGATTCGGAGTGGGAATAAGTGTTGCGTAATTGACTTTCAAATTGTTTTTGTTGCGGTGTGAACGATATTCATTTTCAGGCATAAGGCATACTTTGGCTTTTTCATTATTATATTTTACATTCTTAAATATTAGATGGATGCTGTCATGAAAAAAGTTGCTATAGAATTCATATTCAGCACTAACCTCAAATACCTAAGACGCAAAAAATTCATTTTTAATTCACAAAACTTTTCTAAAAATATATAAAATTTCCAACAATACAGCACCACCACATCAAATAAGTAGAGTTGACCATTTTTTTCCATTGTCTTGTCTCCTCTAACCTCAAATGTTCAGAATGTGCACCTTGAATGCTTTCGCTGCACCAACATTGCCCATTTTGTTACTTCATTATTAACCAAAAACGAAACGAAACAACTACAACAACAGTTAAGTAAGCTGCTTAGCGAGTGCAAAAATAATACGTAAAGTGTAGAGGAAAAAATGCAAAACGAAATCGGCAAAGGACACAGTTGCTTAATTTAAAGGAAATGTAAGTGCTGGCGTATTAGCAAACTTTGCGCGACACTGCAACAAAAACAACAACAACAACGACGACGACTAGACGCTTTACAAACAAATTTGCGACAAGACATTTGCATCTTGGCGCTGTTTGCTGCCGCTGCTGTGTGTTGCCTGTTGCCCGTAATGCAGCAACATGCTACACAATTCAAAACGGATGTTCGCACTCGTGTTCGATTTGTGTGCCTTAAAGTTTACACCAGCCAGCACAATACGCCAAAGTGTACGCTAAATGACAGCGGCAACGCCAGACCGCACCAACGCGTCGGCATCGCTGCTACTAAGCAGCAGGCGCAATGTCCTTTTCAACTTTTCATGTCACTGCGCTGGCTGGAAGGTGTTCATCTGTGTGCATAATGCCGAGTGTGCGTGCGTATGTGTGTGTGTGTGTGTGCAGTTTTAATATGCACGCCTTATGCATTTGCATGTTGCATGAACGCGCCAACAGGAAAAATTTTACAACAAAACAAAAATATTAATAATAATGAGAAAATGAAGCAAAACAATTTATTATCCCCTTTAGGAGAATTCAATGATGCAGTAAAAGATTTTTCTAATACTGAAGTTTTTATTTCTTTTAACCCTTCCGGTCAATTTCCACATTTCTTGAGATAAAATTGTTTCCTTCAAAATATTGACTCTTATTGAACATTTTAGCAATAAAATACAAAAAATTAAAAAAAAATAATTTTGGTTGAGAATTACAGGTTCATCAATTTTGTACGATATATCGTACAATGGAATTTTTGGTTTCGGTTTTTTAAGTTTTATGAACAATTCATTGTTTTTCTCGATTAAAAACATAAATTATAACAACAAAAAATCAAAACGTGATTTCATTTTGATCGAAAGTTATATACATTTTATATATAAACAATTGATTCACATTTATTCGGCCTTATATAACCGTTGTTGTTGTTGCAAAGCCCTTTTCCTCTCAGTAAAACACAGAATCAATTCAAATTCGTACAGTTTTACAGAAAGGCACTGAATATAGCCGATTCCTTTTATCGTAGTGGGAGTGGCAAGTACGCATGTCTAACCTTACATAATCCGTGTCTGCCCAGTAAAACACAAAATCGAAGGCAGCGACCTCAGGTTCAAATACTGCCTGTAATAACACCTAAAAAAAAAAACGGGAAACTCGTTTTCTCTTTCGGTGGCTGTCCTCTCAGCTGGAAATGGCAAAGCTCTGAGAGTAAAAATTGCTTATGAAAAAGCTCCCAACCTGCCGTTCGGAACCGGCATAAAACTGTAGGTCCCTTCCACCCGCGTACAAATTCACACGCACAACACGGGTGGTTGCGGGAAGCTAGGCCTTAGTCTCGCGTAAGCGGGCTGTCGTGCCAGTCAATTATTAAATTATTATTATTATTAATTATTACGTGGTGTACAGATGGGCGTGGCAGGCATACAAACGCAAAAAATCTGTTACCAAACCTATAACTTAAAAAAATGCAAACCTTAACTTGCAACCTATGCTTTCCATTTGTACGATATATCGTACAAAGCTTTGCAACCCTTGTGGTAATTTGTACGATATATCGTACAATTTTTTTAAAGACTCGGGAAAAATATTTAGATACGATATTGTACGATATATCGTACAAATTTCCGGAAAGGGTTAAAAATAAAAATTGTAGTAGAAAAGATAGTAAACGTGTTTTTCAAGTGGGAGGGTATGTAGCTACGAGAAGATTAATAAAACAAACTGGTGTTTGGTAACTTTTAGAAGGACCAATGCAGTCCTGGGTCTGACATAGAGAGTACATCTGATAAAAATACGTCTGACAGAGCACATTCGAAGTATTTTCAAGTGTTTTTGAGAAGCAAAAAGTAGAATTCTGCAAGTCTGCCAAAAAGTATTTTGTTGTTGTTTAGCACCAGTATTAAAATTTTTATCATAAAAAAATATTAGAAAACATTTAAAAGTTAAAGTAAATTTGCGACATCGTGATTGCCGCCAATGTTCCGCGGGCCAAAAGGGTTAACGACAACGCCAACCAATACCAACTCGGCAAACATAAATACACAAGAAAACATCTTGTTTGAAATTCGTTCGTCAACAGCATTTACGAGTAAATTCTTATAACTGACATTTGCGTATTTGTGGCGCATGTCCTGCGCCTGCTGTCCTATGCGGCAACGCAGCGCTGCTCGTCACGCTGCCGGAGGCTGAGTGCATTTTAATGTTGATACATTGAGAGCGACGGCTGCCTCACACACACACACACACGAGTGAATGAGTATTTGTGCGGTGCATGTGTGTGCGCGTGTTGACATATGGCGCAAAGCGAGTGAGGCCGAAGCGACTGCAAATAGCCTACAACAAACGCAACACCGCACCGAGCAATTGCAGTCACTCACACCGGCGGAAGTTGGCGGGCCGTCTGAACATAGCTGATGTGCTGAAAGGGCACAGCGAGGCGTGCGGACGTCTTGGCTTCCTCCGAACACTGCACCAGGCGCTGATTTGCCGGCTGGAGAGTTGAATGTTTTTCTCGGTTATGCGCAGCTTTAGGCATTGGTACATTTTTTCCGTCTGTTGACTTGTCTAACTGTCTGTCGCTGTATGACGCTTTGTTTGTTTGTCTGGCAGCGTTCCGGTGTGTCGACTTGGTTGGTTGGTTGGTTAGACTGACTGTGTGCAATGTCTGTCTGTGCTCCCACATGGTCGGCGGCCGTCTTGGTTCATGATTCATGATTCAAGGTTCAAATTATTTTCCCTTAAGTTTCTGCCAGGCAATGCTGGCCGGAAGGCAGCGGACGGAGCGACGTTGCTAACATCTTGGAAACAACACCCAAACGTCAAAGCAGACACACAAAAGGGGCCAAAACAAGCAAACTAAAAACTGTGCATAATTTTCATATTCTCGAACATGGATGTCTAAGTAGGAAATCATTTTCTACTCGATGATTGCACACACACGCGCAGAAAAAGGTAGACCGTACCTACTATACATAGAGAGATATGAATATCTTAAAAAATATAATCTTGAAGGCAAAGCAGCGAGGTGAAAGCAGCAGACGAATAGTAAATGTTATCAAATGCCGAGCGTTTATTAAAAAAATATGCTCTTTATGATGACAGGATTTTTGGGATCCTTAATAAAAATATCATAATAAACTCTCAAAGAAGATATCAATGGGCTAAATAATCTCCAGTTAGACTTAGCTGTGCAATGAGATCTGTAAGTGAGCAACGAAGGCAGCAACTTAACGTTGATAATTCACTTTAATTCAACTAAATTACTGGTGCTTAACTAAATTTACAAATCAATTTTAATTTTTAATGAAACTCTAACCAACTTTGTGCTAAAGTT
This sequence comes from Melieria picta, assembly GCA_964056695.1. Classification (NCBI taxonomy): domain Eukaryota; kingdom Metazoa; phylum Arthropoda; class Insecta; order Diptera; family Ulidiidae; genus Melieria; species Melieria picta. The sequence goes on along the minus strand of OZ057399.1, from coordinate 70,538,102 downwards.
TTTTGAATTTGTCAACTTGCCTTCCTACTTCTTCGGTTCAACCTCAAATTGCCAATCGTCTGTTAATTTTAACGCATCGAATGTTGTCATTTACTTGTAGCATTGGCAAAAGTTTACCAACTATTGGCGTTAACAATTTACGAAAACTTCTCTAAAAGCTTCCTTTATGCGTTCGCTTCTTGAGTAGAGTCTCAATCACCGCATTGCCTGTGGCTTTGGCACCAACCAATTCGTATCCATCAAAATCCATTGCCTTCAATTGCATGACGCTTGCTGTGACAGCTGCAGTGTGTTTGCAGAATTTTGCTGCATTTTGACATTCCACTCGCATTGACATTGTATTGGCATACTTGGCACACGTGCACTCAAGTTTAGAGCGATGCCGACCGTCGTAAAAGTTCTGCAAATCGCTCTCGTCTACGGTTTTATGTATGTCAACGATTACATGACATTAAGTTGAAAATGTGCTGATTCAATATTACTTAAAAATAGTAGATTGTTATGACAGCAACAGACATATTTGAGATCAACATGTAGAGGAGAGAGTGTTTGTAATTATGGTTTGGTAAAGTCTGCTGTTAACTTGAGAAGAATAATGCTTGAGAATAGAGAAATTAGAGAATTAACTTCAGAGTCTGGTTTTAGGTTTTTTGACTGCTTAGTTCTTTGGGATCAATACAGATTTGTTGACAGAAAGTCTCGTTAGCAGTGGCGCACACAAGGAAGGGTTTTTAGGGTTTAAATCTCCACCCGAAATATCTTTAAGTTAGTACAGAAATTTAACTTATAACCGTCGCATATATATTCAATCATCAATAACACTACACGACACAAAAAATGCATCTAAAAATAAAAGAGCTTAGACTAACTTTGGGCCGCTGGACACGAAACTGAAGATAAAAAATTTTTGTAAAAAGCTTTTTCGAAAAATCTTTGAAAAACGAGTTTTTTTCCTGTTGTTTCAGTTATGAGTACATATCTCGTAAACGAATCATCCGACTAACACTATCGTCGGTCAAAAGATAATACCTTAGCCTTTCCAGCAATATTTTGATTGTCCTAATCAGATGGGATTTGGGGAAGTTAATGACGGTGAAAGTTTGAAAATAGTGAATTTTTCGACCATTTTCATAAATCATAAATTTTCGATTAATTTTTTTAGATAAAATAAGTTATCTCCTTTGGTTTAAAATCTAAGATGAAAGATATATTATTTGTGCAAATATTAAACCTAACATCAATTGAATCGAACGTAAAATGACAAAGTTATGAAGCATTGAGTGAAAACACTATTTTACATTTATCACACCGTGCGACAAAAAAAACATTTTTGCCGAGACCCATCCTAATTTTGATATAGGCGTGAAACTAGAGGTCATTTATAGTAACCTGGCAAAGTCAGTTTTTAATTTTCTGACCCAAAGTCCTTTTTAACCGTAGACCTACGTTAAAAAAACGACTAATCTTACGTTGGGGTCGTTTTCGACCCTCACATATATTTTCATGTGAATTAATAGGTACAAAAATGAACGTTTATTTAAAAAACTTTTTGGTACGGTTTATTCAAAAACTTAAAATAAAATACAACGGAAATATTTATTTGTAGTTTTTAAACACTTTCAAGGCATTTTACACACACATTACGGTTGTGCTTATTTTTGCAGATATTTTTTTTAGGCATCCGCAGCAGACAAGTTCTGTTTTTTCTTTTGTTTTAGAGTTTTACTTTTTTATTTTATATAAACTTTTTAATTTTATATAAAATAAATAAATAAAACAAAAAGCTTGGATTGACAGGAGGATTGACAAAAATGACACAAATTACAAAAATGCAAAGCCAACTTAGTTTTTAAAATATAAAACTTTTGATTTCGATAGATAATAGTCCAAGTAAGAAAGTCATGAAAAAACAGCTAAAAATAATAACAAATTTAAAAAAATATTAGAAGTACAAAAACAAATTTGGTCGAAAACGACCCTAAGGTCTACGGTTAAAGGACTTTAAAATTTTAAGGACATACACATTTGAAATATTTTTTTTAATATTTGCGGTTGTGCAATGATGAAGATATGGGTATCAAATGAAAGAAAACAATTGTCTCCTTTTAACAAAATTTTTTATTTTGAACTTTCAGGACCAACATCTGTCAGGTAGGGAAACCATACGTGTTTTGAATCTCAGTCTGTAGATTCCTACATCTAAATTTTATTCTATTTCAAAGTTCTCAACAAAGTTACAAAACCCCCTCCCCCCCGAAACAAAATCCTGCGTGCGCCACTGCTCGTTAGTATTCGCTTTGACAGTGCAGACTAAATCGTGGTCTCAGAATCATATCTGTTTGTGTCGAAATATTGAGACAGGTGGTTTGAAAAAGGCGGCTGCTGTGGTTCAGGTATGTGGGACATTCAATCACGAATATGAGGCAAGGATGAGACTTTATGCTTAGAGCTAATCCGGCATTTGAGGATAAAAAAATGGACTAAGAAAAAGCATTCAATTTGCCATTAAGAATTGCCACGAAAAAGTCAAAACCTACATCTTAACTTGGCCTAAAATTCATTGGTAGCAGTAGTTAGAATGGATTCATTGGTTGTTGTACTAATTCGCCAAAAATGTTCACCAAAATACATAAGAAGTCATAATGATTTCAATTCATGTTGCTTTCAAGTCACTGACGATTTACTTTATTTTTGAAAAAAGCAATTAATTGCAATTGTTATTGTAATTAATTGAATTGCCAATTGCAAATAAAGCACTTAAGGCACCAAACTGCTGAAATTGTAGTCCAGGCATGGCTGCTGACTTTTTCCTCCCCCCCCCTGTTGCTGTTGTTGTTCTACGAGCAACGACAGTGATTTCATTTTTAAAGCAAATGGCATCTTTTACAGCTGATTGCAATTTCAGTCAACGTTTTCAACACGTTTGTTACGGCTCAAAGGATGCGCAGCGGGCATATTCGCATTTTGCATGCCACCAACAACAACAACAACAGTCTCAACCGTGGCAAAGCAACAACAAGATATATGAACAGCATCGCTTCGCTACTCCATTGCCGTATGCGGCGCGTATTTTTAAAGTCGAATTGACCCCATTCGCGCGCGCAGGTGTATGAAGTTCTGCCCGGCGCTGCGCTTCAGAACGCGTCGCTATGTCATGCCGTGCACCTGGCCTGTGCGTCCGTTGCTTTGTGCGTCCGTCCGCATGGCTGACTGGTTGGCTGGTTGGCAGGTTGGTTGGTTATTTGGCTGTGTAGCGACGTGGTTGGTTAGTCGTCTGGAAGGTCGGTGGTCGCTGGTCGGTGGTCGGGGGTGGCGTTGCTGGTGTCTGGTGGCTGACTGTCTGCTTGCTTGCTTGCTTGGCTCATCATGAGGCCGACACGTTGCCGCGTTGTTGTGCCGCGTTACATTGCATTGCAGCAACGACCGCACGCACGAATTGTTTTTCATTATTTTCATGTAGAACATGAGTGCAAATTGGCAATGCGGTGCCCGTGCGGTGAATGGCAGCCATGCCGACGGCGACTGGCTGGCATTGGCGACGCTGACAGCACCCACTGGGGACCCCGTGAATATGGACAACGACATAAAAACAACAAAAATGCAATGCAATTGACTGGCGCAAAAAATCATCTACGAGTACATAAGAGTGGACATTGTGCGGGGCAGTTTCGCTGCCACACGACGCGTCAGGACGCGCCAAACCAAACCACACCGAGCCAAATCAAACCAAACCGTTCCGTACCCAACTGCCACACACCATTCAGACATTGAGTGCACATCGACCCCACCACTGAATATCAATTGTGCGGGTAATAACCAAACCGAGCGTCAATTGCTTTGATAAATGGATCAATGGACAAATAAACTGGCAGAGCGAAGCGACTCTTTCAAAGCGCTTTCGGCGCAGCGTGTTTGTTACAATGTGCGAGTGGTGAAGGTGTGTTTGCTGTTTGCATTGCTGATTGGAAACAACAATGAAAGCTGCAATTTTTACACACTTTTCGGTGCGTTTGACGTTAGGTGTTTGTCAATATTCAAGCGCTAAAAATACTGTCATTATTTGGTGCTCGTAGCGGTGTAAATCAAATTAGGGATAACGCAGAAAACATCAGTTAAATCTGCATGCAGAAAAAGTAAACAAATATCTAACATGGAACTCAAAATTAGACATTAACCGTAGACCTACCTTAAATAATGGGTCGAAAATGACCCAGATTAAACTCACAGACACAAATTACAAAAAATGCAAAGCCAACTTCGTTTTCAAAATATAAAACGGTTTGATTTCGATAGATAATATCCAAGTAAGAAAGTCATGAAAAACCAGATAAAAATAATAACAAATTTAAAAAATATTAAATAGAACTAAAAAAAATAATTTGTAGGTGTACGGCCAAGCCATTTATGTGTACTTTTGAGACGACGCTTCAATACAGGTTATGGATGGCTTGAATTGTAAGTGGGACTAAGTCCTTCAAGTGTTATCTGACTGAAGGCAACCTCCTCTAACAATCCATTATAGTTTCTGGATGGTTTGAATTACGATTGGGACTAAGTCCTTCAAGTTTTATCTGAATGCAGGCATTCTCCTCTAACAACCCCTTATAGTTTCTGGATGGTTTAACCCTTTCCTGAAATTTTTACAATATATCGTAAAATTTTTTCGAAGTTTTTTTATTTGACAGCGAATGCACTTTTTATGGAACAGCTTTTTAATTTTAAGTAGGTTGTGTTATGTCATTCTGTTTAAAAATATAAATCATAATAGCCGGGGCTTCACAGTATCCGTGCGTTTTGTAAGCACCTTTTTGCAAGAATTTGAAAAACCAACAAATAACGGTACTTCTGGGTAGGAATTTTTAAACATGTAATACTTTTTGGTACTAAAAAGCTAAACAATTTCAAAGTTTCAATCTCAGTTGATTTATAGAACTTACTAAATATAACATTTTTTGCGTCAAAATATTTTTCCCGAGTCTTTAAAAAAATTGTACGATAAATCGTACAAATGACCACAACGGTTGCAAAGCTTTGTACGATATATCGTACAAATGGAAGCCAAAGGTTGCAAGTTATGTTTGCATTTTTCTAAAGTTATAGGTTTGGTAACAGATTTTTTTCGTTTGCTTGGATGCCACGCCCATTTGTTAACCACGTGACTAATAAAATTCGACTATTCCGCAATTTTCGATTAAAAGTAAGAATTACTAGACGATTTTGTGTTTTGCTGGGCAGACACAGGTTATGTAAGGTTAGACATGCGTACTTGCCACTCCCACTACGATAATAAGAATGGGCTATATTCAGTGCCTTTCTGTAAAACTGTACGAATTTTAATTGATTCTGTGTTTTATTGAGAGGAAAAGGGGTTTGCAACAACAACAACGGTTATATAAGGCCGAATAAATGTGATTGTTTATATATAGGGATCGGATTTATATGCAAGTGCATATTTTTTTGGAGCATCGGATTTGAACGGGACCAAGACAGAAACTATTTTTATTGAAAAATATTAAGAATGAGCTAACATATGCACTGCATATTTGCATATGTTTGCATATTTTGCATAGTTTTTGCATATTTTGCATATTTTTTGCATATTTTGCATACTTTTTGCATATTTTGCATATTTTTTGCATATTTTGCATATTTTTTGCATATTTTGCATACTTTTTGCATACTTTGCATATTTGTTGAATGTTTTGGCATAATTTAGCATGTTTTTTCCATTTTTTGCCGTATTTGGCGTAAGTATGTACAGTGGGTGGTCAAGCAATTAGCACGCTTAGGAAAAATCCACATTTTCATGTTTAAGTGGAAGTAAGATGTACTAAAATAGTTTCCAAACGCTTTTGTTTTCTTGTTTGCTTAGCTTATTTGTCCCACAGTATTTCTAATGGTATTTGTGAGTTTATGTGTCGTGGGGGTAGGTAATTATTGTTTTAAGTAGTTTGGAACGGTGTACTGAACAAATTTCTGTTTTTTAAGGATGGTGCAAAAACCTGAACAATTCACGTTAAACATATCTTCTTATTTGTTCTGAAATTCAAATATAATTTAATTTAAAAATTAAAATTGTAAGAGTTTGTTTTAACCCTCCGTTACTATCGTCAGGGTGGAATCCACCCTGTGAGTTCAATTTCTTAGTAAAATATAGATTTTTTTACCAAAACCAAAATAAAGTTATAATGTAATCCACATTTGCATATTTCTGAAGGTTTTAGAGTACATTGCAATTTCATAAATAAAGCTGATGCTCTTATACAATTGTTTTAAAAAGTAACTGGGTGTATTACACCCACGATAGTAGTGGCGTTATAAAATTGCTGGATGCTTAACACCGATTGTTAGTAATGAAGTTGTATTTTTTTATAAAATACATTCATATATTTTTATTCACTTTTTGGCGACAATTTCTTTTAATAACGTATAGACCATTTACTTAGTAAAAAATCCTTAAAAATTATGCTCTAGGATAAGTAACAAAATTGTTGTAACATTAAATTTGTTATATCTTAAACTAATAAAGTTAGAAGGACGAAATTCAAGGATGTAGTAGTGTACATATTAGCCCTTAAGATATATTTTTTTTAAATTTGTTTCAAATAATTTTTGCAAATTTCCAAGGATATTCAAGGATAAAGTTTTAAAAGGACATTTTTAATACCTCTTCGTCCTTTTGCACCAAAACATTGAATTTTCTAAGATTCTAAGGATTTTTCTATTTCATTTGATACCAATATTGTTATTCTACAATGCGCTGAATTTTTAAAATAATTCCTTTAAATAATGAAATGAAATGAAATTTCAAAGTCCTTTAAAAAAAATCCTGACGTCAGGGAGAAAAACAAAAAACGCAGTTTTACTACATTTGGCCCTTAGTTTTGCGAGTATATCGATTTTTTCGTGTTTGGAAATTTGTTGATTTTTGTCGCACGGTGTAACCTTTAAAAGTAGCAGGTATATTGTTGATTTTCAGTGACGTTTTTACGCAAAACTTTACCTCGGTCATAAAAAAATTATTAAATAATTTCTTATTACTTATTTTTTCAGCTTTCTGAATCACTAAGCCCAAGAAGCATATCTTAAATATTATGCAAGTTGTGGCCATTTTTCCAATGCAACATTTTATTTCATCTTTCTTTTTTTTTAAATGAAGTGTACATAAACAAATGTTTTTATTATATAAATGAATTAACAAAATTATACAATTTATTTTTGTTTTTACATGTTATGATGTTCTGATTATGAAAAAATTTGGTTTTTGTCAGTTAAATCTGCATGCAGAAAAAGTAAACAAATATCTAACATGGAACTCAAAATTAGACATTAACCGTAGACCTACCTTAAATAATGGGTCGAAAATGACCCAGATTAAACTCACAGACACAAATTACAAAAAATGCAAAGCCAACTTCGTTTTCAAAATATAAAACGGTTTGATTTCGATAGATAATATCCAAGTAAGAAAGTCATGAAAAACCAGATAAAAATAATAACAAATTTAAAAAATATTAAATAGAACTAAAAAAAATAATTTGTAGGTGTACGGCCAAGCCATTTATGTGTACTTTTGAGACGACGCTTCAATACAGGTTATGGATGGCTTGAATTGTAAGTGGGACTAAGTCCTTCAAGTGTTATCTGACTGAAGGCAACCTCCTCTAACAATCCATTATAGTTTCTGGATGGTTTGAATTACGATTGGGACTAAGTCCTTCAAGTTTTATCTGAATGCAGGCATTCTCCTCTAACAACCCCTTATAGTTTCTGGATGGTTTAACCCTTTCCTGAAATTTTTACAATATATCGTAAAATTTTTTCGAAGTTTTTTTATTTGACAGCGAATGCACTTTTTATGGAACAGCTTTTTAATTTTAAGTAGGTTGTGTTATGTCATTCTGTTTAAAAATATAAATCATAATAGCCGGGGCTTCACAGTATCCGTGCGTTTTGTAAGCACCTTTTTGCAAGAATTTGAAAAACCAACAAATAACGGTACTTCTGGGTAGGAATTTTTAAACATGTAATACTTTTTGGTACTAAAAAGCTAAACAATTTCAAAGTTTCAATCTCAGTTGATTTATAGAACTTACTAAATATAACATTTTTTGCGTCAAAATATTTTTCCCGAGTCTTTAAAAAAATTGTACGATAAATCGTACAAATGACCACAACGGTTGCAAAGCTTTGTACGATATATCGTACAAATGGAAGCCAAAGGTTGCAAGTTATGTTTGCATTTTTCTAAAGTTATAGGTTTGGTAACAGATTTTTTTCGTTTGCTTGGATGCCACGCCCATTTGTTAACCACGTGACTAATAAAATTCGACTATTCCGCAATTTTCGATTAAAAGTAAGAATTACTAGACGATTTTGTGTTTTGCTGGGCAGACACAGGTTATGTAAGGTTAGACATGCGTACTTGCCACTCCCACTACGATAATAAGAATGGGCTATATTCAGTGCCTTTCTGTAAAACTGTACGAATTTTAATTGATTCTGTGTTTTATTGAGAGGAAAAGGGGTTTGCAACAACAACAACGGTTATATAAGGCCGAATAAATGTGATTGTTTATATATAGGGATCGGATTTATATGCAAGTGCATATTTTTTTGGAGCATCGGATTTGAACGGGACCAAGACAGAAACTATTTTTATTGAAAAATATTAAGAATGAGCTAACATATGCACTGCATATTTGCATATGTTTGCATATTTTGCATAGTTTTTGCATATTTTGCATATTTTTTGCATATTTTGCATACTTTTTGCATATTTTGCATATTTTTTGCATATTTTGCATATTTTTTGCATATTTTGCATACTTTTTGCATACTTTGCATATTTGTTGAATGTTTTGGCATAATTTAGCATGTTTTTTCCATTTTTTGCCGTATTTGGCGTAAGTATGTACAGTGGGTGGTCAAGCAATTAGCACGCTTAGGAAAAATCCACATTTTCATGTTTAAGTGGAAGTAAGATGTACTAAAATAGTTTCCAAACGCTTTTGTTTTCTTGTTTGCTTAGCTTATTTGTCCCACAGTATTTCTAATGGTATTTGTGAGTTTATGTGTCGTGGGGGTAGGTAATTATTGTTTTAAGTAGTTTGGAACGGTGTACTGAACAAATTTCTGTTTTTTAAGGATGGTGCAAAAACCTGAACAATTCACGTTAAACATATCTTCTTATTTGTTCTGAAATTCAAATATAATTTAATTTAAAAATTAAAATTGTAAGAGTTTGTTTTAACCCTCCGTTACTATCGTCAGGGTGGAATCCACCCTGTGAGTTCAATTTCTTAGTAAAATATAGATTTTTTTACCAAAACCAAAATAAAGTTATAATGTAATCCACATTTGCATATTTCTGAAGGTTTTAGAGTACATTGCAATTTCATAAATAAAGCTGATGCTCTTATACAATTGTTTTAAAAAGTAACTGGGTGTATTACACCCACGATAGTAGTGGCGTTATAAAATTGCTGGATGCTTAACACCGATTGTTAGTAATGAAGTTGTATTTTTTTATAAAATACATTCATATATTTTTATTCACTTTTTGGCGACAATTTCTTTTAATAACGTATAGACCATTTACTTAGTAAAAAATCCTTAAAAATTATGCTCTAGGATAAGTAACAAAATTGTTGTAACATTAAATTTGTTATATCTTAAACTAATAAAGTTAGAAGGACGAAATTCAAGGATGTAGTAGTGTACATATTAGCCCTTAAGATATATTTTTTTTAAATTTGTTTCAAATAATTTTTGCAAATTTCCAAGGATATTCAAGGATAAAGTTTTAAAAGGACATTTTTAATACCTCTTCGTCCTTTTGCACCAAAACATTGAATTTTCTAAGATTCTAAGGATTTTTCTATTTCATTTGATACCAATATTGTTATTCTACAATGCGCTGAATTTTTAAAATAATTCCTTTAAATAATGAAATGAAATGAAATTTCAAAGTCCTTTAAAAAAAATCCTGACGTCAGGGAGAAAAACAAAAAACGCAGTTTTACTACATTTGGCCCTTAGTTTTGCGAGTATATCGATTTTTTCGTGTTTGGAAATTTGTTGATTTTTGTCGCACGGTGTAACCTTTAAAAGTAGCAGGTATATTGTTGATTTTCAGTGACGTTTTTACGCAAAACTTTACCTCGGTCATAAAAAAATTATTAAATAATTTCTTATTACTTATTTTTTCAGCTTTCTGAATCACTAAGCCCAAGAAGCATATCTTAAATATTATGCAAGTTGTGGCCATTTTTCCAATGCAACATTTTATTTCATCTTTCTTTTTTTTTAAATGAAGTGTACATAAACAAATGTTTTTATTATATAAATGAATTAACAAAATTATACAATTTATTTTTGTTTTTACATGTTATGATGTTCTGATTATGAAAAAATTTGGTTTTTGTTTATTTTACCTCCATGGATAAGTAAAACGGATAATAAAAAGTTGTGGGTGGATTACACCCACGATAGTAATGGCGTTAGTGAAATATACGATAGTAATGGAGGGTTAAACATAAAAAGCGTTTGATTGCTTGAAGCGTGCTAATTGCTTGACCACCCACTGTATATAAACATATTCATATAGACTTATGTACTTCTATGCAAACGAACAAGAGTGATGTTGGTGTGCTCCTGTGTGTAAGGGGTTGGGATGGGAGTTAAATTGGACAAGCCCAGACTTTTGTTATTCCGAGAAGGATGTTCTTACGATCATTATTGAGGGTGTTGTAGTTTGGCTTACTCAGCTATTTTTTGGGGTTAGCAATGCCCAGCATACAAGAATAATATAAATAGATAACTTTTTCGTACTCCACGAGCTGGTGTACGGCATAGGCATGGCATATGCTGACCGTAGAGAACTTGGAGCAAATTTTTGTTATTTACTGTAATAAGTAGTTAATTTTTTACATTTAATTTTAAGTTTTGTTATTATTTGAGTTAAGGTTTTGTTTTGGATTCTATTTAAAACACAATGATTTTTTTAAACCGTTTTGAACTTCCCAAATGTCACTAAATTCCTGGAATATAAGAAATACTACCAGTTATCCCGGCTCTGCACGGAAGAATTTCATACTTTTATTAAAAAAAATTTCATTCCACAACTAGCAGAGCCCCGCGGCTTTGCACGCAAATTTTAAGTCAATGGGCTCAATGAATCAAGTTTCTCTTAACACTTTGCCGTCCGCACGACTTGTAAATATTTATTCGCTTGGCGCCGGCAGCGCTAATATGGATTACTTGGCTTGTCGACGGCCGTTCGGGAGATAATGAATTGTTTTACTAATCTCATCGTTAGTTCTCATAAGTTCTCAACCTTGTTCCCCTACTTTCATGAAATTTCGAAGATATACATATGTAACTAAATACAAAATTTGTTTGTTTTATATAATTCGCGCACGACACCACGGTGGTGTCGCCGGACGGCATAGTGTTAATCCTTCGTTGACCGAGTCAGATTCGTACGAGAAAATAATTGTCTAATTCTATCTTATTTAAAGGGCTTTCGCCATATTTAAAGTAATTTAACCGCTTAAATCATGTTTCCCTATACAAACTCTTAGCCCATCGTTGACACCGTCAGATTTCGATTTTCGAAAAAATAAAAAACACGTTTCGTTTTATTTATCATTTAATGCACTTTAAGTTTGAAGACAAAACCTCATTAAATCATCCTTATCCCTACAAAGTTTTAACCCTTGATTTACCCTGTTAGCTATCGGTTTTCAAAAAGGGAAAGTCACGTGCCGAATTATTTCTCACTAAGAGTGTTTTCACCACGTTGGAAGTCAATAGGGCCATTAATTCATGCTTTTTCACAGTTTCTTCATACACTCTCTTAACCCTTACTTTACCCTGTTTGATTTCGATTTTCAAAAAACTGCCAAACACGTGTTTGATTATAAACGGGCAAAAAAATTTTGTTTCCCCATACAAACATTTAACCCTTGGTTTACCTCGTTAAATTTAGATTTTCACAAAAGTAAAAAATGTGTGTTTAATTATTTTTGATTTTGAATGTTTTCTGCAATTTTTAAGTCAATATGCCTATCGGTTCATGTTTTGTCGTAGTCTTTCCGTATATGAACCTTAACCCTTGGTTGACCCCGTTAAGTTTTGATTCTCGGAAAATTTAAAAATACTTGTCGAATTATTTTTTATTTTAAGTATTTTCACTAAATTTTTAATCAATAGGCTCATTCAAATGCGTTTATTTATACAACTCTTTAACCCATGTTTTGCCCTTTAAGACCCCGAATTTCAAAAAATCCTTTCTGAACGAAGGTTCATTTTTTAAGATGTACCTACACTGCAAATTTCATGTTTGTAGCTGCAGCGGTTCGACCTGGATGGAGTGCATATGTTTTGCATATATTTGGCATATATTTTGCATATTTCGTGCATATTTGGTGTGCATATAAATCCGATACCTATTTATATATATATAATTATATAACTTTCGATCAAAATGAAATCACGTTTTGATTTTTTGTTGTTATAATTTATGTTTTAAAAAAAAAAATCAATGAATTGTTCATAAAACTTAAAAACTGAAACCAAAAATTCATGAATTTTTACTCCTTTGCGGACCATTGTACGATATATCGTACAAAATTGATGAAGCTGTAATTCTCAACCAAAATGATTTTTTTGTTAATTTTTTTGTATTTTATTGCTAAAATGTTAATAAGAGTCAATATTTTGAAGGAAAAATTTTTAACTCAAGAAATGTGGAAATTTACCGGAAAGGGTTAAGTTGTAAGTGGGACAAAGTCCTGAAGTATCATTCTCTTCTAACAACCCATTATAGGTTCTGAATGGTTTAAGTTGTAATTGGAACTAAATCCTGAAATATCACAACGAGCCAAACTGGCCTTCAATGCCTTCAAGTGTTATCAGGAAACCTCCCCTAACAACTCACTTATGAAACCATCCTCAAATCTAATAAAAAACAATTTTGCAGTGTACCAAACACATTGAACTCATGTCATAGCTATGAACAACTCATACATGCACAATAAATAAGCGGAAAAAATATTGTGCATTGCTGATTTCCGTTCAGTTTTCGGTAGCTTAAAAGACAATAACACCATCAATAGCATTTTCAATAAAGAACATAATGTTGCCCCAAACACTATCGAATTCAATATTCTTCTGACCACATTACGCACCAACCAAACAGCCAACAACGAGATGTCTCAGCAAATATCCAAATAAATATTTCTGCCTAATGATAAACGAGAAAATGGATGAGCAAAGCGTGTACGTGTGATTCGATGGGCGCTTTTTAGACAAGTGACACCCTAATCTAAGCTTGAGCCATAGGCCAACCACATGCCATGCATAGCTATATGTACCCTTCTATGTGTGTGTGTGTGTGTGTATCGGCCAGTCTGTGCTTAAATATTCACAGCGTATACGAAGCGACAACCAAAATGGCAGGCGTAAACGTTTAAAGCTCAACAACAACAAAAAAACGTTCCCTATAACTAACAAAAAAAAACACTGCAAAACTAAACTTTCTCGGCAAAGTTTTGCATACAAATGCAGATGTGAATGCGGCTACGGATGCGGATGCAGGACGACATCATTGTCGGCTGACTGCTCGAACCAGCAGCGAGCGACATGTTGGTGGCATCGGCATAGGTGGAATGGCGTCCACGTTTGCCGCACAACGGCCACATTAGTGGGCAAGGCAGGTGCACCGAATGTCGTTGTTTTTACACACACACAAACATGCATACATATCTGCAAATCTTAGTGTGTATTTGGTGTCATCTTTCGGTTCATATTGGCTGTTTGGCAAATGTGCTGCTGACCTTTTTCGTGTTTTTGTTTTTGTATTCGTTTTTTGCCGGATCTGTCCGAGCATAAAATTCGATTTTCCATCTCAAATTGCGGGAAATATTTGCAAAATTCACAATTTCGATGACATATTCAAGAAATGTCTTTAACATTTTTGTTTATTCAGCGTGTTTTGAACGACAAATCAAGTTCAATTGATTGACATTGATTTGAGCTTTTTTAGTAATGCTAAATCAATTCATGAAGTTTAAAAAGTTAAAGTTTTGAAAAATATGCATCAATTAATGAAATATTAAATGGTCATACTTTCAGTTTGTGTGGAGAATAAAATAAACGAGGTATTTGACGGAAACATTCCATGAAGATTTGAGATTTAAAGACGTAGACTACTTGCCGTGAATTTCCTGAATCTCTGAAAATTTTAGAGAATTTGTTACTTCAAAAGATCAAACCAAATTTGATCACAGTGAAAAGGAAAGATTCAAACAAAAAACTCAGACAAGCTAAATTGTGGCGTAAACTTGTATTGTTGATTATTTTCGGTCACTTTTCTATTCAAAGTGTTCCAAATGACTGTTCGAACTCATAAACGGATTTCCATCTGGCTATGCCAAGGACCCAAAAAGGGTCTATACCAACCTTAATATTTTTCTAATCAAAGATCAAATTTCAAATCAGATAAGCTGAATTATGGCCAATTACGGTTTCCGGTAACCTCTCAGCTTAATATTGATTTGATCAGTGGTGCACACAGGGGGGTTTGGGGGGTTGAAACCGCCCCCAAACACAAAAATTCCTAGTACAAAATATGGTTTCAAATGGTATTCGGCTCAAAATTTGCACGTCAGCCCCACTCTACTAGATTGCGTTAACTTTATTCACAGAATGTGGTACAACAGAGGGCCTAACGATGTATTTCCCTATCCAGTCAAATATTTTAACCTATCCTAACCTACACTGAATTGTTATGGTTCTTTTGGATCAAGGCATAAAATTCCACTAAAATGAAAAACATAAACTTTAAATGCCGCAAATCATGATGAATCAATCAGACCTGGCTCACCTACCACCAAACATCGTAGACAGCAATTTCGCACGACCCCAATATCCCGTTCACATTAGCTGCTGTTGTCCTTAACTACCAGGCTTTCTTTTTTTTTTAATAGAAATTCGGTTTTATGAAATGCCTGCAACATGGCAAAGCAAACAACCATCAACGATATTTTCATGTTTGTATGTCGTAAAACTTTAACCCGAGTTTTACATTTCATTTGCTACCCATTTAAAATTTATGAGACGGAATGTGCTGACACAAAACCTGCCATCACCTTTTCCAGCGCCAGCGAATCGCACTATTCACAGATTTCCAAAACTCAATTACCAAGCACGAATTGGCGCGCCACTCGCACAAATCGCGCGACGCCGCAGGGCGTGCGGCCACAAAAGCGTACTTACGGCGCGCCGACAAGCTGCGCTCGAGTGGGACAGCCCACAATGTGCGATAATAAATAAGAAATAAAATGGCAAAGCCATAAAAGCGAAAGCGCCCGCCAAAACGACGACGCCAGCGATGATAATCCATCAAAATGCTGGCACACTGCGACATCTTTGTCGTTCGGCGCGCGTGCACCTTTCGGCCTGCGTTTTGCGGGCGCGAAAGTGCTCGCGGCTTCCTTCTCAAGTTTTTGCATTTTCGCCTGCGCCGCGCAAGCATTATTGATTCGGCTTTCTCGGGCGCGCCGGAAATGTGCCGCGTCGATTTGCTGGCGTGCGCATTCGCTCGCCGCGTCTCATTTCAATTTCTATTTCAATTTCAATTTCTAAAATCGCTGCCGGATATCTAAGAAATTATAATTTTACACGCTTCGCTGCGCGCGTTGCGCGTCTCGTGGTTGTGTCTGTGTGCGGCGCTAGTTTCGTGCGCCGATTTTCATTGAAATGCAAAGGCGTGTGCCTAATGGCTGGAGGGCGGCTATATGCGCCGCCGGGTTGCAGGCGTCAATGGGTGGCGCGGGGGAAGCTGCTGTACTTACCATTACTGCGTTGCGTTTGAAATCCATGAAATTCTTCACCTCAGCTGCCAATTCGCGCAGCAAAATGATGCCATCCTTGCGCTTCACTTCGATGTCGTTGTCCTTAAAGCGCTGCAACAACAACAACAAAACAAAAGAGCCAAAATTAGTGAAGCAGTGGAAGGCGCGAGAAGGCTTTAAAATTTCGAAACATACATAAAAAACATACAAAATTATGAGCTATAAAATGGTGTTTAAAAATATTTTAAACAGTTTCTATGTAGTGAACCCAAAGCGAGTGTTTGTGGCTAATACGTGAAATTGAAAAACAATTAAGAAAACATTTTTATAAATTTGAATAAATACATTTCAGGGTAGGGAAATTTATTTAATTATTTTGTATTTGTCTATTTTGTCTCAGCACCAAAATCAATATTAGAAATCAAAGTACTCAGACCAAAATACACTACGCCAAGTTACCCTTGCAAACATAAACATACGTAGATATTTTACATCTTTACTTATACACACTTTCAAACATATACAAATAATTATGCTGGGAAATTTAAAATGATTACTGGTGTCGGCGCAATACCGAAAATTATCTCTCCCTCTCTCGAATAATGCTACAAATGAGGAAAATCCTCTAGCTGTGTTTATGAGTGTGTGTGTGTGCGCCTCCTGACTGTGGCTGCGATTACAAGACAAGACAACAGAAATTATGCTGAAGACGAGAAATGACAGAAAATGTTCAGTCATTTCGCTTTGCCAATCCTTTCGCGACGCTGCACTTCACTCCGCTCCACATCACCGCACATCAGTCTACCCTTCTTCGCTCCGCTCAGCAGTCTTGCCCGCACACAGTTTGACACCACACACACAGTTCAGCGTTCTGGGCGCGCTGTCGTAGTTTTGCATGTTTCATTTTTTGTGAATTAATTAGAAAACTTTTCTTAACTGCCATCAAAGCGCAGCCAAGACAGACAGACACATGCAGACAGCTGAACACATGTACACACACACAGGCCAGCAGCAGACAGACAGACAAACAGTCAAATAGATAAAATACGTAGACATAATCGCATTGCCAAATGCTGAGCATCCCGCCCCCTCGCCGCTCTAGTCCCTCCAACTGAATGGCACGCACAGCCGAGCGCCGCTGTCAGCGCCCTCTGACGCGGACTCGCTGTGTCTGCGCTGTGACTTGTGTCAGCGGTTAGAATTTACATACCACACACACACACACATCCACACACAAACACTGAGTCGGGCCATACTTGAGGCTGCGAACAAGTGCGCTCGGCCGACTTTATGGCTCGAAAGCAACCGAATGTAATCGTTAGTCTGTTCGGTTCGGTTCTGTTCTGCTTGTACGACTGCTACATGTCGGCGTAATTACTTCAGCTTATGACTGAAATTCTTCTTTAAATACTCCATTGAACAATACTCACGAAATTTGTTTAAATTGAAGCATTCAATTCAATTCAATTGGCAAGAGATGGGTTGGTTTTTAAATAATTAAAAATATAAATGAAATAAAAAGAAAAGAAAACAGAAAGTTTCTTGCAGCGTAACTTGGAAAAGAGTCAAGAGCGCAGCACGCAATCCAATTGTGGCAGCCGTGAACCGTCATCACCAAATATGAAATTAAATTTCACTTAATTAATTCCGACAAGTGACATTTTTGTCGCTACGCATTTTAATTGCTGCCACCTGCTGTCCCCCCGCTTCGCACAGCGCTGTCAGCGACTGGCGGGATTTGCTCTCGCTTACAGCAGAAAAATGTTGTGTAAGCGGGGGGGAATGGTGGTTGCTCGAGGGACTTTGAACCATATTGAGAAATGGCAAAGTTTTTCTACTTACAAGCCAAAAATCTGTGACAACGACAACGACTCCAGGGAGCTGACGATCGTTGGCGTCGCCGGCATTAGTGGCAACAGCCAGCAGCAGTAACGCCATCGTCATTATTAGCTCTGTCATAATCGTGATTGCGTATACGCGCCGTTGGGCGCCTCAGCTCACAACGCTGCAGTGGAAAGTGTTTGGCTGTGTGCGTTTGAATGCAACTTACATACTGTGCACACAGAGAGAAGTTGTAAGAACTTATTTTTTGCACAAAAGAAATGCAAGACAGTGCAACTGCAAATGCGACGCAAAAGAGGCAAAAGACACATTTCTTAATTTGAAGTTTTCCATTGCATTGCAACTCGCATTGCTGCTGGGTTGGTTGGTTGGTTTGTTGTTTTTGCTATTACTTATGCAACATTTTGTTGCAGGCATTGTTACAGCTGCAGCAGGAGGTGTGCTCAACGCAAGAAAATTGTGCGTTTGCTGCGCTGAAGGAGAAGCAGTGCCCACACAATGTTTCATTGCGTGGCTGCCACCGCACTCTGGCACATTGTTTGCATATGACTATGTACAAGTGTCAGTGTATGTATGCAGTATTTGCATGCATGTGTTGGCAGTACATAAAACATTTTATGGCAGCTTGTAGCCTGCGCTTTGATCTTAGCAATTGTGCGGTGAGCAGAGCGAAAAGTCAGGGAACGGCCTCAAGGCAGATGGAAACTGCAATAACAAGAATAACAGCAACTAATGTCGAAGATGGAGCATAAGCAAATGAGCGAAATACGAGCGACAGATTGAAAAAACCAAAAAGTGGTAAGAGGAAAAAGCAGTGGAAAATAATACAAAAATATATATAAAGAAAAAGAAAGAGACTGCAAAGTAAGGAATTTAAGTTAGCCCAGTACAAGTTATACTCAAAATATGAAGCTAAAAGTGAACAATGTTCATTGATTCTTTCTTCTAGAGGAAGAAGAAGAAACATTGGCCACAAAGATACCAAAAAAAGCGCATAGTTGCTTGGTAGATGGACAAGATCCAGCCAAGTTTCGAACCACAACATAACGAAAAACCCCCAAAACCAAATGAAGCCAACTCTCTGGAGTGGAACTTACAACTTAAGGGAATGCTGGTAGAAAGCTTTTCATTTTGTGGTTGCCATTGCAACATAAATTTCCTGTATATAGTGGAAGCAACAAGAAATTACAATAAGAACAGCCAAGACAGCAGCAGCAGGAATGGATGCAGCCAGCGTTGCAACAACAATAAGTAAACGTATGCGCCGGGTAATTCGCGATGCCATTCTGCAGGCACACACACACACACACACACGCAACCATATAAATTCGCACTGAAATTCATATAAACCCAAAGTGGAGCAAGGACGCCAGGCTGTGTGTGAGTGAGTGTGCGCTTCCCTTTGGGTGCCTCAGCGTTGGTGCGTGCGTGCGTGCGTGTGATGCCACTACTTAGCTCCCAGTTCCACTTTGCCTGGCCATGTGTGTGCGTACTCCCGCGGCTACTTATTCCCCACACTTTCGACAGCGCTGCGCGGGCAATGCAACGGTTTTAACAATGCCAAAGTTAGCAACTTGTAACGAAAAGGATTTCACACACATTCCATTGCAATACGCCAAGTCATTTTATGACTTCCCCAAAGTGTCGCCCACTTGTCACCTGTCGCCGGTCCGTGCGTCCGTGCGCCAGTCGCCGCGTTCATCTGTCAGCAGTTCACAGTTGCGTATGAACGATTAAATCTTCACACATTCGCACACAACAAACCGTAGAAAGCGCTTCACTGCTCTTCTCCTGTCCGCTCTCCACTTTGCCACATGGCTTTTACCGCACTGCGAACTTCCTTGCGTCACTCCACAACTTATCGCCTTCACATCACCTGTCTTTGTCGCTTGTCGTGTAAATCATTTAGTTTGTCGGTCGATTGCACTTTTTCGTTTTTTATACATCCAACCCGCTTTCACACACAGTTTGTTCCCCCCTCTACATTCCTGCGTTCTCGCTCATTAGTGTCGCACAACTTCAGTCAAATGAAGATGCAATGTGCTAATTAGATTTTAATGAAGATATGAATGCATTTTGCGCGCAAAATGAAGATTTTTCAGATGCTTATGCGAAAACGACGCCATTTTGTATAATAAAATGCAACGTAATTGTGGCTGTTAACCACAGCGTTTTGAGTGTTGCTATGAATTGGGTTTTTGTTTGTTGTTTGATGCCAATCTGGTTGCTACTGTAGAATCTTTTTCAACTATTCAACCATCTTTGGACTGTTTGAACCTTCAAAGCTTACATTTCTGGACTTTTCGAAACACCAAGTTTAAAGAACTGAAAGCAATTTGTTTAATCTCACAAACTTAACCCTTTCCGAAAATTTGTACGATACCTATATCGTACAATTTTTTCGACGATTTTTTATTTGACAGCGACCGCACTTTTTATGCAACAGATTTTTAATTTTCATTAAGTAGGCTGTGTTGTATCATTCTGTTTAAAAATATAAATCATAGTAGCCGTAGCTACACAGTATGAAGTACAACAACATCCTAAGCCACATCCTAAGCTTAGATTTCTTCACTTTTTACACCTCGTCGATATCATCAAATGTCTTTAAATGTGTGGACCCTAAACCTGTGGACTACATGAATCTCTCAAACTTAAACTTAAACGTTTGAACCTTATTGAACCTTAAAAGCTCGAATCTCTTTTTGCATCTCTTCATTCATCTTTAAATGTGCGAATCCGATTCTGCAACATCTTAAGCTTAGAACTCTTCACTTTTTAAATGTATTTAAATGTGTGGACCCTAAACATGTGGGCTACATGAATCTCTCAAACTTAACCGTTTGAACCTTGTTGAACCTTAAAAGTTTGAATCTCTTCTTGCATCTCTTCAGCTAAAATGTGCAAATCCGTTTCTGCAACTTCCTAAGCTTAGATCTTAGATCTCTTTTTTAACGTTGTAGACATCACCTCTTCAAACAAAGTTGTGATATCTACACTCTTCTCTTCTTTTAAACAATTTTAAGCCTAGCTGCACCAATAAATATTGCTTTAAATTCTTTTTCTAAGAATAAACACAAAAATTCCTAAAAATTATAAATTTAAAATTCTAAACATTGCACACCTCTCGCCTGTGCCATCGTAAAACTCCACTTTACATGTCACCACACTAAAGCAGCGCAGCGAAAATCCATCTTCTCCGCTGCTGAAAGGAAGCATTTAAATTTGCACAATTCCAGAATTTAACTGCACACACACACATACACACATATATAGTGCGTAAGTACTCGCAGCTTGTACGTACGGCGACATGGCAGGAATGCCGACTCATCTTCGGCACAATGCAACATTGTCACAATTTTTCATTTGACAGTTGGTTGTCCTTCAATTTATTACACAAAAAATAAAATAAAACAAACAAAATACCAACCAACCAAAAAAAACACAGCATGAGTGCGGCAGCGGAAGCAAAAAAATGAAATGAATGAAAAAGAAAACGGAAAAGTAAAAATAAAAATAAAAGGAAGCAAAGTACTGCAAGAAGAAAGGAAGGGAAAGCGAGCGAAAAAATAATAAAATGTAAAACAAATGGTAAATGAATAGCATATCGCACACACACACACACTGCGAGTTGACACCGTTTCGCCTAACACGCATACACTCAAACAAAGCCAACACAAACACACACACAGAGACACGTAGTCAGTCAGCTGCACACCTACATGACTGCTGTTAGAGAAGCTCTATAGTGTCTGATGGCACAGCTTTTCTGGCTGGTTGGGCTGCTGTGCCAATGGCGGCGACGGCAGCGGCAACTGCAAGCTGACAGGCAATGCGAACTGTAGCAGAAATATTGGGTATGCAGCTAGCAGCACCGCTGACACTCACACACGCAGATACACACACACATTTAAAATTTACATTGTATAGCGCAGCAACAAGAACAGCAAGCAGACAGCGCACTTCAATATGCGCGAGCAGTGGCAAACGTTGATGAGGGCGATAATGTTGCTGCTTATGATGTTGCTGATGGTAATAGCGATGGCGATGGTGATGGCGATGGCACTTGCAAGTGGTCCGCTGGCTGGCTGGCTGGTTGTTTAGTTAGTTGGTTGGTTAGGTGCTCGGTTGATTCGTATTGGTTTTGCTGTTAGCTGTTGCCAGTGAGTGTTTGTTGCCGTTGCAATATGGGTCACGCCCACTAACTTTTCCTCGATATTGAACGCTATTGAACGCTAATGCGGCAAAAGTGCGCTGCGCATATAAAAAATCCTACTTAATATTGAACAAAAATTGCTATAAATACACATATATGTGTTGAACGATCCAATATATATTTGATGGCTCAATTTTATGGTCTATTCGTGCATATTATCTTGATTGATGTAAGCTAAATGCTGCTTTGAAGGCAGCCCAGAGATTCAAGTCATTTCAAAACACCCACAATTTAATGAGTTTCATAAACAACAACAACAACAAATTAACCTCACATTTTTTCAATGAGCGCTTAAATTAGTCTTCAAGATTACTTATAATGACTCGCTGACTTTGCACGCTGCGCTCTCACGCTGCTCGCTGTAACCGTCAGTGCCACCAAGATTCATGCGAGCTTTTGATGCCGGCGTTCTTAATTAGAATTCGCTTTGGCCAAATTTAAATAATAAAATAATTTATGTGCACATGTAACACGAAATGGCACCATCACAGTGACAGTGGCACAGTGCGACATACAGTGTCGCGATCCCATATAAGCCGTGGCCAAAAATACTTAACGTTGTCCTATCTCCGTGAAACTTGGTGAGATTGATTTCGTGGTCGAAATTAAGAAATTTACAAAAAATGATTAAAATTGGACCACTGCCACGCCCACCTCCCATACGAAATCAACTGTAATATAGGAATAACTTGCTTAATATTAGCGATAGAATTATGAAATTTGGTATTTGAGCTTAAGATAATGACTTTAAAGCTCACACTAAAAATGGATGTAATCCGACCATAACCACGCCCACCTCCCATAGTAAGCAAAATTTCAAAGTAGCATAACTTCTGTTTATGAAAGGTAGTGCCACGGAATTCGGTGTATGCACCATTTTTTTAACACATAGGAACGGTAAAAAAATGGGCCCAATCCGACCATAACCACGCCCACCTCCCATAGTAAGCAAAATTTCAATTAGAATCTTGTTTGTTTTATAGAAGGTAGCAGTACCAGAGCTTTCCTCAAATTTCAGTGCCTGTCTACCACGGCTTGTGCTCGGTGGCTATTTAAATTTGTATAATTATTTAATTAATCTAAGTATATATAGAAGGCTATTTATAAAAAACCTACACATATATCATTGCTTGCAGCCAATATGAAATTAGAGTCAAGCCAGTCGGCATATTTTTGGTTAAAAACAGCACATGTCCGGCTGGTGGAGGCCCAAAATTTGGTAAACTTTAATTCAAGTAGGCGCAAACTTTGCTTTTGTTCATGATTAACATCAACGCCCGTCTTATCTTTAAGTAAATTTATAAGCAAATCAAGTTTTATTGATCGGTTTCTGGATTCAGCTTTACGCCACAATTCGAAGAAATCACGTATTTTTAGTGGAGGCGTCACTAGAAAAATGCGAATAACAACCAAATAGGCACTTATAAGCAAAAAATTACTCCGGATTATGTTAATACATACTTTTTTGAGTAATTTAGGGTTGGAACTAAAAAGTGTTTTTTGACGTTTTTTAAACTTTTTTCCACCAAACTTTTGGTTCTTTGTTAGAAACAAACCGAAAAACGTAATTTTTCAATGTAACGGGATTTCACAGTTATTTCAAAGCACAAACCAAAAAATAGTGCTGCCATACAGGAAAAATTCCAAAGTTATATTTAATATATGGGGCATTCCACGCGAAGCGGACAGGTAAAAAACTCGATGTTTCCGATTTCAATAATATTTGAGTAGTTTCTAACTATACGTATTATTGATACGTATACCAAATATTTTTGTGATATAATGACTAGTTAAAGAGTTATGGGACTTTGAAATTTTCGACAGCCGGTTGGCATGCAGTACTTCAAAGCCGATTATGGAGTCATAAAATTATTTATTAAAATAATTAAACCACTGGATTTCTTACTTCATTTACTGAGCTTTTTAATTGTCTTTTTTGAAAAGAAAAAAAAAATTTTTTCGTAAAAAAAAAACCAATTAATTTTTTTTCCTTGATTTTCACTAAGTTCGATCATTTCGTTTTTTTTTATTTTTTTTATATAAATTGCTAATATTGTATAGAACATTGGTGCCAACTTTTATAATGGGCGTGGAAGTGGATTAGGAGCCAGACTGAAAATACTGCCAACCAATAAAAACCAATTAATTTTTTTTCCTTGATTTTCACTAAGTTAGACCCTTTCGTTTTTTTTTATTTTTTTTATATAAATTGCTAATATTGTATAGAACATTGGTGCCAACTTTTATAATGGGCGTGGAAGTGGATTAGGAGCTAGACTGAAAATACTGCCGAAGGGTGGCGTCCAGCGCCGCGTCTGATGCCCGCCGCTTGTGCGCGTTTAGTGAAACTGTCAATCAAATAAAATCACTTTGGCATTTTTAATACCTATTAAGTACCAAAATACGCCACCCTTCGGCAGTATTTTCAGTCTAGCTCCTAATCCACTTCCACGCCCATTATAAAAGTTGGCACCAATGTTCTATACAATATTAGCAATTTATATAAAAAAAATAAAAAAAAACGAAATGGTCGAACTTAGTGAAAATCAAGGAAAAAAAAATTAATTGGTTTTTTTTTTCCGAAAAAATTTTTTTTTTTCTTTTCAAAAAAGACAATTAAAAAGCTCAGTAAATGAAGTAAGAAATCCAGTGGTTTAATTATTTTAATAAATAATTTTATGACTCCATAATCGGCTTTGAAGTACTGCATGCCAACCGGCTGTCGAAAATTTCAAAGTCCCATAACTCTTTAACTAGTCATTATATCACAAAAATATTTGGTATACGTATCAATAATACGTATAGGTAGAACATACTCAAATATTATTGAAATCGGAAACATCGAGTTTTTTTACCTGTCCGCTTCGCGTGGAATGCCCCATATAACATGACTATATTGGTACATAAATTATATTTGTATTTGATTTTTCATTCAGCATAAAGAATTATACAAAAACTTGGAACGAATGCGTATTTTTTAACATCAACTTTGAAGCTACATAAAAATGGAACGGAGTAGGATATTGAAGATCGGAAAACGGATTTTTCTTAGTTGAGATTAGTGTCCGACCGAATATTCGGTTTCGGTTTCGGCCCAAATAAGTGGTTTCGGTTTCGGTTTCAGTTTCGGCCAAAAAATGGCCGAATAGCCGAAACCGAAACTTTGTAGTATATTTTTTACATTTTATTGTGTAGCAGATATACCTATAGTGAAAGGAGAAGTAATTTAGATGCCAGCAATGTAAATAAACTTCTTTTGTTAGCATATAATATTAAATTATTTAATTTTGAATATTAGCGAGTAAGGTACGAAAGGGTGATTTTTTATGTTTACGTTTTTAAAAAATGAATAAATTGTTTTTATTAATATGTATTTATTTATTTATGCTATGTTTGTTTGTTTGTTCTTTATTTACTTAATGTAAAATTCGTTTGTTGAAAAAAAAAATGCTTGATATGGTGATTTTTATTTTAACTAGAAAGTTTCGGTTTCGGCCGAATATTTAAAAAAAACCGAATATTCGGTTTCGGTTTCGGCCCAAAAAAGTGGTTTCGGTCGGACACTAGTTGAGATATTATCTGTCGACTGTCATATTCATTTTAGTCATTTTGTAACATTGATTTTTACCATTTTTGGCTACACTCGCGACACTGTGCGACATTGCTGGCTGCGCGCAAGCGTGTCCGTCTGCCTGTGGGTGGATCGGTGGCTCGGTGGTGTGCAGCTGGTTAAATGTCGGGGCCAGACGTAAATATTTGCATAAGCAGAAGTGGCGTGTGGTGAAAATGCGTCGCTCATGGCCACAATGCCTTGGCCACGTCACGCCACCGGTCCAACTTCGCAGCAGCCCACCAGCCACACAGACCACACATCGCATCGCACCGCACCGCACCGCACTTCGTCGGCGCCATTGAATTGCTCGCATGGGACGCGTTGATTTACGATCTCGTAGTGCCCCACCTGCCGCTCGCATGGCCAGTGCCGGATGTCGGAATTGCGCGCTGCACTGGGCAGCTGACATTGTTGTTGCTGTCTCGGTGTCTGCGCTGTTATCGTTCGCTGCTAGTTTGGCGTTGTTATTGTTGTGTGGCAGATTTCGAAGATACGAGTATGTTCTCAAACAGAATTTGTTGTAGTAGCACAAAATTATCCACATATTAGAAATTGTTAACAACTTTGGCAACGTTCATGTCGGGAAGTTGCTGTGTCAAGGAGCGTTAATTCGAAGTCCAACAAACTGATAAGTACAACTTGCATAGAATTAGTAAAGTATTTGAAATATTTTTTAAACAACGGTGGGCCCTCCTGCTCCTCTTGGTTGGAGTATAAATAAAGTCGCAATTTGGGCATAAAAGGCCCAAAGATAAACATTTCAGTGGCTTAACCGTTTCGCTACAGGTTTTTACTGGGGAAAGTTAACATTTTAAATTTTACGTTTTAGGCTCAATTAAGTAATGAGACTGATTCCATAAAAACCGTATATTTAAAAATTATTCTACAACTCTGCCATCCCCTTCGAAGTAGTCCCCTTGGGCAGCTATACAACGATTCCAGCGCGTTTTCCATGCTTCGTAACATTTCTAGAACGCTTCGACTGGGAAGTCCGCGAGTACCCTCGTCACGGCCGCCTGGATGTCCGTAATCGACTCAAAATGGGTTCCTTTGACCACCGATTTTGTTCTAGGGAACAAAAAAAGTCACAGGGTGACATATCGGGCGAATAAGGCGGCTGTTGCAACACGGCGATCCCTTTAGAGGCCAAATACTGGGACACGCTGAGGGCGGTGTGGCACGGCGCGTTGTCGTGATGAAGGATCCTCGTCTTCCACGCTTTCACGCCCCTCCTTAAACTCTTTATGCTATCGAAACACGAGTCGGCACGACTAAGAGCACTATCACCATGCACTTTTACAATTTTAGCGTACGTTTCCGAAGCTGTTTCGCCCAATCTGGCGCAAAATTTTATCGCGACGCGTTGCTCTTGATTTCGTTTCTCCATTTTCGTGACGAGCACCACCAACACACGTCTACTCAACACGACACAGCAGGCGAACTAATCAAGCTAGAGCGATGGTAAATATATCAATGGAGAGGGGAAGGATGCCGGGGAAGGGGAAGGGAATTTCAAGGTCGCAGGTTTACCACAAGCGCGGCAATAAAATCAGTCTCATTACTTAATTGTCACACCTCGTATGTGCTTATATTAGCAACATTCCATAAGAAATTTTTTAATTTTTATACTCGGACCCTGACGTGTATACTTCTCTTCTTTAAACTTAAATATTCAGATTAATTTCGTATTTTTCCTAAAACTTCAAACTATTCTAAACATCAACAAAAAAATTGATTCTTGCAACCATAGAGGATGCAGACGTCCACAAAGTAGCATGTTGCCATATGGCAACAAAATAGCGAAAGGGTTAAATATAAATCAAAAATTGACAACCTTACAAACGGACACGTGTGACGTGTGCATTTTTAATTTTTGATTTAAAATAAAATGAAAAAGCGGAAAAGTAAGGCCTTGGCCATTCCATCAGCTGAACGAGCCAGCACTAAGACCCACAAGTTATTAAATTAAAAACACACATACATACACTTAACACACACACGCTCACATATACATACGCACATATACATGCACGGAAACCAAAAAATAGCTAATTAAATATTAAATTGCCAGCAAAAGTTGCAGCAACGACCCACTGTTGGGCCTCTGGTTTGGCTGGGTTGGATTGCAAGAAAATTCATTGTGGTTGCTGCTGTTGTTATTGCTGTAGGTGTTGTTGCTGTTATTGCTGTAAATATGTTGTGTTTATGTATTGGTGCTCATGTTTCCCATTGTTTGTGTTTGAATGTGAAAACTGGAAATAAAACATACAACTCACACAGCAGTCGAGTAAAATTATTTTATGTACACATACCATACACACAAAAAACACATGCATTAGTGGGTATGTGTGTGTGTGTGTGTTGGAAGTGATAAGTATGTTTGACATTCAAGTGTACCTTATTATCATAAAAAAGTGACGAAAAGCATTGCCGCGCAACAAAATTCGGGCGCATCAAGTCGAACTTGAACTTGGCGCTACATAGGCGGATTTTTGTGAGTGACGGATTTATCTGGAACAATTCTTAAAGCACGTATACAATTCATGAAAAAAATTGTAAATTGTTTCCTGCTGATTTCAATTGGGTTTGCTTATTCTAGAAACAGTTTAGGAGGATTTAAAAAATATTTTGAAAACATGTTAAAAGAAAAGCAAAATCGTTGGTGAGTTGTTAATTAATTTTATTCTTTTATTATACTTTTATATTTTAACTATTTTTTAGATTTAACAAAATGTTAGCTTATTTGTGTTGTTTTACTAATTAATGCCAACCGCATGTAGAGTACACAAATAAAATGCCATACTGTTGTTTATGCCATTGCCAAGCTCTGCTGATCCTGTTGCCGCTCGAACTCCACCCAAAACTACTATGCAAACAACAACAAAGCGCCTTTTATATTTAATGTACTCGTCGCCGGTGCGCCAGTGGCAGTGACAGTGTCTCCCCTTTAAAGCCATTTTTCGGGCGCGGCCATGTTGTTTTGCATATTTGTGTGTGTGTGTGTATGTGTGCGTTGTGTTTGTTAATGCGTCTGTATGGGTGCATATTTTTAAAGCGGCACAATTGAAATGAAAATCAACAAAACCGCATACAAAACAACGGCAGGAATTCCGCCATACCGAGGCACTCTGGTGTCTATATACCGTTAACAAATTGTTGCAATATGTATGAAGTAAATATAAAAACTATGTACTATAGAAATGTAGGGAACTTACGTTTTTGATTTCATTCATTTTCGTAAACTGGCGTCCGAATTCCCATAAATCGACGCCGAACTTTAACGCCCAATTTCGCACTCTGAAAAATTAAGAAGAAATTCGTTAAAAATTTTTTGTGAAAACATTAAAAGAAAATAGTTTTAATACAAAAATTGTTAAAAACTGTTTGTGAAAAAATTAAAAGAAAATAATTTTAATATATTGAAGTGAATTGAATTCTTTGCAGTGCTTGTCGACAGAAAATTTTGCTCCTTTTTATGTGTGGTTTGTACTTAAGTACACGAAAGAAATACATTTTTCTATGAAGTAATTTTCAACAGAACAATTTGTTCCTTTCCAAAGACAACTCATTTGAGTACTCAGAGTTAAATCTTTTGAGAATTAAATACTAATGCTTCAGCTTTGATTCACATACTTGAAACAATAAAAATCAATTGCGTTCAAGAAAACTAAAAAAAAATATAATAAAAATGTCGATCTACGCTCGATTCAAAGTCACACAAAAACACCCTTAAACACCCAGCAAATCTTAGCGAAACATGTAAGTATGTGGCTTGTACTGTAATGTTGAGTGCAGCGAAAAACCAAAAGTAAATCTTAGACAACAAACTGTGACTTGGGGTAGCGAAAACTTGTCGCACGCACACAACAAACTTCGACACAACGCATTCGACGCGCCGCTGCCGTTGCACGTTGCACGTTCCAGTTTCTTGCCGCTTTGTGTTCGCTACAACCAAACCCCACAGCAAGTTGTTTCATTCATACAGATTTTAAATAGAATTTCCTATTTTATTTTTGCACAGAACAAAAACTGCAAATCAAAAACTTTGCACATAAAAACAAAAACACACACACTACGAAAACATTGAACAACACAGATGCCACACATGTGTACAAACATGTATGTATGGTAATGGTGTGTGTGCTTGTAAGAGGACATGTGGATATTTCCCGCTGCTATGCACAGCGGTACAGCAAAGCGGCAAAAATTCATTTAGCAGACCAAAGCGAGCAGCGTGAAGGGCGCAGAAAAGCGTTATCGCACTTTGCGGTTGACTTGCAGCGAGCAAGAGCGAATATAATAAGAAAATGTGGAAAATGTGTGATGCGAAAGAAAACGCTGCCATTCAACTGAAAGTCTTTCAATAAAAATCTATTCTAAAACAGGTTTTTCTCTCTGTCCGAAATTTGTTTGATTTCTGAACAGCAAAGAACCAAACAAAACTCAGAAGGCAGCAGAAAGCTTCAATAAAAAAGGATTGTCAATAAAAGTTGGATTTTGAAAACTTGTCGATGCTTCGTTGGGTTCTGATTGCGCTGTGAATGATTAGAGAAACCAGTGTTGCCAGTTTTATGTGATCAAAAACAGGAGAATGAAAATATTGCTTAAAGAAAAAAAGAAAATGTAATAATGAGTTTCAAGTTTTTTATGATAAAACTAAACAAAATTTATGAAAACAACTCTTCAAATTATTTATTTTATTTTATTTTTATTTTTATTTCATTTTTATTTTATTTTATTTTATTTTAGTTTAGTTTATTTTATTTTATTTTATTTTATTTTATTTTATTTTATTTTATTTTATTTTATTTTATTTTATTTTATTATATTATATTTCATTTTATTTTATTTTATTTTATTTTATTTTGTTTTATTTTATTTTATTTTATTTTATTTTATTTTATTTTATTTTATTTTATTTTTAATTATTTATTATTTATTATTTATTTTTGATTCAATTAAAATTAAGTTTGATTAATATAATCTTGAAATTTTCAAATTATTTATTTTATTTATTTATTATTTATTTTTTTTTTCAATTTAAATCAAGTTTAATTAATATAAGCAGCATTTCACGTCAAGCGGACAACCCAAAAAAATTTTGTTTATATTCTGGTCAGTTATACTTCTAGTAGACGTGGATGTGTACACCCAATTTTTTTTTCGTATGATGTTTTTTGCTGAGTTATGAGCTTCTAAAAATTGACTAAACATAAAGTCATGAATTTTTGGATGCTTATTATCTGTATCAATTAATTTGTAAAAAAAACTGAAAAGTATTGTTTCTGATAGTAAAAAAGGTGTTGTTTTTTTGTTTTTGTCGAATTCTAAATTTTAATTTTATTTTTGGATGCTTATTATCTGTATCAATTAATTTGTAAAAAAAACTAAAAAGTATTGTTTCTGATAGTAAAAAAGGTGTTATTTTTTTGGTTTTGTCGAATTCTAAATTTAAATTTTTTTACGTACAGTAAACTGGAAGTGAAAATTTGATATCGATATTTGAGTAACTTCGACACTTTTTTTTTAATTATTTTAACGTAAATTAAAGCTTCAAATGTACTCATTCTCCACAAAAAAAATTAAAACGTGATCTCCAACCGTTTAAGACTTAGAGCATATACAGTACATACACATAGCTGAAAATAATGGATTTTTACACAAAAATGTGCTCTAAGTCTTAAACGGTTCGAGATCACGTTTTAATTTTTTTTGTGGAGAATGAGTACATTTGAAGCTTTAATTTACGTTAAAATAATTAAAAAAAAAGTGTCGAAGTTACTCAAATATCGATTTCAAATTTTCACTTCCGGTTTACTATACGTAAAAAAAATTAAAATTTAGAAATCGACAAAAACAAAAAACCAACACCTTTTTTTACTATCAGAAACAATACTTTTTAGTTTTTTTTACAAATTAATTGATACAGATAATAAGCATCCAAAACTTCATGACTTTATGTTTAGTCAATTTTTAGAAGCTCATAACTCAGCAAAAAAACATCATACGAAAAAAAAATTGGGTGTACATATCCACGTCTTCTAGAAGTATAACTGACCAGAATATACACAAAATTCATTTTTTTGGGTTGTCCGCTTGACGTGAAATGCCCCATAATCTTCAAAAAAGCCTACAATGCCCAACTAACGACAAGTAACTTGAAGTTTTCCCAATCATAATCACTCATTTCAATTCATTGCTGCACATAATCCACCTAAGTTTTCATAGTTAGTTCACCCACCTGCGGAGTCCCACTTTTCGTATGCGTCAATCCATACAATTCGTTTATAAACACGGCAAACTTGGCGCACACAAAAAGCACTAAAGCGTCGTTAAAACGTAGGCAAACAATCGAGTTGCCTCAGCTAAATTAAGTATTAAGAAATGCATTTGAGAAAGGGGCCCTATTCGCCGCCAAAATGACAACACCAAACAACAATGGAATGGAAATATAAATAAACATATAAACAACAACGCGCAGAGCGAAAAAGCGCACAGCCCAACAATGGCAACGCGTGGACGGGGAACACGTGAATGAAGCGACAAAAATAGCGCAAAAGTCTATGTACGCCGCGCGTCTCCTGGCCCCTCATCGAGCGCTCCCATCAATACCGCCGCCAAGCACCGCAGCCGCCCCCGCACTGACGCGATTAGCATGCACGAAAAACAAAGATCGCAACCGAAACGGTGGCTGGCAGGCGGCGCACGTGAAAGGTGGCGCGTGGCAAGTGTTGTTGTGCAGCGTGTGGGCGGGTGTCGCGCCCAGCATGAAAAGTGAACAGTTGTGTGTACGTTTGCGGCAAATCTGCGCCCACGAACCGGTGCACGTCAGCGCGAGGGGCGGCCGATGAGCGCGCCCCACTGCAGTTTTTGCGTTGCCTAAACGTTGCGTTGATTGCGATTTTTCCACGTGAACTGTAAAAAAGTAAACGAACGCCACCGGACGAGGGGGAGTGAACGCAAAAGCCAACAAGCAAACTAAATGAACAAGCCGGCAATTGCGTCCCTCTACTCGCTCACCGGCGCCGACGTCAGCGATGACTAAATCGCTTCATGTCGCTCATGGTGATGAGTGCATGTGTGTGTGTGTGAGTGTGTGGGAGGCATATGAGGCTTATGGGCTAAAGTGGTGTGGTGTGATGGGCGCTTTACAACCACATACAGCAATGTCGTTTGCCATTAGGAAAAATTTTACGATTAATGCGATTGACTTGAGGCTTCAATAAGTTATCAATAAAGTCCAATATTATGGGTTGAATTTGTTAAATGCTTTTTGGGAAAACGTGAGAGCAACTAAGGAAAAGATGGTGCAGGGAGTGTTACACGCTTTAGATCAAAAAATTATTTTGTTTTAGGGGGAAGATGATTGAGAATGACGTTGTTGTGGAACTTTGACTAAGGTAATCCAACTTGAAAGTTCTGAAACCCATCTGGGTATTGCAAAAATTTCCTAATTGCAACATTTCACTTGTATTTTCTTGTATTTTAGTTGTTTCCTTAATCGTAATTAACTCCTCTTACAGCTGGGAACAGCTCAATGAACATACTGAGACACCCTTTCAATTATCTACTCAGATACGTATTTATTTATCGATCATTCATCTATCTTTGTTCTTTCATCATCATTTTGGCTCTATGTACGTGACTTAAATTTCCTACCAGGTATTTATGAATTCGTTTTATTTCACCCAGACTACAGCTGTCTACAGGTTTCAAGTGGATTTGTTTATAATTCCGAATGAGTTTTTGTTACATTTTGCACGCATTGTTGTGGCGACATTTTTTCCGCTTTGCATTAAGTTCACAGACACATACAAAACGCGACGTGTACTTAATACAATTTAATGCGACACTCGCTTAATTCCAAGCAAAATAAACCAGAGACCTAAAATAATTACTATTCATATTTTTGGGAATAAAAAAATTGCACTAATTTAAGAAATGTCTATAATTATTGCTTTATAATAATTATTCCGAATAAGAAATTTTTTACGTCGCCTATAACTATTATCATGTAATAAATATTTTTGAATTGCATAATAACTCTTATAAGTAACAAGTATATTTTTTCGTTGTCGATAATTATTATTTTGGGATTTTTGTTTTTTACATTCCTTCATAACTTTTATTTATGATTTTTTGTTATTTACGTTGCCAATAACTATTATTTTGAGAAATTTTTGTTTACGTTGCTTCATAACTTTTATTTATGACTTTTTTCATTTACGTTGCCGATAACTATTACTTTGAAAAAAAAAATGTTTACGATGAATTACCACATTTTGGATATGAATTTATTTTTAATTGTTTTAAATTGACAAACGCAAATTAACTGCAGAAACCTAATTTCCACCAACAACTAAACAATTAAAATCAATTCATACTCAAAATGTGGTAAGGCAACGTAAAAAAAAATTCCTTCATAAAAGTTATGAAGCAACGTAAAAACTATTTCTCAAAATAATAGTTATCCGCAACGTAAATAACAATAAATCATAAATAAAAGTTATGAAGCAACGTAAAAAAAGATGTTCTCAAAATAATAGTTATCGGTAACGTAAATAAAAAAGTAATAATTAAAAGTTATGAAGCAATGTAAAAAAAATTTTCTCAAAATAATAGTTATCGGTAAATAAAAAAAGTCATAAATAAAAGTTATGCAGCAACGTAAACAAAAACATTCCAAAATAATAATTATCGAGAACGAAAAAATTAATTGTCGCAAATAATAATTATAATCAACAAATAAAATTTATGTTGCATTGTAATAATTACATTGCATTTATTTTCTTAAAAAAGTATAATACTTAAGTCCCTGAAATAAACATCAACCAAAAGTATAGACAGCTATAGGGGAAACATCACATCATAATTAAAGCAAGAGAATATTTTCAATGACACTCTATCAAAACAAATTTCCAACTTTTTTAATGTTCTTGTTTAAGTTTGATTTCTAAGAACAGACGCACCAACCAACCAATAAAATCAATCTAGGGACAAATCCAAATAGTCCATAATATTTTTATATTTTCATCATATTTTTATGCGTAATTCCAATGTATTCCCGAACCCTAGACAGAACTATTTTTCCCCATACTAAACTTTTAGTTCATAACAAATTGCTTATGAAATGAAATTAATTCAAATATAACGTATACGCACTGCTGAACCCGCACCTGTCTCTATTACATTATTCACCGTCTTTGGCGCTTGGCAGATTGTTAACCTTCAACTTAATTATTTATAAGCTTATTAGTTAGAGCACATTATTCCAAAAACAAAGAGCCAATAGAGATTTCACGAAAGACATTGCAATTAGCGGCACGAGTAGAACGTAAGAAGCATCAGCACCTGAGATACTTAACCCTTAAATGCATGGCGTACCATATATGGTACAGGTCCTAAGTCCTTCGTTAATCTGTTGAATCAATTTAAATCATGTTTGTGCTTGCTCTAGATTGATTCGAAAATAATTGCCTCATGCATTTAAGGGTTAAGCGGATAATAACACTTGAATTTCTGGCATATTGGCTTTACATGGAATTGCAGATCGAATGCAAATAGCAAAGAACGTAAAAATTCATTAAGACAAAGTCAGTGTCGGAACAAGTGCAGAATACCACACCCTCTTAAAAAAAAAAAAATTTTTTTTTGGCCGGAAAGAGGGGCATTTTTATAGTCTAACAAACTTAAAATTTTGCTGCGGAAACAATTACAGAGGGCGTAGTCCGCCCCCAAAGTTTCAGTTATATATCCGAATTTCTCAATAAATAACCAACCGATCCTAACAATATAGGTGTCATATGAAAGGTATTTTTTCCCCCTTTCGATTGATGTATAACATTAGATATGTTATATCTACCAACAATGAGTTATAAGCGAAAATTTGTTTTTTTTACATAAATTAAAAAAAAAGTGATGTTTTTCTCGAAAAAATACGTTATTAAGCTATTATAAGTTTGTTACCATATTATAGCCTGTGAAATTTCCTTTACAATGAAATATAAAAATGTACAGTTTTATGTTTTTAAGTATTTTTTTTTAATTTTTTCTAACTTGTCTCTTGGTCTTTTCTTGGCAATAAGTTTTTCCCCGGTGGCCGGCCTTCGGCCGGGCCCTAAAAAAATAACCCTCATGGGAGTTACCACCACATGAGGCAACAGTAAGATGTGCACAGTATTTTTTGTTTAAATCCATAGTTCCAAGCCATAGTTTTCTTGGCATTAAGTTTTCCCCAGGTGGCCGGCCTTCGGCCGGGCGCTAAAAAAATAACCCTCATGGGAGTTACCACCACATGAGGCAACAGTAAGATGTGCACAGTATTTTTTGTTTAAATCCATAGTTCCAAGCCATAGTTTTCTTAGCATTAAGTTTTTCCCAGGTGGCCGGCCTTCGGCCGGGCGCTAAAAAAATAACCCTCATGGGAGTTACCACCACATGAGGCAACAGTAAGATGTGCACAGTATTTTTTGTTTAAATCCATAGTTCCAAGCCATAGTTTTCTTAGCATTAAGTTTTTCCCAGGTGGCCGGCCTTCGGCCGGGCGCTAAAAAAATAACCCTCATGGGAGTTACCACCACATGAGGCAACAGTAAGATGTGCACAGTATTTTTTGTTCAAATCCTTTCATTGCAGAATATCGCTCTTAAGCAAAACCTTCATAAGCGCCATATCAATACGGTAAACAGGTGCTTTTACCTCAACTTAAATTAAAATATAAAAGCGAAATAACATAGTTTTTGAATGTTTTATATTTCACTGTAAAGGGAATTTCACAGGCTTTAATATGGTAACAAACTTATAATAGCTTAATGACGTATTTTTTCAAGAAAAAAATCCGTTTTTTTTTAATTTATGTAAAAAAAACAAATTTTCGCTTTTAACTCATTGTTGGTAGATATAACATATCTAATGTTATACATCAATCGAAAGGGGGAAAAAATACCTTTCATATGACACCTATATTGTTAGGATCGGTTGGTTATTTATTGAGAAATTCGGATATATAACTGGGACTTTGGGGGCGGACCACGCCCTCTGTGAATGTTTCCGCAGCAAAATTTTAAGTTTGTTAGACTAAGAAAATACTCCTCTTTCCGATAAAAGGAAAACATATTTTTTTTAAGAGGGTGTGGTATTCTGCATTTAAGCCGTCAGTGTCTATTTTATACTGAAAGTCACAGACTACAACTAACTGACTGACTGACTGTCAATTGCCTCTCATTATTTTAGGCCAAGGCACGACCACACAAAAAGATGTAAAAAATAAACTTAAAAAAACCAACACGAAAACGTAATAGCAACAAGTAAAGAAAGTCAAAATCATAACCAAAGTAGCGCCTAAAAAACACAATGAACATTGTTGTTGACATTTAACGGACAGCAGCAAAAAAA
This sequence comes from Melieria picta, assembly GCA_964056695.1. Lineage (NCBI taxonomy): Eukaryota > Metazoa > Arthropoda > Insecta > Diptera > Ulidiidae > Melieria > Melieria picta. The sequence continues at coordinate 70,501,177 of OZ057399.1, read as the reverse complement.
AAATAGATTGTCTGTTGATTTCTCGCTTGCCACCAAAAGTGGCTTTAAGCACTTTAACATTTGTATGTGTGTTGGTGTGTTTGTGTATGTTTTTGTGTGCGTTGCTGCCATTCAATTAATTTTCGCTGCTTGCAACATTCGCCGCATGGCCTCAATAATTCTGATGCACCGCCGGTTTTTTGTCTCCACCCTGGGCTCACTGCACCGCTGCCATTGAGTGCGAATGATAGAGCAGGAACGCACATGGTTAGTTAAGAAAGTAGGCCGGCCGGCAAGCAGTCAGGCAGTCAGGCGGACGATGAGTGGGCGGCCAGCAAACTGCACAACGACTCACGCTTTTGTGTGCCTTTTCTTTGGCCAGTTGCTTGCTTACTTTAAGGTTTTTAATTTCACTTGCTTTATTGTTGTTGGCTCTTGTTTATTTTGTGTTATTGTTATTTTTGTTTTGTTTTGTTGTAGTTTCAGTACGTGACAGCGAAAATTTTCTGTGCTTGACCAAATTCAGGCAACGCGCATACTGAACATAGGATAAGCAGTCGAAGGACCTGCATTGGCCGCGGCATTGGCGTTCCGAGCACGCTGCATTGCAATGCAGTTGGCTAAGTTGTTATTTACAGTCAGCCGACAAAACTAGTCAGCGCCCTGGCTTGCTTGTAGGTCAGTCCATCAGCTGCATTATGAGCAGCATTAACGACGTGCGCCGCTTGGTCACACTGTGAATAATTTTATTTACATATGCGAGAAAAGTAGTTAGTGGCAAGTTTTTGATAACTGACAGAGTAAGTAATCTATGGAAATGAATTACGTACAATTAAGGATTTAAGTAAAATTTAAGTCTTGCAAACTTTGGAGTCAACTCCGAAAACTGCTTTACATTAAGTTTGAAAGAAGACGAAACTTTTCTGTGTGATCAAATCTTATGTCCTGAACAAATGCCAACCCTTTGCAACTCTTTCAGGCTCCAATGACAAAACCAGGAGGGTATCGACCTGGTAAATGTGGAGTCTTTGGCGATTGATAGTTCCCATACAAGCTTGAAGAAAAACGTCTCTGAGTGGTCGAACCAATGCACAGTGATTCGTTCCATAGACAAAATTCAAAAAATGTATAGTCTCAGAATTTAATGATTTTTATGTCATTTGAAAGGTAAAACTCCAACTAAAAAACCCCAAAAAATCTGTGCAAAAAATTAATTAGTGTGTGTGCAATAGCGGCCCAAAGTTGAAGCTTTTTTCACAAAAAATGTAAACACATATTTTCTGTTTTTTAGTCTATTGAGTAAAAAAAATTTCAATAATACATGGTTACCAAGAAGTTGCTAAAACTTTCAATATAGATTAAAAAGTGATGTGGCCATTTTCGCTTTTAATGTTTTCTTAAAATTTCCAAAGCTGTGGCTTTGACATCACTTTTAATTCAAAATATTTTTCTAAATTAAAAATCTGAAAATTGGCAAAACTTAGAGGAAAATATCTAAAAAGTATGTGAAAGTATATTCCTAGATTTTTTTAAATTTTAAGAATCATTCTTTCTTTGTCGGATAATGTAATCCTCCGATATCTTCCGATCTCAGAAAATAATTCTATTTGAAAAGTGGTCTAAACACCTATTTTTCGACAAAATTTCTTTTTTCATCCCTGAAAGCATGCAATCTGCATGAAAAATTGAGAAAACTGCAAAAAAGCAAAACATACGTCTGTTATTATCTTTTCTATTGTAAAACTAAAGGACCCTAAGACAATTTCTGTTACTCTTTGCAATTATCAATGTTGACGTTACCGATTAAATGTGAAATCTGAAAAATCTAGCCAAAACACTCGTTGCTATAGCTCACCAAAAATGACGAAAATTGCAAATTTAAGTCTCAGACATTGCCAAACTACAAAAGTTTAAGAAAAACAAAATGGAGATTTCACTTCAGCAGACATTGTTTGAGTAGTATATCAAATTTTATGAAGAACGGACCACTCCTTCTAATTTTGTCCCGCGGTTGTATGGAGTCGAATCACTGTGCAATGTTCTGAACTATTGCCAGCTACTACTCGAGGCACCAGTAGCCATACCTGATGAAGTATCGACTGGGTAAGTCACGAGTATTTAGCTATTGAAAGACGCATATTGGCTGGAAGAGGAGGCGTCGCTGCATGTCCTGCTTTCATGAGAATCGGTAGGCAGCATTTGAAAGCTCTCCAAGACACCGCCAGCAAGAGAGAAAGAAAAGAAATGACCAAGCAAGAGAAATGGTTAGTGATCAAAGTCTCATTGGCTTTAAGTCTCATTGACTTTAAAAGCTTTTTGCAAAACTGGGGCTTGGAAAACTATTTTGAAATATTTTTAATTAATTTAACTATATGAAGAAAGAAAGTTTTTTTTGTAATATTTTTAATTAATTTACTTATATGAAGAAAGAAAGTTTTAAGAATACATTTACCACACACATTATGCGATTATGAGTTTTTTATTTCAGTCAACATATTCGAATTTTTTGCTCAGTGTACACACAAGTTCAATAACTTGGACGTGTATTGAGCGTAATTGAAGTAATTGAATTTCGTTTGCACGATGCAGCGCAATTTCTCTCTACTGCCTGCGAAATTAATACAAAAACTAACTAAAAGTTAACTTTACATTGCTGCTCTACATTGCTGCGAGAAAGCAACAATGAACGAGTGAGCGAGACAGCATGCAGACGTCCGGCCAATATCAATTTTAATAGGTTCACAACGCTCAACTCGAGGCAAACCTTAATTACGCCGCACAGAAATTACGCGACGGTGCTGCGTACGTGTGACGTTGCTGCTTGCGTCGATGCCTGTGCGAAAATTACAAAATCCTATTATGTATCCATTAGATATGCCCGCACGCACAAAGTAGATATTTATGATGTTTGAGAGCAAAAACGCCCGATGCACGAGAAAAAGTAAATGGGGGTCGAACAAGTGGGTAATTCGTAGTAGTGAAAGTAGCACAAGAAAATCATAAGAAGGCTCAAATTAAAAAATTAACTGACGATAACGAGGCACACATAAATAGACAAATATATATACAGAAATACGTATAACTTTTAGGTATTTACATACATGTATGTATGTATGTTTGTATGTAAGTATGTAGGTGTACGTGTCTATGTATATAGCAGAGGTCTTACTGGCTGACGTTTGTCATTGATGTTGACTGAAGCGCGTGTTGATAACTGCCTGCCAGTGTGCCACGTTGACAATACACACACACCAACACACAGACACACAAACACATGCATACGAAAGCAGCAACTCATCGCTGTCATCCTTTGAGAGAACCAATGCGCGCCTGTGTACATAAGTCTTAGTAGCTGAGCGACTTTAATACGTTTGTCACTAATTATGACCGTATTTTAGCGCACTGCTCCTGCCGCCACTCAACTCGTTGCCTGCTCTCCGCCTAACGGTAAGAAGTCAAACGCAAGTCAGCAAAAGTCAACGTCTTCCGTGTTTGCGTCGTCATTGTGCGGCAGAAAGTTGAATGAATGTAATGGCGACGTTGTGAAATGTTGTTGTTGTTTCTTATAAACTACTTCAGTTTATATTTATTTAGTTATTTAGTTATTTTAATATTTTTATAAATATATTTAATTTATTGTATATTGTATTGTATATTGTAATTTTTTAGTGTATTTTTTATTTTTATGTTTTTATATTTTTTACTAGAATTATTAATTTTAGTATTTTTGATTGTTTAAGTAAATTTTTAATTTAATGTTTTTACATCTTTTACTATAATTTTTAGTAATTATATAATTTAAGTTACTTAAACCTGGCTTGAAATGTCTTTAATATTTCATATTGGATTTTGGTACTTACTCATTGTGCGGAATATCCTCATCCTGATCGCCGACCACCGCAAAAATATTCGTTTTGAAAATCAAAACCACGAGGCATAAGCTGAGAGCGCCGATATGTTTACGCTCCATTGTTTCTAATGAAAAAAATTACAACGTTTATAACATTTGAATTTTTTATATTTTATATATTTTTTTTTAATTTTTTATATTTAGAAGCGCTATTTTATGTGTGGGTGAATTTTTAATTCGTTGCTATGGTTTTTATTCAAAACAGTATTTATTAAAGTCACTTTACACAGCAAAAATTTAAATCTTGTAATTATTTTATTTTACTGGAGGCTTTTTTCATAGTTTGTAATTATTTAATGTATTGATGGATTATAATTTATGATTCTCTGGGTTATTCACATATTATTATTTTCATTCATTTTAGATATAATTTTTAGAATTTTCTTCATCAATATTATTTTTAGGATTGTACTATAGTTAGTTATTTTTTTATATATTAGGTCATCGCATAAGGAGTGCAGTAGTTTTCTCGCATAGCTCAAAGTCAGTTATATCCATTATCAGAGCATAAAATTGCTCGCTCATTGAACCAACTATGAACTAGTCATCAATGAGAGAATCCGAATGCCATTTGACAACCAAAACTATGTCCTGTCATGATGAAAAGGTCCAAGGTCAGTCAGGTTTTTGTTATTGTAGTCATGCAAGAAGAAAATGTAAATAAATTTAATTCCAAAATGGACAGTTTTTGCAAAAACTCCTGACTTGGTGTCATTTATTTGCAGTTAAAAAAAGTCCGAAGGAATATTTAATTAACGACTTACATTTTAGCATTTTAGCAAATAAAAAAAGGCCTTCAAATTATTTACATAATTTACATATTCTTTGACTTAAGCCATACAAAATTTTTCAATAGGTGATTCAACATTCTTGTAACAAATTAAAATTGAATTGAATTGAAATTGAAAATTCAATAATAAAATAAAATGCTGTGCACTTTGAACTTTTCTGTCAAAAACCGCATTACTTATGAACCGACGCAATAAGATTTTAAACGGATTTGTTAGAAGGCCTAATAAGGCTTAAGACTTAATAACTGTTATAGTCATAACATTGTCTCCATGACAATTGTCTCTGTATTATATTATTAATTGTTTGATTCATTATCTCCGAAGCATTTTGCAGTTTTAATTATGCCAAGAATTTCTGCATGCGATGAAAATACCTGAAAGAAGAGAAAAAGATAAATTAGAAAAATTTAATTTAAAAGTTTTAATTTTTTTAAGAATGCTCATTAATAGGTATCGGATTTATATGCAAAAACTATGCAAGAAATGCAAAAATATGCAAACATTACCAAATATGCAGTGCTTATATTAGCTCATTCTTAATATTTTTCAATAAAAATAGCTTCTGTCTGGGTCCCGTTCAAATCGGAAGCTCCAAAAAATATGCACTTGCATATAATTCCGATCCCTACTCATTAATATTTAAAATACTTCATGAAAAGTCATTAACGATGCTTTCAAAACTGGAACTCAGCTAGGAATTATGCCAGAAGGAATCAATGGAAAAAATCTTCACAAGATTTGACATGAATGAGAAGGATTGTTTTTTACAGCATAGTTTTAGGCTTTGGCCCTTGGCTCAGGTTACAAGATTTTCTAATTTATCTTTTGTAAAGTTGTATGCTGATTCAAGGACTGATTTTTATTTAACCCTTTCCGACATGAAAATAAACCCGTTCTGTATGAATTGTATGGGCTGTAGTCCAATATATTGGACATTGTGACTGAAAGGGTTAATCAAAATACTTTTATTCTCTTTCGACCTGACACTACCGAGGTGTCCAGTTGTTTTTTGTTATCATTAAGGAGCAGATGACATTTATTAAAATTTATTTTCATTAGAGGCAGCACTCTTGGTACTTGGATTATCCATACAAACTAATGAATTCAGTTTTTTTTTGTATTATTAAAATTCCCCTTTTTATCAATCTTCATGTGCCATTGAATATTTTCCACGGGCGAAGCCGAATTGTCATGGTTATTGCATGTGCATGCTCACTGTCTTCGTAGCGGAGCGACAACTGTTTAATAGGAAAATGCAAATGAGCGCATAGCAATGAAAATAATCAGACACATTGAGGAAGACAAGGCAAGGAAAAAATAAATATTTGATATATTAAATTTTAATGAATTTATCACAGTGGGATACTTGCAGCGGAAACTGCCGTAGAGAAGGAAAATTGACCTAGAAAACGGCCACCAACTGCCATTACCCCACATACACATACACACATACACATACACATTCAATTTGTGCTGGCGAGGCTGAGGACGCGGGACATGTCCTATTTCACTGCCCTCGCTACAGGGTCGAGCGAGAGTTGCTGGAACGCGCACTCGGCACGCCAATAAATGTTCAAAACTTAGTACCACAAATGCTTCAATGCGCAGAGAAGTGGGAAGCAGTCTGCAAGTTCGCTGCAATCATAATGATAGCACAGCGACGGCAAGAGCAAGAGCGTAGGGCTCAAATCCCACGCAATAGACCCGAGCCAGACCAATAGGGTCAGTTGCCCGCCCTGCGATGCAATGCTTAGCGGCAGTTCCGCGGGGATGAACGGGCTGGCGATATAAAGGGGGTTGGTTTTAGCCGGTAAAAATCCGGCACGCGGTTGAACACGGGTTCAAGCGTGTCTAAGAAGATTTCCACCTCCTACGAAAAAAAAAAAAAAAAAAAAAAAAAAAAAAACAAAAAAAAAACATACACATTCAAGCGCACAAGCAAACATATACAAACACGCACAGGCACGCACACATGCAACATGTAAGTCGTTCGGATGCACATAAAAAATCCGCAAAATACTCCCGCGGTTTTACTATACACACAAACGCAATTCGACACGCACAAACACACACACACGCACACATGCGCGCGTAAATATGCAATGCAATTCGTTGCGCTCTTCGCAAAATATCTCCGATGTGCTCTTCGCTATCGGCTTTGAATTCGCTGTGTATTCGCGTGCGCTCGCCATCTCCAACTCGCTCTCGGTGTCGCTGCCTCTCTCGCGTTGCCTGCTGCAATTCCACTCGCACTACTCGCATACGCCACATCGCCATGGACGACATGTCGATGTCACCGTCGCAATGCATGCCCCCGCCCATTGCATTCCTGCGTGGCATTTGAATGCGCTCGCTGCGAATGCAACGAACGCGGGGCGCGGATGTGCGGCACAGGCACAAGGACCAGCCAGCGACAACATCCCAAAGGATATCGCATGATAATTTTCATTACAATAAAATTCACACTCGCACATAAGCACAGGCGAACAAACACCACACCACACGCACACACACACACACACACATTTACACGCCCATTTATTTGGAGCAAGGATAACGCATATGTTGCTGGTGGCAAAGGCAGCAGCAGCAGCAGAACAACAAGAATATCAACTAAAACAACAACAAAACACAACAATTGCTTCGAGTGTCATAGAAAAGCGAATAATGACAATTTAACGAAATTTATCGTTCTTTGGTGTTTCGACTCGCTAACGGGATAGTTGTTGCTTATGTGTTGTTGCCCCTTTGTTAAGCCGTTGTCCATTACTGAGGCGCGGCACTTTTTATTGGCGCATTGCTTTTTGGCTGCTACTTTAATTACTTGAACAAGCATAGTTACATACATAAATATGAAAATGTTTATTTAGGCTTCAAGCTGATTTTGTGTGGATTATTTTGTTAGGTTTTTGTGCAAAAGAATGAATGGCAAAAATGAAAACCATGGTTCAGTTTGGTCTATCCAAATAATCCAAATTGTATGTACTGCCGAGAAAGTATAATAGTAATCCTGATGTGTAGTTTGGCCGACTTGGTAACAAATATTTGAGTTCAAATTATGAAAAATTTATTATGATATGTTTTGAAATGCAACAAGGTCCGTTCCGATCCCATGGGATCAAATTCTTCATGCAATGTCTTAGTTAATATGGGCAGATAGATGTAATCCCAATAACAGTGCACTGAGACCAGTAATGATCTATTGTGTCCTCTACTACTGACAGTTAAAGACAACTCCTAGTTGCCGACCTAATAAAACTAAGTAACTCCGTGGAGGTTTAGGTGCGTCATGTTTTTTTCTACAAGTCAATGTTGGCCCAGTTAACGCTTCCTGATGCAATAAGATGTGCGCAGAAGCCACCAGGTTTATTTTAGGTTAGTGTACCAAGTAATAAGGAATTTGTTGACCTCTGATCTGTGAACGTTGTCATCTACAGCTATCAACACTACCAGCTAAGTCTGTGTACTTAAAATTCAGCCTGTTTAATGACTGATGCGACTCTTTGGACAGTCAAATCGAATTATTTAGCAAAAGTCCTTCAATTATTAGTTAGGAAAAGCTGCTGCATATTGAATCTATGCGCCAAACATGATGAGAAGTTGACCAAATATTGACACTTGTATGTCTTTGTGGATAGAAAAATTGAACTATTTGTATCTTCACTCTGTCTTTTCTTATATTAGGTTGAACAAGCCATTGTACTCTTCACAGTTTCAGTGGTTCTGGACAAGTTAGAAATGAAATTTTGACGTTAGTAGGGTAATAGGTTCGGTTGTGGGCATAGTTCGGTTGTGGGCACCCCTTCGTATCTTTTGATAGCAAGCAGGCTAGGTTTTTTTGACTAATGCCATTTGTTCATTAAGGAAGCACGTTTTTTTTGTGCCAAATACAGAGTCGAACAGACGCGTCTGCTTTGTGCTGGGACCATATAGGGGAAACTGGGGTACATTTGACTTTAGGGCAAATTTGACTATGGCCGTTTTGAAATCAAATCGGTGCAAGTAATGAAATTTCTCTACTGGGAAAAATAAAATACGTGATTTCATAAAGCGTCATGAAGTTTAACAGTTTGTGCTTTTCTTTTTTTACGGCAGTTTTTGTTATTTTGTGACAGTGACACGTAAGGAATTTGTGAAGTGAGTTTAATAAATATTTCAAAGTGGTAAACTAATTTTACTTACATTATTTTCTATTATTTCGAAAAATGTTGCTAATTAAAGGTCATTAAAGTATTCTAGGTATGAAAATTAAATCAAGTAAAATAAAGCATATGGGGTACATTTGACATTTTTGAATGGGGCACATTATGCGTAGCGAAATCGAGTTAAAACTGCCAATTCCAGAAAAATCCGGCTTCAACTTCACGTTGTCGTACAACATATATTTTTAAGATTAACTTGTCCAAATATTTTGTAATATAAGTTTAGTTTTATCCAAATTTTTATTTTTTTTTGTTCAATTTTTGTTAACTAGAGGCTTATAAATGAAATATCTATTTTTTATTTTTTCCTTCGCGTAAAATGAAATATTAAAAAATATATAACGAAATTTTGCTTATTTTTAATCATAAGCGATTTTCTTTTCTTTCACAAATATAGACGTCAAATGTTCCCCTCCCAAAGTCAAATGTGCCCCTTGACTGAGGTACATTTGACAAAATGACTTTCTTCAAAAAATATGAAATTATAACAATCAAAATCTTCTGTATAAAAAAATAACTTTAAATTTCCAAAATTGAATAATCACTTTCGAGGGAGCAGCATTGATTTTTAAAATTAATCAATCACGTTTCGAGAAATATAGATTTAAAAAAAAGGTATCAAATGTACCCCAGTTTCTCCTATATCTTTCTGTGCTTAAAAAATAAGACAAACTTTATTTTAAACAATAGCGTTATAAATCGAAGTGAATCCATCCGAGAAGGTGAGTAAAATGCATTTTTATTTAATATAGTAAATTTATTATACTTTGTGATCCAATATTGATTACAACCAATATGTTTACCCCAAAAAAATTGTTCAATACTTCTCAAAATGGCTGCCAAATTCGGTTGTGGGCACCGCAATTAGTTCGGTTGTGGGCACCCGTTTTTTTTGTGATTTGGTAAGTTTTGGTAAGTTATATCATCGGAGATGGTGTTTTTACGCATTTTTTTATTGTTTTAGCCATATCATCCGAGGATAAATCAAAAAAATCGTCCGATATCTTTTTTAATATGCTGCTGGATGCTATTAAACATTGTTGTGCAGATAAGCTACCCACAAATTCGACTGCCGAAGCGTATGCGATTTCCCGAACCACTCTTCAACGCTACATGAAGAAGGTGGAAGAAAATTTCGGAGACATCAAAGCAGTCGACGATTGTACTTTATTGGATTTTTCGTGGATGTAACAAACGTGCGCCATCGGATCAGGTAAATTGGTGTTTTTCCACCTTCTTCACTTCACAGCACTTGAAGAGTGTTGATTAATAAGGTTGAATTTTATTTTACTTTAGGTCTTCTCGACAGCGCAGGAGAACGACTTGGTCACTTACTTTTTACGCTATGACCGACCCGTCCATCTAAAGTGTGCTGACATGCGCACCAGCTACTTCATATGCGTACATTGTGCTACAAATAAATAAAATTTAATTTTTTTTCTATATTCGTGTTGGTGTTTCTTCATATTTCCCACAACCGAACCAAAAAAACATTTTGGATAAAAATTACTACTTTACAAAATTTAAAAAAAACTTTTCTATTTGATATCCATATCCATTCCATAGATATCCATATGTCCGATTAATATGAACTTGGTGAAAAGTTATGAGCCAAAAACAAAAGGGTGCCAACAACCGAACCTTTCCCCTACAATTAGAATCATATTTATGAGTGTAAAATACAGTAAAATACATCCTTCTTGACTTGGCCGTAATATGGGCTGCCTGAGTCCACAGATCGCAACTGTTTTTCTATTTCATATAATATAAAATATTGTCTGAACTGTCATACAATTCATAAATAGTCTTCTATAAGTTGTTTAATCTAAGGTCTTTAAGATTTGGTGGAAGCTGTTGGCAAACGATGCTACTCGTTCCTACTAAAAGTTTTCATCTACTTGTGTGTATGTAGGTGTATGCTTGTGTTTGTGGGTGTACTAGAAATTCAACATCTACGCCCGTTTTCCCGGTATGAGTTGACTGAGTTGTACAACTCTCGTGAAATTACTTAAATGAAAACGACTCAATGGTGCCATAATGAATCAAAATGCTCTTAACCTTTTTTTTCCACATGAAGAGCATCAACAGCAACTGCCTGTCTGACAGCAACAACACCTACGGCAATAAAAACAAAAGCAAATAAAAAAAACAACAACAGCAACAGGGATGATATCAACAAGAGCAAGCAAGGAAACACACAACGTCGACCCATCCCAAATAGTTGCTCAAGGAAACTTAAGTTTTAATTGAGGCACAAGCAGAAATAACAACAACAGCAACAACAACAACAATGATAAGAGCAATACTAAGGACAGCAACAAAAATTAGCTAGCAAACAGCAATAAAGTGCGAAGGACACAACACACAGCAGAGCAGAGCAAATGACAAAAGCACGGAAGAAAAACAGAAGGAAAATTTGCAAATGAACAACATCAACAACAACAACAACAACCACAACGACAACGACGAATGAAAATGGAAACGAAAGGATAACACAGATTTTGTTAGCAGCGCGAGCCGAATTTGAAAGAAGACTGATGAGGGTAGCAGTGCAGCGCAGCGCAGCGTAGGTGAGGGAAAATAGCAGATGTGCTGAAGTTGGCGGCTGGAGTGAACGACAATGATGTGTGACGGCGGCAGCTTAGCGGTGAAAACATACTGCAATGCATTGGCAGACGACAGGTTCCGTGTGGGAATGGCATTGGGGTATGGGTCGATTGGGCGGATTGAGCAAACGAAGTTGTTGGTCGAGGAGGCCGAGGGGGGAAACAGAAAAAGCACACACAAATTTATAACTGTCATTATGCTCGGACATGGCCGTATGGCAATGTGACGGTGCGGCCGCATTGGGCGCACGCAGATAGTACTACGATAAACCGTTATGCTGTACATAGCGTCAAGTGGCATACTAACGGCATACTTGTGTATGTATGTATGTATATGCGTATATATAACGGCGGCATGGCTGTCGCAGTGTAGAAACACAATGGCCGCTGTCCAATGGTGTTGGTGCTCATAGTTGTAGTTGTAGTAGTAATAGTACTACTACTACTACGACTCCCACTAGCGTTATCGCGCGCAGTTGTTGTTCTTATTGTTTTTGTTGTTGTTTTTATTGTCATTGTTATTATTGTTGCCATGTATTATTGTTACTGTCATCGTTGTTGTTATTGCTGTTATTGTAGTTGTTGTTGTTGGTGCTATTTGATAATTCATAGAGCGGGTAATGGAGCACTGGCGGCCGGAATATGCATGGAGCCGCGAAAAGCACGCTCCGACGAGCAGCAAAACCGACCACATGTGCTCACTCTACTTCTGAGCGGCGTGCGGCAATTGTGCAGCTGCGGGCGAGTGTTGAACGGCGAGCGAGCGACCTTGGGTTTTTGCCGTCTTTCGCCTTATCCCCAACACCTTTGAACGCAACACAGAAGCAACAAATTTTCCATTATTCACGCATAAAATCAAACATTTGCCCATTGTTGTTGTTTTTTAAAGAAAATTCTTAGAAATTGCAGTTATTTCTTTTCATTGCTTGTAATCCTTGAAGTGTCACAGCCTCAAATCAATTAAAACGCACATATCCTCTCACTCTCTCTCTTTCGCTCGCTCACTCACAATGCGTTGGCTCCATACAACGCACGCTCTCCCTCGCATTCCTCCATTTGCTGCACTCGCTGTCATGGCGCCCGTTCTGGCGCGCACTCTCGCCACGCTCCCATCGCACTTACATTTCTCGTTGCTCCGATTTCGAATGTTTCGCACTTGCGTGCCAGCATTTCCGCTTCGAATCGTTTCGCCACTTCGAATCTTCGCACATGTCGCTTTCGAATGTTTTTTGATTTCACGCCAAGAATGGGGGTTGCAACTGGCGTTCGGCGCTCGGCGCTTCCCCCACCCGGGCGGCGCGACGCGGCACGGCACAACGCGGCGTGTAACGGCACGAAATGTTCTCGTTGTTGCAAACGTTTGACGTGCCGCTGCCGCTGTTGCGCGCCCGCTCGCCTACTCGCGCGCGCCTGTCCTCAGGACGTCGATGTCGGCTGCCATAAGGAATTGTGGTGTACAGAGATTTTCTCATTCGAAATGGGGTAACCAAAAAAATTAAAAAAAAACCGCACACACACACACTGAATCGCCAAATACGTTCAATGCTCGGCAATTTCTTCACATAAATTTTCCACCCTTTCACATAAAATAGCGCTCGTCGATTGATATCACACTCACAAAATATTTCGCAATTTACAGCTTCAACTTTACCAATTTTATATTTTATTTTATTTTTTTGTTTCGCTGTCGTCTTCTTTTTCCACAAATACACAACGCCACACACACTTTTCTAGGTGGATACAAAATTCCACCACCAAAAAACCAAAAAAAAAAGTTGCCCTTTTCCTTGCTCGCTTTTTCACAAACGCCAAATTGTGCCGAGAATTGCGTCAATTAAACAAAAACTGTTGGCATCTGCGGTGTGGCATGTTTGCTGCAGTTTGTATTCAGCGCCCTCGTTGCACTTTTGTGCATTCTTTTTTGTGCAGTTGCTGTGAATTTTCACAAATTTTTAATTCAGCTCTGAAGGCGACGCGTCCACTTGCAGTTCCAGCGCCTCAGTTCGAAAGGCATCCATTCGCGAGGGGTTTACGCACCGTACTGAGATTGAGGCATTACTCGTCATCCGCTGCTTCGCATGGATTCCTCAACATAACCGCTCCCACCATCCCAAACCGTTCGCGGTTGTCTCTGGCGCAACTATGGGGAGCAAGTGTCGAAATTGTTCGAATGCCCTTTCGGCATCCGGTGGATGGCTGCGCTGTGTCGAAGAACAGTCAAAGTGCTATGCCAGTTTCCATTGAAGCAACTTCGAAATTTCATATTGAGGTGAAATTGGAAAGGAATCGAATAAAGGAAGTCGTCCAGACCGAACACTGTTTTCACGGCCCAGGATCTAAACATTGCAGAAAAACCCGTTGGGAACCACTTAAATAAGACTGGATACAAAAAAAGCTCGATGTATGTTAATGCAAAATACCTAAATACTTATCGTCGATTCGCTGTTAAACCGCAACAAAATCGACTAATTTCTGAAGCGGATGATGACTGGTAATGAAAAGTGGATCACTTAGGACAACGTCAAGCAAAAACGGTCGTCGTTGAATCGCGGTAAGCCGGCGATGTTTAAAGGAATTGGCAGGAAATCATCTACTATGAGCTGCTCCCCTTCGGCCAAACTTTTAAGTCGGTCATGAACTATCAGGAATTGACCCTTTGAAAAAAGCAGCACACATCGATAGTGACTCGCCCGAAGAATCAGGAAAATTTGCTCAAAGAGAAGCTTGTGAAAAAACTTACTGTCCCTTTGTTTTGCCAATAGGAACGAGGGTTTCTATAAGAGAGGCATAATGGAATTGTCTTCAAATTGGCAATAAGTCAGCGAACAAAACGGTGCATATTCTAAATGTGCTAAGTACAGCGAAAGCATGCAAAAATAATGCTTTACTACACTTGGATTAAATTGAAATGTCCACCTGTCTCTAAGATCTAATATCAAATTTTGAGCACCCTGTCTTTAGTATTTTAGCTACTCGCACTGCCTTATCGACTACTACGGTTGCTCATATATCTCACTCTTTTTCACCTACATTGGTGATGCGCCACGCGCAGAACGTTAACAGTTAAAAGAGGTTCATGCCTTGACTAAGGCACCATGCAATCTTATCCGGTTTCCGCTTTAAATAAATGTAAAGCAATTTTTAGCATTTATAATAACAGCAACAAAATTTGTGGTTTGTACTTTGTTAGCTAATTGCTTTAATTCTAACTCGATAAAAATTACAGTGACTTCCTTGAAAAAGAAGAGGAAGTCGATTCTGATGAAAAGGTAAAAAAGCAATAATCGCTTAAGTCCATAACTACTATTTGAGCAGCACGTTTTAAAGCAAAATCTAGTCATCATCCTTAACCCTTTCACTATTTTGTTGCCATATGGCAACATGCTACTTTGTGGACGTCGAAACCCTCTGTGGTTTCAAGAATAAAGTTTTTTTTGTTTCTTAGAGTTTGAAGTTTTAGGAAAAATACGAAATTAAACTGAATATTTAAGTTTAAAGATATACTTCTCTTCTTCACTTTTTTAAATGGTATATCTTGACATAGTAAAGGAAGAAGAAGCAGAAAAAATGAGAGAACTTTTAGATGCTTTAGATACTTTTTTTTGGAATTTTGGCTGAACTAAATGAACAAATATTAAAATTTTCGTTATGCGTAAAAAGTTTTATGTTTAAGTAATTATTACAGCCACAACGATGTGGTTGCTCTCATAGAACAACACTCTAAAATACAGGGTCCGAGTATAAAAATTAAAAATTTTTTTATGGAATGTTGCTAATATAACCACATAGAAGCCTAAAACGTAAAATTTAAAATTTTAACTTTCCCCAGTAAAAATCTGTAGCGAAAGGGTTAACTCAATGATGTCTTAAGTCAACATGATGTCTTAAGTAAAGCGTTAATCCTATTTTCCCACAGAATGGTTAGTAAACGTCGAGCAGAAAATACAGGAAGACAACCTCCGAAGGAGTTACTTAAATGATGAGCAGCATCTCCACTAACTCTATGCATTTCAGTGCAAGTGGTTGCAGGAAGAAAATAGGACAGACTAATATTCGATAACGTGAGAGGTTACGTGACAGTGGTTATTGCAAGATAGATAACAAAATTGAAATATAATTTTAAAGTCAGTCTTAGCTGCAAGAATAAATATTAATTTTTAATTGTATTTTTTAATTAAATGTTTAATCATAACTGTCATTTCTCATATAGAAAATTTATACAAGTGACTTTCTACATTGAATCATATATGAATGGCATTAAAGTAATTGCAACAATAACTCAAAAATTTCGAGCCTCATTATGAATATTTGCTTGTTGTATGGCAGCGACTCATCAGCCGTACCGACACCTCAGCCAACGAGCTTTAATTGCAACGTGTTCTGTAAATGTCAAAATACTTGTTTCTGGCAAGAATAATGTGCACACAATGTAAGCATGCAATGGCTTTACTTAAGTTTTCCTTTAAGTAAATTACAGTAAAAAATTCCTTAACTGCCGCGCACACTCACACACACACACAGTCAAACCCATACCGCACACTGACGATGATGAAACGCCACGACAAAGGGTCAACCGCAATAATTTATATCACTTACACGGGCAGGCAGTCAGGAAGGCTGGCTGGCTGGCTGACTGGCGGCCGGATAATGTTCGAGCCGTAAAATGTATGAAGAGCGTTGAGTGTGGCATTAATTAGCGGACGTGTGGAGTGCGTTGTCGAAGCGTTTAGTCGCATGCTGCAATTTTATCAACGCATTGTAATCAGTAGCTGTAGCTTTCCACAACAACACACATCTTAACAACAACAACAACAAAATGCCAATGATAATAGCACAACTTGTAAATAACAAGAACACAACCAGAACGCCATTTGTTGAAATGTCCGAAACACTTGTTGGGCGATTCACCTGCAAACCACAACAACAATAACAACAAAAGAAATACGCGCAAATGTTACGGTGTTGCAGTTACGGTGAGTTGACTGTGGCCGGCAATGCGCCAGCGACCAGCACAGCTCGTAAAGCGTCCAGTGATCTCGTCGAGACGACACGAGAGCGACGAGAGTAAAATGAAAAATGCTTAAAGCTTAGATTTGCGTATGTGTACGCACTTGTGTGCTCACATGTGCGTGTGTGTGTGTGTGTACCTTTTGTGGAACAGGTTAGATTCGTGGAAGCGATTAGGACCATTCTGATGGATTTTTATTGGTCGCACGGCTGAAGATCGGATGATTTACAAGGCGGGCCAACGCGTTCGGCCAGTTTGTTGCGCTGTTCACTTTGAACTTGTTCTTTTACATGTTTAACACCAAAAGAATGGTTGAAAAATTAATGAATTTTATCAGCGAACGGTAAATACCATAAATCGGTAGCCCTTTACCTGTGCAATTAAACGCTGAAACGGCTTCCAAAGAAGTCGGCGTCTCTTAGACGTATCGAAACTCTATTAGGAAGACTGGCAACGCAAAAAATAAAATAAAAACAAATACAAAATTTGGTTTAACGGAGAATCGATTAAATTAATGAAAAATACTCGGAATTGGGCCACTGACCTCAATTTTAGTGGTAGAAATTTGTTAGAGTAAATGCTGTTCAATTTTAAGTTAGGTTAGGTAATGTTAGCCCTTTCGCTACAGATTTTTACTGGGGAAAGTTAAAATTTTATATTTTACGTCTTAGGCTTCTATGTGGTTATATTAGCAACATTCCATAAGAAATTTTTTAATTTTTATACTCGGACCCTGTATTTTAGAGTGTTTTCTATGAGAGCAACCACATCGTTGTGGCTGTAATAATTACTTAAACATAAAATTTTTTACGCATAACGAAAATTTGAATATTTCTTCATTTACTTCAGCCAAAACTTTTTAAAAAAATTATCTAAATTGAAAGAAAACGTCAAATTAAAAAGTTCTCTAATTTTGTCTGCTTCTTCTTCCTTTACTATGTCAAGATATACCATTAAAAAAACGTGTATACCATACTTCTCTTCTTTAAACTTAAATATTCAGTTTAATTTCGTATTTTTCCTAAAACTTCAAACTATTCTAAGGAACCAAAAAAAAATTTATTCTTGCAACCATAGAGGATGCAGACGTCCGCAAAGTAGCATGTTGCCATATGGCAACAAAATAGCGAAGGGTTAGGTTGAGTTGACACTTTAAAGAAGCTCATTTGAGTAATCTTTAGTTAGGTTAGATAATGTTCAGCAGCTGAATGAAGCTCATTTGGACCACATTGAGTAACGCTGTTCAAGCAAAAGTTAGGTTAGGTAAGACTGGAGTGGCTTCAGATACCGATTAAGTTAAGTTATTAGGTTAGATAAGACCTGAGTGAAAGCTCAAAGGATCACAGTCCACAGTTTGCTAGTCCATAGTTGACTCATTCTTCAATTCCTTCATAAATTTTGCCAAATTGCCTACGTTGGTCTTTGGAAGTACACGAGATCAACAAGGAACGATAACTTAAGTATGACAATCCTAGTCCGAACTAAAGCGGGATAGTTTCTACTTCATTCCACAGTTTCTTCAGTATTCATTAGAATAGGAGCCATGTCCTCAAGGTGTGTTTACCGATAGTTTAAATGTTCTTTTGATTGAAGAGAAACTGCCTTAGACGTAAGTGAGACTAGGCTAACGACAGTAAGAGTTCAAAGGTATTACAAAACTTAAGAACAATTAACATTATAAAATAATTGTTTGTCTAACCTTGAAGAAGAGGTGTCAGAAGAAGATATTTTCCTGATTTGTGAACTTCACCACTTGAAGAATCATATTAACCGCCCACATTTAGAGTAATTAATCTAATATGCTCCCATCAATAAATCAATAAATGCTCCCATGTTGCTTACTCTAAGTCTCATTGTCCGCTGCAAACCTCCTACAGTATGGATAATACGCCCCTTAAGTCTCTTAGTGAGATTAGGGACCTTGGAATTATTTTTGATTCTAAGCTCACTTTTTCCAGTCATCTCAACTTTACTATTTCTAAAGCATATTCAATGCTTGCTTTTGTTAGGCGGAACAGTGTTGACTTCACTGATCCTTACACCGTAAAAACGCTTTTTAATGCCTATGTCCGCTCAGTGCTTGAATATGCGGTTTTTGTTTGGAGACCATATCACAGTGTGCATATAAAATGACTTGAACGTGTCCAGAAAGTGTTTTTAAGATATGCACTTCGGTCTTTGAGATTCGTTGACCCTGTTCCGTCGTACTATTCTATGTGCTCCTTATTGCATATCAAGTCCCTCGAAGACAGGACGAAGATTCTCTCTATGACCTTTGTATTTGATTTAGTTACTGGTGGTATTGACTGTCCCTTGTTGTTAGATAGAATCAATTTTCATGTTCCTGCCAAACAGTTGCGGAATTATGAAATTTTCAATCTTGCCTGCTTTCGCACAAATTACGCGCAATTTGCGCCCCTGGCTAGAACTTTGGCTGAAGTTAATTCGCTTTATAATTTTGTTGATTTTTCATCTTCTAAATTGTCTTTTAAACATAGTTTAAACACTTACTTTAAATAATTTGTACTAATCTGTTATTAGTCTGTAAGCTGCTGAATGTACAATAGATTTATTAAATAAATAAATAAATAAATAAATAATATTAACTTATATTCAAATATTACTTATAACGACATAAAGTCGTCATTCCTCCGTTCATGTCATTCGAAGCAGTTCGAAGTCGCTATCCAGTAATTCTTCTTACTTTATAATTTATCTTACTTTGTATTTATGAGCAATTCAATCAAAAATTCCATGAGCACATTCTGCTAATTCCATTCCATTATCTGTTGCGACAAATCTACAATGTTACCGTTGTTTTTGTTCCTTCCATTTCGAACTCCACTGCAAGTCATTCACTGTTCTCAAGTCATTTTACCTCATTCCGTCTACAATTGCAAGTATTTACATACAAACCGGTGATGTTTGTATGTCTCTTTTAATTAGCACGTACTTTAGTTTAAGCATTAATTAAACGTGAGTAATTATGGTGCATTGCCCAGCTGAATCGGCATTGCTGGGGAGTTCATATCGTTGTCAGAACTCTCTAAAAAATGCGAGTCTAGAAATTTGTATCACATGTTGACGACTTGTGCTATTTTAATAACTCATGGCTTGAGATTTCTAGATAAACTTGCAAATAATGAATGATAAATGATAAAAAAAAATCCATAAGGTTGGATCGAAAGATCGTTTGAGCAATATATAGATTACTTATACTGTGCCCCATTTAAAAATTTTCGGTATTGTACATTTATCAAAACATAAATGCCTTCAAATACAGATTACATTTTGCCTGTTTTATTTTTTGTTTTGCTTTTTTAGTAGACAATGTTTGCGAAAGACTTTCACAACGGTTTCGCTTTCGGCTCGACCCTATGCTAACCTAACTTCACCAGTGATCTATGGCGCAACTGTGCTCCCGGCGTCAAGCGTGACTAACCGAAACTTACGAGTACAGTATCTACTAAACCACAACTCAGTTACTTATACCCTGCACTGTGGTGCCAGGTTACATTCACTTTGATGTGCAATTTGTAGGGTCCAAAAACTGCAGACAAATCTCTTTTTAAATTCATTTGTCTGTTGGTTCAACAACTGTCTAATTCAATATTTTTAGAAAAATCGTATACGTCATAGTTTATGGGTGAGAACCACTTTAACCTCACCTAACTAAAATCTTCAACCTCGATATAAGTGGGTCTGGGTCTGAGAGAAAATAGGTGTGAGTGTGTCAGAACATATATATAATTTTTTGAAATATTTACCCCAACCAATTGATAGGTTTAAAATTTGTATCACTATAAATGTGTGCGCCACATTTACCCGTTTTAAATAATAATAATAATGGGCGTGTCTATAGAGCAGGGCATAACACAGCCCATCAAACAGACTCTTCTTACACACTACATTTCTTTTCATAATGTTATTGTATTTTTAATTTTTTTACTATTTCATTTTCTTCGCAACGTAAGTGTTCGCGCCAATTGCAAACAACCGCACAATTCGACGAAATTCCAACGCAACATGGCGGCAACAGCGACACAGAGCAATTTTCGCATACACCCAGCCAGCACCTTTGCGGTCGGCCATTTATTTACGTAAGCCGAACCGAACCGCCAAAGCAACAAAGTGCAGCCAAAGCGGCCATAACGAGCTCACCATAAACAACGATGCCAAATTGTTCGTCTGCTGAATTTTTATGAGATATCACCGTAAGATAATGTAAGCTTGATTTTTTTTGGTGAAATCGCAACAGAGCAAAGTAATTAAACCAAAAACTGAAAAGAAGTAGCTGGAGTTGGGAAGAGAAGACACGCACGCATCGCGGCCGTTTCGCAATGTTCCAATGTTTCAGCTCAACATCAAACGACCGCCCAGTGCTGGAGGCTGTGCGATTTATGTTGGTGCTGCTGTTGTTGTTGTTATGTGCTTTTGGGCTGCTCAATTTGCCGGCTAATGGCATACAACAGTTGAACGCCATTTTTCGTGGAATTCATCACCAAAGCGCCAAACAACGAACACAAGAAAACAAACCTACAACTTGACGTTGAGTCAAGTGGGGAAGTGGTTAAAACTTGTTAAAATGTAAAATAAATATTTCCGACATGAGAGTTTTCTGTGCACATTACAATCAGCAGTGGCTGGAAAAATTCTAAATTATTATAATTTAATATTATAAATAAAATAAAATAATTAATTATTAAAACAATGTTTTACAAAAAATTTTAATAACATTTTTAATAACATTTTTTGCTTAAAATGTGGACTCAAAATAAGCAAGAAATATATATTTTAATTTTCTAACCTGTAAGTCATGCACTGAGAGCTGAAACTTACAAAATAAGACTTATAGGTATATAATTTTTAAATTATAATTTTTAAATTATAATTTATTGGCATTTTTTCTATTCAAGTGACTAAAAGGGTGGGTGGCCCTGAAATGTTACGGCTGTGGTGGTTTGTACGATAGATCCGGAATCCGGATATCACCAACAAATAGGTTCTTCCTGCCTCTTCTCAAAATATTGAAATAATGTTGTCTTACAAAAATTTCATTAATTTTTTAAAATCTGAACTGTAAAGGTTTGAGATTACCTGAGAAATGCCCAAAAAGTGAAGTGAAGTTTTCGACTTTCAACTACGCAGTGTGCTCTTGAACTACAGACTACAAAAATATCAAAATAATACCAATAGAAACTATATTTTTCCTCAATTTTTTTATTTTAAGTTTGCTGGACTAGTAAAATCGACAAAATTCTTATGAAATATGAATTTATAGGTTTATTTTAAAAGTAATACCCTTAAACCGTAGCTGGAGTCTTCAGCTTTCATCTTTCATCCTTGTCTCCTGGATATTTTCCGACCATTCTTCCCACTTAGGACCTTACGACAGTAAACTTGCAAATTATTAAAATATTCAATGGAACAAAATTTACAATATTCAACAGAAAATATTTAACCCTTTACACGGTACAGTTGCATATCTGCAACCAACCGTAAAATTGCCCGCAATTTCGGAAGTAATTATCAAAACGACTCTTTTTTGCTATTTTACAACTATGCAAGGTTCCTTTTTTGAAATACTGGCATTAATAGTGGGAAAAAGTAGCTAAATTTCACTTGACAGCACTTATTTCACCGTTTTTGCGAAAAGTTGCACGCATTTATTTTAGTGAAACAAAAGTGATTAAAACTTATTAATAAAAAACACACAAACACTTTGCGAAAAATGCAGAGTAGGACTATGCTACAACAAACGCATTAATTGATTTAAAAATTTTCATTTAAAAGTAAACATATTAAAATAAAAAAACAAATTTTAATGCTTTTTGCTTTTTGTGTTTTTAATGTTGTTTACAAAAAAACCTTACAAAATTAAAGTATATTAAAAAATAAAAAAGTACGTGTTTTTTTAAATTTAGGTTTATATCTAAAAAACAACATTTGATGAAAAAATTCGCTGTTGCCGTGTAAAGGGTTAACTCTCGCCCCTTTTACGCCCCTACTACATAAACTAAAGCCTAAAGCTAATCTGTAATTGTCCTGATTTGAAATATGTTTCAAGCACTCACATAATCTGATATCAAAATGCCCTAAATTCTTGGAAAACTTGAAGTTTCAACGTAGTCTGTAGCTCATTAACTATGGTCCAAAAATGCTATAGCTCACGATTTTTCTTAATTAAATCATTAAATCAATCAAATGAAGCATTAAATCTTTAATAATATTTTATGAAGTTCCATGTATGAGTTGTAAAGCAGTGACCTATGAGGATCCATATAGAACCTTAAATATTTACTTTATAACTTCCTTGTCAAGTTTTGGACAACTCGGGGTCGAAAAATTAAAGTTGTTTTCAGAAATTTATAGTTAACAAACATTTATAACAAAATTAAGAAAACTATGAGACATTTTAGATATCAAAATCTATGAAATAAAAACTTTATCAGCAATATTGGATTCCCTTCGTGTTTAGTATTGGGATTGATGAATAATAATATGAAACCAATATACAAAATAAACTACTTCCATGTAGTCAAATTTTTGTATCGTTTACAAGTGCGCAAAGTACTTAACCAAAAAAACGTACTTTCGAGCGGTGAAAATCTTTTCTTCCCATAAAAACGACCACTTGTGGCCACCGTTGCGTATGTTGGCCGCTGGCGAGCGTGGCGCGAGGTTGAGCGCAAAGTTGAAATGTTAAGGTTTCAACGTTTCGTCAAGCGCGTCAGTAGCTACCCACCGCAAGATGCTGCAACCGCATGAAAGGTGTCGGTCCACCTGTCGTTTTGTTATTTTTTTTCAATTTTATTTGGTACAACTTGTTGTTATTATTGTCCGGTTGTACGTGTTTGTCTGCGAACGCAACAGGTGATTCTTCGTCCGAAATGGGCAGCCACGTTTGCTGCTCGCTTTCTCAATGTGTGTGTGTGTGTTTGCTTTTTGTTAATGTTTTTTAGTGTGTTTTAAATACTTTTTAATTCGTTTAATTGGCTACCGCCATCCTCGCCAGTGTAGCGGGTACTCGTACTTTTATTTATATGACGCAAAAAAGTCAGTGTTACCACTTTTTCGGCTACTTTGGCCTTTCTCAATGCTCTCCGTGTATTGTTGCGCGTTCGGATGCTTTTGTCGATGCTGTGTGTTCACTTATTGTTGTTGTGGTTGTTGTTGGTGTGGCGTGTGTGTGTGTGTTTATTTGCGCCTTATCTAAATGGAACTTTTTAATCGGCTTTCCTTTGTTGAAATTTACATTTGCGCTATTAAAACAAAAAAAAAACAAAGCAAAAAAAACAGCAACACCGACCTGCGCTTTTGTGATTTTTACTTGTTTCACTTCACTTTAAGCATGTGAGAATTAATTACTTTTAATTAACGCTTTTTTTTGCGGCTCTTTCCATTTTTCGGCTGCTTGGTGTTGGAATGGGTTTTTTTTGTGTCTGTGCTTTTCGGTTATGATCAAAGTGCGGTTATTTCGGTAAAGCAAAGGCAGAAATAAATTAAATTCAAATAAAAAACCTTTTACAAGTTGCATTTTGCGATTTGAACTTTTTCCAAGGTGGCTTTAAACTGTTTTTGCTTCCAAGTGTGAGCCATCAATAATGGCAAAGATAAACCGCTGGACTGCTCTTGCGTTCGAAAACACAAAACTTGGGTGATTTATTTGGCTGTAGTGGGAAGCAAATCGAGATGATGGGAAGTTTAGTATTCACTAAAAAATAATATCAAATTGTTTTTGCCATAAAATGAATTCTAAGACTAAATTTGAGGTTGAAACCCAATTGATAATGATTTACGTTATATAAAAAATATTTTTTAAACCAAAATTAAGTGAGGGTTTTCAAAAGTTTCTTATATTTAAGCTCTTATTATATATCTTTTGCCTCTTCCTTAAACAGAAAACCGAAATTTTCTATACTTACTTACTGCAATTAAAATTTGTAAGCCCCATAGTCCTAATCACTAATTCCCCTTAGCATACTTTAGGGCTGAACTTTTAGATAGACAAACAAATATCTCCCAGTTAATTGCTCCTGTCAAGTTGCACACTTTTGCCCAATTGAAAATGTATACAAAATTAATTAGTGCGCAAAAATGTAAAAACCAATTCGAACAGCTCGCAGTTCCGTCTGCGCATTTTATCCACAATAAAACGTAAAGAAATTCCCCAATTTTATGCCCAAAAGAAACCTAAGTCGTGCTAATGAGTTAAACCAATTGGATCCGCCATAAAATTATGAATGAAACTATTGTTTCGGCCGAACGAAAACAAGTGCAAACGAAATGAGGTAATTTCCAACGTGCTGCCAACAACGACCCCGACACATATCTGTGCATGTGTGCGTTGGTAATGCCACACGGTAGCTGCCAAATGTTAATTAATTTATGACACTCAGCGGCATAAAGCTTTCCACAGTCGACTGTGTATAGTATCTTTTATTATGATTCTAATGAAAAGTGTTTTTTATACTGTAAATTATTGCAATAACAATGCGCGCCTGACTTGGTTTATGGCAAGTAAAACTATGCCGTTATATGGGATTTGTAATGAAAACACACAAATGGTAAAATGTGACGTCAAATACAAATATAATCTTTAACGTGTCCATAAAAGTGCTTTTGTGTGGAGTTAATTTAGTGTCCCAGAAGTGTTAACTAACCATTACACTAAATGAGAACAAAAGTTGATTGAAGGGCTTCGCATTGACGATGGAACTGGTGCTCTAAAAAGAGATTTTCGATTGTTGATTGAGTCGATTTCATAATTGATGAAATCATTGAAAACGATTGGATGTCTAAAACATGTTTATATGATGTGAATTGAAGGTAAGAATGCGCATATGGTGGCAAAATTGATTTGACTGGTTTCTGGTTAAAAATTAATTTCAATCTGATTCTAGGTTAGAGAACCACAAAGAGAAAGTAAGGACCTTACGCTACGCATCCTCCGGGTGAAAGAGGGACACCATTGCCACCCTTTTGATGTCAACAGTTTCCTGGTTAGCCAGTTCAAACAGAAAAAGATTACTTCTTTGTGATTAGATCATAAAAGGTACGAAATGTGCTTTGCTTCATCTACCGAGCCGTTGCTATGATTGTGTTTATTGCTCTTCGTACCTTCCAAAGGTCCGATGATCCTTTGGGACTGCTACTGTTGAGGAGATGGTATCGCGTATCCCCATCTACAGTGGCGGATTCAGGGGGTGTTTGGGGGTTGAACTCCCGAAATATTAGGGTCGACTTTAAAACTACATACAAATTAAAAGACTTTTTTGGCATTTTATGAATATTAAAGAACTAGCTGGGCCCCGCGGCTTTGCACGCGCGCTCATTTTCCCCCGATACAAATTGTTAACCCATTGTTGACCCGTCAGTTTTTGATTAAAAAAACATGTGCCTTTGTTTTTAGGAAAAGTTTGAAGTAAAAAGTCCCATTAAATCATGTGTTTTCTCATTTACTCTAAGCAAATTTTTAACCCTTGATTTACCGCGGTACATTTCGATTTTCAAAAAAATGAAAAGCACGTTTTAATTATTTCCCGTTTGAAGTGCGTTATTTTTTTTTTAAATATGAAGTACTTTCACCAAGTTTGAAGTCAAAAGGCTCAAAAAAATTGGTTTCTCCACACATACTTTTAACCCGTCGTTGATCCAGTTAGATTTCGATTTTGAAAATAATGAGAAATACCTGTCTAATTTTTATTTTTGAAGTCAATAGGCCCATTTCCATAAACAAACCCATTGTTGGCCCAGTGAAATTTTGATGTTCGAAAAATTATAAAATACGTGTCGAATTATTTTTGATTTAGAGTATTTTCAGGAAGTTCGAAATGAGTATGTATATTAAATCACGTTTCTTCATACAACACCTTATCACATGTTTTGCCCCTTTAGACCCGAATTTCAAAAAATCCCGTCTTAGCGGAGGTTCATTCTTCAAGATGTAACTACAGTTCAAATTTCATGTTTGTAGCTTCAGCGGTTTGGGCTGGGCGATGATAAATCAATCAATCAATCAGTCAGCCAGGACAAACAATCTATACCTATATATAAAAATGGAGGCGGTACCACGACCCCTTGTCCAATGCTCACAACTTTCTTCTAGTCGAATTGTGCTACTAAGTGGAAAGTTCATACCAAGTTTCATTGATGTGAACTTACAGTACTGCGTAAATGTTGGCTCATAAAAAATCTGTCGAAAGATATGACTAACAGCCCTATTCTGGCAACCGTAACAATATTCACCTCGGTAACAATTGAATACTTGGTAACAACTGCCACTTTTTGGTATTCTGAAACAAATTCAAAAGCTCAAAAGGCGTCAATTGTTACGAAATTTGTTACCTCCGTAGGAGCAGGTGACAAGCACACAAAGCTTATAAAATTCACATTTCGAAAAATTCAAATTCATTCAATTCAAAATTTCAAACTGCAAAAAATGCTTCAGCTGCTCCTGCGTCATGCGCTTAAACTTAGGAACTCTAGAAACGAAAAGAATATATACATTCATTGTGAAGAAACTCAAAAAAAAATACCTACTTCGGCAGATTTTCTGCATTTGCCATTTTTTATTTGTTTATTTTTTTCTAGTTTGACAGAAAAAATACAAAAAACAGCTGTATTGACAGTAAAAGAGCTTTCACCTCGAGTGGTGAATTGTTTGAACTTTCTTCTTGTCACCATTTTTCCAGAATACGGAAACAATCAAATTCAATTCAATTGTTACGGGGGCTAACAATTGTTACGGTAGTGCCAGAATAGGGCTGTAAATGGTAGGTTCGTACTAAGTTTCATTGATTTGTGACTAACAGCCCTATTCTGGCACTACCGTAACAATTGTCACCCCCGTAACAATTGAATTGAATTTGATTGTTTCCGTATTCTGGAAAAATGGTGACAAGAAGAAAGTTCAAACAATTCACCACTCGAGGTGAAAGCTCTTTTACTGTCAATACAGCTGTTTTTTGTATTTTTTCTGTCAAACTGTAAAAAAATAAATAAACAAAAAATGGCAAATGCAGAAAATCTGCCGAAGTAGGTATTTTTTTTTGGAGTTTCTTCACAATGAATGTAATTTTTTTGGAGTTTCTTCACAATGTATGTATATATTCTTTTCGTTTCTAGAGTTCCTAAGTTTAAGCGCACGACGCAGGAGCAGCTGAAGCATTTTTTGCAGTTTGAAATTTTGAATTGAATGAATTTTAATTTTTTTAAATTTGAATTTTATAAGCTTTGTGTGCTTGTCACCTGCTCCTACGGAGGTAACAAATTTCGTAACAATTGACGCCTTTTGAGCTTTTGAATTTGTTTCAGAATACCAAAAAGTGACAATTGTTACCAAGTATTCAATTGTTACCGAGGTGAATATTGTTACGGTTGCCAGAATAAAGCTGTAACAGTTTCAAAATCATGCGGATAGTTTGGGTCAAACAAATATGCCACGCCCCGTGTCCAACGCTCATCAAGTTTTAATAGTAGAATGACACTTCTGTGACCACCAAATTTCGATGCTGTGCGACTTACAATTGCGAAGCTATTCCATATAAACAATTTTAGTTATATGGGCGGTGCCACACCCCCTCTTTCAATACCCGCCCCATTTCCTCTATCGAAGGACATGATTAAATAGTAAGTTTGTACCAAATTTAATTGATGAAATGTATGCTGGTGCTGCTACGCCGTCTTCCCGTCTTTTCTCTTTTCCTAAACATTCGCGTAGCAATTATGAACAAACCTGCCGAAGGAAGTATCCAATTTGGTCCAGTCGTTTTCAAGTTATAAGCATCCGAATGGACCAAGATTCATTTTTATATATATAGAGAAACGTTCTAAACCACTGGTCATTTTATAAATGTGGGGGCTTACATAGGGGCGTGGCCAATCCCATAAACCCATGCTTGCCGTAAGGAAACGCTGAATTTTTTAATATCCATATCGTCTTTCAAACAAATAGTATAACTGAGTTATTATAGCGTGGCGAGAAGGCGTCTCAGGTGGGCGTGGTCAATCTTATATATCCTATGTTAACATCAATGAAACACGGAATCATTTGATATTAATACTGATTTACCGACATGTACCGTAGCTTCGTTTTGTTAGTTTAGTGGGCACGGAAAGTGGGCGTGGCCGATTATATTATAGCCTATGTTTGCCGCAATGACACGCTGAATCGTTTGATCCCCTATTGCCTTACAAAAGCATACCATAGATGAGTTTTGTTACCATAGTGGGCGTAATAAGGGGGCGTGGTCATTCTCATATAGCCTATGTACCAGTCCCCCAGATCAAAACAGTTTGCTGCTTATTTCATCTAAATCGGTTCAGTGGTTTTTGCCTGATTGTGGCTCAAAATAGTCACACTTGTTTTTAGATAATAGTATAGATTACTTCTTGAAACTCCCCAAAAATATTTTTCTGAATCCGCCCCTGCCCATATATTTTCCTATTTTCTGGTCTGGAAATCAATTATAACTGCTTCGTCGCTCAGTGCCAGACGTTAATATGTCAACTTGACAATCAATTTGATGCCGGCAAAGGTAATAAAACAATTCTTTCATCGAATAATTAGTTCTAATGCTACTCATGGTTCAAACAGTGATTCAAATGAACAAAAGATTAACAGAACTGAACAGTTTAAAATAAGAAAGTTGCTGTCAAATATTTAGTTACAATGACCAGTTGAATAACAGTTAAAAAATCTTAACCAGCTGATAATTTGAAGCCAACTTTTAAAGCAAACTATAGAAGAATCTGAGACTAATTTGTTAACCATTTCAACAACCTCTGACCTTCTTGCCACGGACCCCAAAAACTACTATTGCACTAAAAATTAGTACCATGCTCATATTTTTTTTAAATAGAAACGATTGCCAATCTAGCCGGATTTAAAGGTCTGCAGTAATTGCAGCGGTCACTTCTACTCGGTCATCCACTCGAAGTGTTTATGTGGTGTCATCAACTAACAAATATTCGCGCAGCTGCTTAGCAACTTGACTGCACAGCACAATTAAATTATTAAATGTTAAAGCATTTTATAAACGTAACAATAAATGTGTAGTTAAATGTGCTGTTGGAGCAGCAAATGGAACTTGTGCGGCCGGTATTAGTGTGGTAGCTAAGATAACAACAACAACAACAACAACAAAAATTAAAGCCAAGTCGGACTACAAAAAAACTTCATATTGCCATTAAAGTTAATTTAATTAAATAACACAGCACCGCATTCCGTCGAGATGCTTCAAGAAATTTATGACACATTCAATTTGTTGTTGTTGTTGCGGCTGTTGTCAATTTCGTTTTTGAAGCGCTAAAAGTCTTCATAAAAATGTACGCGTAAAATTGTCAACAATTTTGATGAAAATAATTGCGCGACAAATACTTACTCGCACTGACAGCACTTGCAGCACAACAGCAACACCCAACCTTGGGCCAATAGGCCACAGAGAGCAAAGCAAAACAACAATAACAATAACAACAACAGGAGAAGCAGCAGCAGCAATCAAAGTAACGTTAAAGGTATGGGCTATGGGTAGGGCTGGACAGTGGGCAAGGCGATGGCAACAATGCCAAATGTCAATTATAAATTCTCGCATGTGACAAAATGCAACGCAATGTTGCATGAGCGGCCCTTCAATGCGACCAGATTGCAGATACACTGTCCGGCCATTGAGTAAGTGACCAAAGGATAGCTTAACCTTGGAAAACCTAATTAAATTTTGGGTCATTAAAGATTGGTGATTAGTCTGTTGAAACACTACGGCAGCATCCAATGCTCAGAACATAAAAGAGAGTTGCCAGTTGTCGACTCTCTCAGTCAGGCAGACAATGACCAATAATGCTTTTACAATAATCTCACCTGCCCTTTTCTATCTTTTTAATCCACAGTTCGTGATCGCCACACTTCTATCTCGCATATTGCTTATCCATTGACAGCGGGTTAAGCGACCAAGGGATCGATCGGCATCGGCGTTCGTGCCGCACGTTTCGTAAATCGTACGTGTTCATAAATATTGTCAATTAAAGCCGCAAGCGGCAGACAAACAGTTACAAATGTCAACTAATTGACAGAGAACAAGTTCAGGTGCTGCAGCCAACGCAGAATACACTCAACGGTAGCGACTGCAATAATATAGCACTAACAACAAATTGCACACGTGACGCCATGACAGAGAGACAGTCGAACAGACTAAGCGACAGTTGCACACCAAACTGGCCACAGAAATCCCATCAAAGCTGGCCATAACATAAAATATTGTAGCGACGGCTTAAAGCCGTCGGCTGTTGCTGTTGCCGCTGCTAAAACAAGTTACCTTCTTCCGGCGACGGCGATGACGGCTACGGCAGCAAGAGCGCTTACAACGCCGCTCACACGCGAGCCGTCAATGTGCGCCACTCTTATTGATCTCCAGCGATTAAGTTACATTATTGACGTTGATAAAAAGTGACAATATGGCACTCGAGCCACTGCCACCTCTCGAACAGCGTCGCCGTCGCGCCGAACGCTGATTGATCGGCAACGATCGGCGAGCGTCACTGTCAGCCTGATCGGCACTTGACCACTGTAGTCGCTGCAGTCGATAAACTTAATTGCCCACATCCCCACGGGAAGTGTGGAAATAGTTTGGCGCACAAGCTTCACATTCCGTCGATTCATTAACATTTCTTTCCGCTTCGATCTGTACATGCCAACTTATTAACGCCGTTACGTTTTCAATTGTTCTTTTTGTTCTTGTTATTGCTCTTTTTTGTTGTTTTTGTTATGTATAGTTGATGGTGTGTGTTTTACGTGCGATTTAATTTAATTTTAACACTTTGGCAGAATGACACCTACATTGTAGGTCCTACAAATCAGTGTTGAACTTAGTGGAGTACTTTTAAATTGCTCCCGAGACAGTAATTAATGATGACTGATATGATAGGAGCAATTCAGAAGAGATCAGGAAATACCATTAGGGGAAATTTTAAAATGTTTCCTCTTTCATAGACCATAAAGAAGTATCATCCTGGGCATTGTTTAGACTTTGGTGGGGCTATTTTAGATTTCAGACCGAAAAATTTACAGAAGTTATACTTAGACTGTGCCAGAAAAAAATCCGGAAATACAGTTTGACCTGTAACTACGAAAGGTTTTATCTGACAACTTTAAAATTTTCAGCCCTGATTCTTTAATCCTTATACATATTTTCTAAATTTAATTTAATATTTTAAACGGGGTTTTACTAAAAGTGGAGTCGAACGAAAACGCTAACCGAAATATTATTTTGCACACTTATCAGCAATGTAGGCAATTATCAAAAAATGAAATTGCCAAAAAAATTAATTTACCCAAATCTACTGTTTATGATTCATAAATAGGTATGAACAACGTTTTACTGTCGAAAGAGCCGCTGGTTCTGGCCGTAAAAAGGGATTTCAGCTCCCTGACTTACAGAAAGAAGTCTTACAGGAGTTCAAGAAACACCCAACACTTCTGTTAGAGATATGGTCTTAAAATTTGGAGTATCGCCATCAACTATACAGAGATACAAAAAGGTATCTAAAAGGAAGGTACCAAAGAGAACTGAAAAGCAGGAACGTGCAGCAAAAACGCGCTGCAGAAAGTTATACGAAAAATGTTTACCACAATTTGACTGCGTTTTAATGGATGACGAAACGTACTGTAAATCTGATTTGAAAAGGGAGAGGTCAAGGAAAAATATAAAGAAATAGGAACTGAAAAATTTGGTTCCAAATACATGGGTTGGTAAGCAATTTGCTCTTGTGGATTGAAAACCGATTATTTTATTACCCAAGGCACTATTAACCAAGAAATTTATATTAAATAATGTTTGGAAAAAAGAACTTTGCCTTTTATTAAATCTCACTGGGATTCAGTCGCGCACACAAGGGAGGGTTTTTGGGGTTTAACCCCCCGAAATATCTGTAATTTAGTACAGAAATTTAATTTATAACCGTCGCATACATATTGAATCATCAATATTCAATCAACAATATCTAACACTACTCGACACAAAAAATGCCCGTAAAAATAAAAGTGTTTTCTAGACTAACTTTGGGCCGCTGAACACGAAATTGAAGATCAAAAACTTTTTGTAGGAAAAATCTTCGAAAAACCAGTTTTTTCCCTCTTGTTTCAGTTATGAGCACATATCTCGTAAACGAATCATCCGACTAAAACAAGCTGTCCGTCGGTCAAAAGATAATACCTTAGCCTTTCCAGAGATATACACATTGTCCAAATCAGATGAGATTTGGAGAAATTACTGACGGTGAAAGTTGTAAAAAAGTTAATTTTTCGACCATTTTCAAAAATTATAAATGTTCGAATGTTTTTTTTATAGATAAAATAAATGATCTCCTTTGGTTTTAAAATCTAAGATGAAAGATATATTATTTGTGCAAATATTAAGCCTAACGTCAATAGAATCGAAAGAAAAATGACAAAGGTAAGTTAAGATGCATAATAAATATTTCAAAAGAAGATGGAATAAGGCGGCTAAGACTATTGATGAAACCACTTTGCGGACCTTAATGGCAGGACTCAAGGGAAAGGTACGCAGCTTTTACAGGAATAAAGATTAATCTAAGAATAAAATATGTGAAATTAAAAATAATGTATGTATGTGACCGATTAATGAAATAAAAGTTTGTTTTATAAAAGTTAATTTTCTATGAATTTTTTCTTGTTTCCGGATTTTTTTTGGTACAGTCCTTAGTTATACAGTATAAATAACACTACTCGACACGAAAAATGCTCCTAAAAATAAAAGTATTTTTTAGACTAATCTTCGGCTGCTGAACGCGAAACTGAAAATCAAAAAATTTTCTTAAGAAGCGTTTTCGAAAAATCTTCGAAAAACACGTTTTTCCCCTCTTATTTCAGTTATGAGCACATATCTTATAAACCAGCCATCCGACTAACACAAGTCATCACACATCATTCAGAAGGCAATTAACTAACCTTTCCAACGATATATCGATTGTCCAAATCAGATGATATTTGGGTAAGATACTGACGATGAAAGTTGTAAAAAAGTGAATTTTTTGACCATTTTCAAAAATTATACATTTTCGAATCGTTTTTTTATAGATAAAATAAATGATCTCCTCTGGTTTTAAAATCTAAGATGAAAGATATATTATTTGAGCAAATATTAAGCCTAACATCAATAGAATTGAAAGAAAAATAACAAAGTTATGATGCACGGAGTGATGTGTTAGTCGGATGGTTGGTTTACGAGATATGTGCTCATAACTGAAATAAGAGGGAAAAAACGTGTTTTTCGAAGATTTTTCGAAAACGCTTCTTAAGTAAATTTTTTGATTTTCAGTTTCGTGTTCAGCAGCCGAAGATCAGTCTAAAAAATACTTTTGTTTTTAGGAGCACGCGATGAACCCATTTTTTGTCGAGTAGTGTAATAATTGGAATACAATGAATAGGAATCCAATCAGATTAGCTCTTCGGAAATCTCTCAGTCCACTAACATTTTTCTTTGGGCAAAGGTTAAATTGTATCCTAAGATATACTAGCGGTACTCGCTCTTCGTAGCATTTTAGGTGTAAAGTTGCTATCGTAGCAATTTTTGAATTTTCGCAATGTTTTCGAAAGCAGTTGTAGCGACAGATTACTACGAAAGCTACTTTACACCTAAAATGTTATGAAGAATGAACTTCACTATTGAGTGAGTCTAGGTTAGGTTAGGTTGGAGTGGCAGCCTTCTACATGAAAAGCTCACTTAAGGGGCCCGAACACTGTAAACTGCGATTTTTCATATGTTTTTTATTTTATTTATTAAAAAAAAACGGACGTTCCGATTTACATGAAACTTTACACATATGTTAATAAATGTTTAGATTATCGAAAAAAATTTTTTTTTTTTTTTGGCGGCCATCTTTGTATTCTGTAGCTGATCCAAAATGTCGTCTTTTTAAAATGACCCTTGTCGCGTTTTTTTCGATAATCTAGACATTTATTAACATATGTGTAAAGTTTCATGTAAATCGGAACGTCCGTTTTTTTTTAATAAATAAAATAAAAAACATATGAAAAATCGCAGTTTACAGTGTTCGGGCCCCTTAAGCACAACTTATGGCTTATTGTGATACCACAGTGGATGGCGCGACTCCCACTTACAGCATCCAAAATTTTATTATGAACCTGACTATATCTCTGATATTCAGAGGCGATATTTCGATTATGTTAATGAAGATAGCTGGGCCGAGAAATTTATGTCTTCTTTTGGCTAATGTGGGACATTGACACAACAGGTGCAGAACGGTATCCTCCTCCTCCTCGGAGCCGGATCCTCCACAGAAGTTGTTGAATTGCAGTCTCAGTCTTTTCGCATGCTTGCCCAAAAGACAGTAACCGTGAGCACCGAGACCGTTGTGCCTATTGGGCGGGTTGATCCGTTAAGTTAGTCGGGAGATATTACAAGTCGGTTCCTCAGACCACAATTCGTTTGCTTCTTTTTGATAAAATTGTTTCAGCATCAATTTGACCCATGCAAGTGGAGCCCCCACTGGGAGGAAGGACGAGGTCTCTGCGGTCAGCGAATCCACTCTGAGTGAGTCTAAGATAACAACCAAATGCCTTAAGGGTTATAAAATCAGCATTTGGCTAATATAATCGATAACTGGCATTTGCATTATCCTCGAAGCCAAATGAAAGCCAAATCTTAAAATCTTACAGTGCAATGAAACCAAAGTAGGGAACACAACGCAGCCAAGACGTCACAATCGAGATAACACGGTAGGACCCTGAAGACTCAAATCCCTTTTACGGGAGTTTCCTGTAAAAAGTCCCAGTATTCAAATTTTATGCTTTTATATTTTCCAGTATGAAGTTTGCTAGTATCTGTGGGCGCAATTTTTTCATATTTTTCTTTAAAAACCATAAACTTACACGAGTACATGAGCCTTCGTTTTACTGCTTTTTTTCTCATACCAAAATGTCATTCATTTCTTCAATTGAGACCCCAATTTAAACCCATTAACAGATTTTAAAATATGAAATTGAATTCGTTCTCACAAGTTCTCACAAATATTTAAAAAATATCGCTGACTTTTATCAATCTGATAAATTCAAATGCCCACAGCAAACCAAATACCACACACATCAAAAAGTGTGTGAAAATCCTTTATCCCAAATATGATCTCCTGAGGTTTTATGACCACTAAATATGGTTAATCTGCCGCCATAAAGAAACTATCCGAGCGCAGGCGCAACCCTTCCATTGCATTTTTCTCGACAAGATTTTCATTTAATAAACTTGGGCAGCGGTCAAACGAAATGCCTACTTCCCCAAAAATATGCAACTAAACACTTAACGCACAACTAATTATTTTAATGACAATTATTACAATAAAAAAAATCGTATAACAAGCCGGCCACGCACCGACCAACCGACATGACACAATAAGGACCCACAGCAATTATCACAAATGACGGTAATTATGAGCAGCGAGTGATAAACAGACGAAGCAAAAAATCGTGTGGTAGGTACAAGCGCACACGGTTGCAGTGAATGCCCACAAAGTGAATGCGCGCGGCACCCGCGTCACTAATGTGGCGCACAAGCGGAGGATGTGACATGGACCGGCCGACCGACCGCGGCCAACAGCAGCCGTGAATCGTGTATGGGAATGGCTGTAAATGTAACAATTTTGCTACTGTGCAAAAGTAGGGTTGCCAAGTAGACATTATTGGATAATATTTATTATTTAATATTATGGCCAATGAAGTAGTTGTCCAACAGTTTCTTGACAATTTCAAACCCGTAATAATCTCGACCTTTATGCCTAATAGAGCCGTCGTTCCATTTGTATATCACTTACAATTTGAACAAATGTCTCTCAACCTGGCAACCCAACTGTCTCATGTTCGTCGCCACGTGATTGACATAAAAATGCTAGAAGTTTACCTTAAAACAATTCCAACAATGCAACAATTTTTCCAACCACTGAGATTATATATACAAACAAAACAAAATAAACCATTCATCCATAAGTACGTGCGGGTTTTTAACTCAATGAATCGTTTGTTGTTGTTTTGTTTCTTTTTGTTTTTATTATAGTAAACTTTTATGGCGGCACCTTTTTTACTTGCAACAGCAAAAACACTTTAAATATTTGTAATCGCTTCTGCGTAAAACATTTTTAAAGACCCTAAAAAATGCCTGCCTGCCTCCTTGGCCACAGTGCGTTCAGCTGCATCCAGCTGTGTAGGCAACGCATTGCGCCAAGATGAGATGGTAAATGATCGGCTGCCAGACTCAACTACGCGGCAATGTTGTGCAACTGTCTACTTATGTCGCTGTTAGTATTTTATTGCCATCTCTAGTTGCTAGCAATTCATTCATTCAGTTACGCTACAATTTCACAAACAAATGTGTTTTGTTTTGATGTGCAGTCGAATGGCTGTGGTCGATTACAAAGCAGATGATATGCTCAATGTGACGTCATAATCGATGCGTCTGGAACTAACAAACTAACTAAATAACCAACTTAATGACTTCTCTAATTCTCTTAAATCTTTCCTAATCCTTTGAGAATCCTTTATGATCGTTATGACAGTTGCTGCTGTTGCTTCGTTGGGTCGGCGACTTTTTGTGCAAATCATAAAACGATTACCTACTTGCAGTGTAATGTTGTCACTGACGCAATTTTTTGCGTCGGTTCTTTGTCTCTGCTTCGTTTTTTGTTTAGTCTTGTTTCACTAGGAATCCCAAGAATTTGCTAAAGTGGAACTTGCTGCTGTAATTGTGCACCTGTTGCCGGTCTCGAATATAAACAACAACAACTATTATTATGTGTGCCCAACAGAAGAAGCGAAGAAAGAGAGCAGAGTGGGTCATTAAGGGATTGTTTAAGTTTTTATGCGCAGAAGTTCAAAGTAGAAACTGGTATGTGCAAAAAATTTAAAGCAAGTACTAAAAATCATGTAAAAGAGTGAGTAAACTATTTTTGTAATTCTAAATAAATAATTTTTTTCGAAACTCATATCAAATCAAATGCAATTTCAGCTCTTAACCAGCTCACAATCTGATTAAAATTAAAAAAAAACATTCATTCCGTGATATATTATGTGACAAAATTGCCATGGCACATTTTTCGTAAATGCAAATATGTCCAACAACAACAAGCCTAACTGCAAAACTATTTTAAAATTAAAAAATTGCATTCATTATTACAATAAAAAAAATTAATTTTCAAAAAAAGATTTTTATCAAAACGCCAAATCGTGTCAACACAAAAAACTAAACAAAAATATAAAATAAAAATATAAAATAAATAAGCAATGTGAAAAAATGAGAAAAAACCAATAGACCACCGAAGCGGCCAAGCAAGTTTCGGACGAGCGTCATTATAAAAAATCGCAATAGCTCTAATAGCAACAATAACAATATGTGGAAGAAATAATATTATAAAAATAAAACATCGCGGGCATAATTGTTTTATGCAAATGATGACGGCGACTTTCAAGGCGCCAACGCGCTGACACCTGAACTTGAAGCTGCAGATAAAAAATAAGCCAACAGCACCAACAGCTGAACGCACAGCTGGACGAACCGATTTCCCTGCTGAAGCGGCACATCGTTAAATTTGATTGATTTGCAGCGATGCGGCCAAACTTGCCCGACATGCCAACTAACTTGCTTCGAAATTCATCTGAAATACGAAACGCGCATTGGGCTCGTGTGCGCTCTCTCTCTGCCAGGCATTGCTCTTTTGGCGGAGTTTTTGTTGGTATCTTAAAGCCATTGCTGAAAATCTAAGCATTTCTGACTTGTGATGATTTGATTTCTCAATCCTATAACTGAAGAAGGAAGAACAGTCGTCAAATAGGACATCAAAAAGATGAAGACATTAGAAAGCTTAGGTGAAGAGATTTTTGACTTTGGTTTTATTAGGTTGAGGAGGAAAAGGACTTCATTATAGACAATAGAAGAAAGTGGACTACTGTGGACTTTCTTGATCTTTCAAACGGTCCACCGGACTGTCTTCACATCCATAGACTTCACATTTCCTGGTCTTCTCTGTCACTCTTCAGGTTTTCAGGTAATCTACTTTAAACCCAGTCCAGCATCAACCTGGAGTCAGTCCCCCATAGACTGTAGGGTATTCCTCCAGTAATGTGTTTACCACACTCCAACCAAAATAGCTTTATTTCTTATTTTATTCCTTCTTTTGCTTTGTTTTAACTGTGTTTTAAAATTTCATTAAATTCTCTCTCTCTGTCGTTCGTTTGTATGTTTTAACTTTTGTTGTTTACTCTCATTTCACGATTCCAATGAAATATGTTCTCGACAAAAATGTGCCATGCGATGCGATCGATTTTAAATTGAAAAATTTATTTTTACTCTCATTTAAATGTGTTTTAATTAGCATAATTAATTTTACTTCATTGGCTTTTGTGGAGGTTTCCAATAAAAACACATTGCTGTGTTTGGGAGTCATAAAATTTAAACAAGATCAAATTGACTTATTGGGCAGTGCCGTGTGTGTGGCTACATTTGTGCTCAGTTGGGTGCATTACGTGTGAATGGAAGGGAACGGCGGCGGTGGCGCGTACCAAGCAACGCATTGACACGTTTGTCAAAGAAATATCGGCATTTAAGTGTAGTGAAGTTAATTTCTATTTAAATTTGAACATGCACAGAACGACGGAAACACGAGACGATTCAACATATCAATTAATTTATTATGCTATCGAATTTTTATGGTTGACAACGACATGGAAATCCATCAAAATGCTGAAAAGCAACAAATTCGTAGCGGTGATGCAATTAGAAGAAATAAAGACCGCAGAACCGGTGTGTTGAGGGGCTGGACAAAATTTGTTTAACACTTACGAAGCAGCTCTCAAATGTTTGAGAAGGTTAGAAACGATATAAATGGGCTCGAAGTTATTCACATCGTTTGCAATGTTGGTGCTAATGGAAGATTCGAAGAAAAATTGAATATTACACTCACTGCTTCTTTTTGTGTAGAAATCTGAAAGCAGTTTCCAGAGCCTGTGAAATGCTTTTCTACCGATTCTTGCTTGTCGTGCTTTTCATATTTCACAGACACAGGATATTAATTTCCTGAGTTTAATCTAGATTGCTGAACAGCTCACACAGTTCATATTTAACCCTAGAAAGACCATTGCGTACATTTTGACGATTTTTCATTTTTAAATATGTATCTGCATTTTGTTTAGTAGATATTTCTATAAACTTTTGCTTTGATGACTTTTATTTTTTTTATCGTGAAAAATTTTATATTTTTTGAAATTTATTTTGCGAAAAATTAGCCAAATCCGATGTGTACTTTTCGAGATATCAGCGGGTATGATATGCAGTTTTTGTAGGTATGGAAAACTTGCGGTCTTTCTAGTGTTAACGGATCTAAGATCGTTCGAAAAAGCTATTATTCGAGACTTACAAAATAGATATATCGGTTTTAGGACCTTTGTTCTTTAACACCATAACAAGGCGCCATAGGATCAACATCGAATTATCAGTTTTGATAACACTACTCGACAAAAAATGAGTTCATCGCGTGCTCCTAAAAACAAACGTATTTTTTAAACTAATCTTCGGCTGCTGAACACGAAACTGAAAATCCAAAAATTTTCTTACGAAGCGTTTTCGAAAAATCTTCG
Source organism: Melieria picta (assembly GCA_964056695.1). Lineage (NCBI taxonomy): Eukaryota > Metazoa > Arthropoda > Insecta > Diptera > Ulidiidae > Melieria > Melieria picta. Next base: position 70,461,031 of record OZ057399.1, on the reverse strand, counting down.
AAAAACATGTTTTTCCTCTCTTATTTCAGTTATGAGCACATATTTCGTAAACTAACCATCCGACTAACACAAGTGGCCCGTCGTTCAGAAGGTAATTAACTAACCTTTCCAACGGTATATAGATAGATTGTCCAAATCAGATGAGTTAATGACGATGAATGTTGTAAAAAAGTGAATTTTTCGACCAATTTCAAAAATCATAAATTTTTGAGAACTTTTTTTATAGATAAAATAAATGATCTCCTCTGGTTTTAAAATCTAAGATGAAAGATATATGTATTATTTGAGCATTGAAAGAAAAATTACAAAGTTATGATGCACTGAGTGAAAACACCAACTTTAAATTTATTACACCGTGCGAACAAATTTTGTATTTTTCCGAGACCCATCCAAATGTTGATATAGACGTGAAACTAGAGGTTATTTATAGTATCCTGGCATAGTCAGTTTTTCATTTTCTGACTCAAAGTCTTTCTTAAAGGACTTGAAATTTTTAAGGATATACACATTTCAAATATTTTTTTTAATATTTGCGATTGTGCTATGATGAAGATATGGGTATCAAATGAAAGAGGAAAATTGTCTCCTTTTAACTAAATTTTCTATTTTTAACTTTCTTGTGTTAGTCGGATGGTTGGTTTACGAGATATGTGCTCATAACTGAAATAAGAGGGGAAAACGTGTTTTTCGAAGATTTTTCGAAAACGCTTCTTAAGAAAATTTTTTGATTTTCAGTTTCGTGTTCAGCAGCCGAAGATTAGTCTAAAAAATACTTTTATTTTCATTTTTCGTGTCGAGAAATCAGTCCCAGTCTTCTCTCAATCGACTTTCTCACTGCATTTGGCAGATTATCGTTGGGTAGGTTAGGTTAGGTTAGGTTCAAATGGCTGCATAGCAGATATCCTTCACTTAGGCCAAGATACTGGCCCATAGTGATGCCATATACAGCTTGAGCTAACAGGATTGTTCCTGGTCAAGCCATCTGGACGATGTTACGAACCTAAGAAGGTTTTTGACATCTATGCAGGATGTTTCTGCTAGGTTTGAGAGGAACGGTTGTCCAAGGATGCGTAGCCTACTTCTGCAAAGTGCTGGGAAGTGACAGATGAGATTCTGTACGCTTTCTTCCTCTTCAGCACAGTCGCAGCTTCTACAGAAGTCTCTTGCATTGATACCTAGTCTGATGACGTTTGCTCCAATTAACCAGTGCCCTGTGAGGGTTCTTGTTAAAATGGATATCTCCTTCCTCTTGAGGTCCAAGATACTCGCAGTCCGCCTCCTGTCGTATGCCGGCCTATCGTTGGGTAGCTGTGCTGACTTTTCTTTTAATTTGTCGAATGGTATCGAGCTGGATCCTCTTCTCTCAAACAACAAACTCTACTTTACTTGCCTCATAGTGAAAGGAAAAAAATTGTCGGTAGGGCGTAACAATAACTCAAAAGACTCAAAGACTCCTCCCTATAAAATATAACATTTTTAAAATAAAAATGTATTTAATATACTACAATCAAAAGTATCAAACAAAGTTTCCCACATAAAGATTCCAAAAAAAATTTCAATATTATATAAAACCAAATAAATTAGAACCCCCTGTAACATGACTATTGCAATTAATCAATACAAACCAGTAACCAAATACCGCACTATATCAAAATAAAATAGTATATAAATTATATTCATTTCACCGAAAAACAAAATTTTAAGTTATGACTTTCGTTTTGCGAAAACTTCTCATTTTTCACCAATTCTCCGATGCTCTCTGGCGCTTTGCATAATCAAAACGGTAAACAAACCGCGCAAACCGTGTGGTACAAAAACTCCTGCTGATCAGCACCGATAACACATGACATTAAAGTTCGTCCCATAACACACATAAGCGTCGCGTTCAAAAGCCGCGCTCTCCGGCCACTGGACAGGCGAACCGCACAGGCAGCAAGAAAGCACCACACCGACCAGCCGAGTGACAAATGCCGGCCACCTTTGGGTCGGATGACAGAGAACCACAAAATTAATAGTGTGAATGAAAATATAAAACACACTTCGGTTCCCCTTTCGCTGCAACGTACGCCACACCGCACGCAATGCACCGCGCCAAAGCCTATCGATTCGGTAGAACGAACTGTAAAGATCGTATCGGATTACGAAACGGTGGAGACATGCGGCGGCGAATGAGATAGTAGTTCGGAAATTTGTCAAAGTGTCAGCGAGAATTTAGTGAACAAACATTTAAGTAGGCAAGAACAGCCAACCGCTGGCGAAGACCTGCTGGACCACATTGGATCGATGCTCCGGCAGCAACGAGTTGAAGAGCGGTCAGCTTGTTAGCGCGCGAATCGTCGCCGCCATCAATCCCGATGACATTCAGCACGTAACTTTGTAAAACAGACCATTAGCAGTTAATAAACATTAGTCATGCTCAATGCGGAGATGATTTAGCGAGAGTAATTAAAGTTTTAAACTGAAGTTACCAGCGACACAGCCACGGCGACAACTGGTCATCGCGCCGAGTTCCATGGAATTGTGTGCGATTAACACAACGTCCACCGTGTCCCTGTCCAATAACAAAGAACAAGTTTTCTTAATCGTTGGCGTTTTCGGAAATTTATGCAGATCAGACCGATCGGCAGAATATTGTGGCGTCGCAGCGTTTCAATAAAACGAGAATAAACCAGCAAATGTTGCTGCTGACTAGTGGCGAGAATAGTTGGTTGCTGTTGTTGGATGCACTGCCAGTTGTTTGGCATGTAAACGATCCATAATGCTCGAGTGGTTACAGCGCGTGGTCGAATCCAGCTTGCGTTAGTGTTTGTGTTGCCGCGTCGAAGAGATAAACATCGTGTTGCAAGGAATATCAACAGACCATTGACAAGTGGCGATAGCACGGATCAGACGCAGGTTTTTAGTAGAGAAGAAAGCCGCTAGGGATGTCAGAATAGAAAGCAGCACAGCGGTTGATGATTTGTTTGGGCCCAAACTTTTAATGGGTTGGGAACGTTCCGCGTTGTTAAGGCCTGTTGAGTGCATAAGAGGTATAGCGATTTACTACCTTCCTCTGTGATTAACTCCTCTATGAAGACCATTTGCAAAAATGGGCAACTGATCGTTTAAATATTTAAAATATCGCACATTCTTGGACAAAAAATGTCATTCATATTCGGGTTTAAAATATTTAAAAATTTCGATAATGCCAATTTTGATAACTAAAACATTTGTTTAGGTACATATGTATCCGCGTGCCATATTTTGGAATCAAACACACAAAGTCCAACCAGCGAGTAAACTTCAAAATTTCACACGGTAAGAATATTTCAATTTTAATGATGCGCACACATTTTATTGCCGCAATTAATTACGAGCAAATCTTGCCCACACTATCTGCGATGACGCGGATGAGCAAATGCCGCGTCTCATAGACAAACTAACTGCGTACAAGCGCCAGAACTGGCAGCCAGGAAAATGAGCCAAACAGGAACACAATGCAACGGGCGAGACATTAACTCGTTGCGGCTATGAAGGATGCTGCGCATTTGGCTTCTAACTTATGGCAGCACACAGCGACTATGACCACATCGCCGCGATCCTCCAAGCGATGCGCGACATAAAGTCTGTAACAAACGTTCGGCAGTAGATGCCAAAAGCGAATGAGTTGTAAAGAGAGTCGGAACGAATGATGGTGTGGATATTTTGTGCGTTGTGCTGACCATAGAGTTGGGTACTGTTGCACTCCAATGTTGACATTTCCAATTGAGACAATGTGTGAGAGCCATGAGTTGACAAAAGTGGTTCAAGTTGTATTGAAAGCGTTGTATTGTATTGTTTCTACTGATCACAAATCGCATTTAACTTCCAAACCAAGCGATCTGAAAGTCTAAAACAAGACAGGAGCTTTCAGAAAAGTAGCCTCAAGTTCCTGAAATTTAACCGGAAAATTAAAATATTCAAGTCACAAAAAAATTTTTAAAATTACCTTTTTTTTTTAATTCTTTCATGAACTGTAGCCTTCTAACTGAAACCCAATGTACCTAAAATATGTCTTATAGGAGTTATGGAACATCTCTAGAGCTCAAACTTTAAATACTATCTGAATTTTGAGAAAGTGGTAGTAGAAGGAAAAATCCCAACGGGAAATTGAGCGCTCGAGGAGCCCTTTGGGAGCGCTCCTTAGTCAGCAGTGAGAGCTCCCCCGTTCCTTATGGACCTCCTTGTGTTTTATCATTGCATGTCATTGGAGCGAAGCGCTCCCTTTGTGCTCCCTTAGAAGCACTCGCTGAGCACTCCATCCATAAGGAACGATCAGCGCTCTCCTTGTGCTCCGGTTAAAGCGCTTGATAAGCGTTCCATACACAAGGATCAATAAGCACTTATTTTGATGTTTCCCTTTTTTATGTAAAAACAAAAACTGTAAGTTTTGCAATGTTCGAGTATTTGAGGGTGTTAGGAGCATTTCTGGTCGATTTATATATACATATACATATATTTATTTTTTATCATTATCATTTTTATTTTCATACATGAGCATCAGATAATCCTATGCACGTTTTATTTATTTTACAATTGAAAATACAATTTTTTGACAAGGTTTTTTTATCATTCTTGATTTTTTGAATTTTTTAACTTTGTTTGTTCAGCATACTGAAATTTATTTGTTTTCAAATGCTCACATTGTGCCCCTCAGGGAGCACGCTCCCTTTGCTACCCGTTGGGATTGCCATTACTCTCACATATAATCAATTCGACAATACCTAAAGAGCAATTCGTGTCATCACTGTCTGTGCTCATAACAACAAAAACATCAACCACTGAGCAATTTCCCACTGTCGAGTGGGAACAATAAAAACATCCAATTAAGTTTTAACGTGGCTAAAACATTAAAACACACAGTGCCAAAACTGGTGAGAGAGCAAGATGCGCTCTTTGCACGAGGGCCGAGATTTATCTCGTTCGGTTGGTGTCTCACAAATTGACCGTCGTTCGCTGGATACGCTCCAGACGATTGTAAACACCGCCACAAACGCCACCAGCAATGGTCATTTGTACGCGCGGACAGACAACAAGATCGCTCGCTTTGCTTTTCGGCCGCGTCCAGTTGGTAGCGATTTAGTTAGCCGTGTGTTGACAACATTTAACGTTTCGCTTTTGAGGCTATTTGTTGCTGCTCCGGCTGCCGTTGTTGCCGTTGCTGGTATCTGCTGGTGTGGCTGCTGTGCATGGCGACCGCGTGCGCGCGCGCGCCCGTCCATCCGGGCACACAGATGACAGCCAGTGGCCGTCTGAAATTTCGCTGCTCGCTCTGAGCTGATGTTAGACGCAGTTCGTACGGCAATGCAACATAACGTTTTTTGACGTGCAGCGTGACAGTTCGGCGCACGCGGCTCGATCGCGCGTATTCGCAACACGATTTTCAAGTATAATTTTCAAATATTTACATTCTCGCCACTAATCGTATCGGCAACGCAAAAGTGTTCGCACGCCAATTTTCGCACAAGTGATGAACGATATCAAAATGGGCTTCAAGCACACAATGTTGCAGCGTTTGCACAACTTTGACGTGTCGCCCGGAAAGTCCTCGTCGACACCGAACTCGCCGGCCAGCAGCGACGATCAGTCACAGCATCCAGCTCACGTAACCGATTTCAGCATAAATCGCATTTTGAGTGATGCCAGCGAGAAGCACCGAACGTTGCCGCCAAAGCCGGAAACAGCGGCGGCAATTGTCGCCACAAACACACCAAAAACTGCTTCGCCGAGGTGCACACCACCGTCGGCCGTCGACATACTGGACTTGTCGAAATCTTCGCCAGAGGCTGCAGCTTCTCCGCGCCTTACCTATCCCACACCGGGCTATCCTCCATTCCATACGGATTTTCTGGCCGCCGCCGCTGCTGCCAATGCCACCAAATTCTACGCGCAGTTCTTTCCGCACATGTTTCCCTCGTATGTGGCATCGACTTTCGGCCTGCCCAACTCAACCTACCCGAAACGGTACTTTGCGCCCTACATTATAAACTCGCACAATAACCACGCGACGCCTCGCTTGACGCCGCCCACCACCGTGGCGAATCCCGTTGCGCTGACAGCGCCCGCGGCTGCACGACTCAAGAACCCGTGTCCGCGCATCAATTGCTCCGATTGTCTGGACTACTACAAGCAATTTCCGTATAAATCACCGCCGTCGGCAGCTATGCCCACCAGCCAAGCCAACTATCTGAAAGCAAAATCAGCTACGGAACTGCTGCTCAAGTCGTCGAACATCTCAATGACGACAGTCACTAATTTCAATTTAACGTCCAAGTCGGCAAAACTGAACGTGACAGCAGCGACAGCTTCCAGCATCGAGGAGATCAGTTACAAGTGTTGCATCTGCGATAAGGTTTTTGGCTGCTCGCAAACTTTACAGGTGAGAATTAACTGAGGACAAATTTAGAAGAACAGTTAGGTGTTGAGCAGGATTATCCACGTCAAGGATTTTCCGCTGGCCATGAATGCGACTGACACGACTGACTGTTAACGTTACTAAGGCCTAACTTTCCCCAAAAGTTGAGCGGTACTCGTTTCTATAAGCTCAAATTTTACAAACTCATTGAACGTTTCATATACACGGTGGACGGAAAGTTTCTGCATAAAAAAAAGCACCGTTAAAGATCATTTGTATTGCTTTTCAAAATTTTTTTTTATTTAAACCACTAAATCATATCCAAGCAAAATTCAATTGATCATTAATATTGTGTATGTGTGCCATTTTTTTTGTAGCACTCTAGGACTCGCTTTCGAAAACTTTCGCACAAGACCGACGTTTCGGCCAATGATATGGCATCCCACTCTGGTTTTACTCTCTCAATGAGTTGAAGTCTATTGGAAGGTTTTGGACTCCGAAATACTAAATCTTGAATCCTGGACCAGATATGTTTAATAGGATAGATCTGCGAAATTTCCCGGCCAGTCTTCCCATACTAGCTTAAATAGACTTTTAGCAACACTTATTGACTGTTTCGCCGTATGACATCGCGCACCGTCCTGCATTAAATCGCTGTAGATCTACGAGGGAACTGCTTAGAATTTTCAAACCATCACATTATTGGGGATCTCCCCATTTCGTTTTCAAATAAAACAAGCAATCAGAATTTTAAGTATATTACAATTGAAACGATGTATGCAGAAACTTTCCGTCCACCGTGTAGAATAACATTTATCGGAATCAGTGACATATTCTGAGATACTCTTAACTTGAGTCCTTGGAACATTATCCAGGAAGGAATAATTATCGCTATTAATAACTTGGAAACAAATTTGAATTTGCCGTCGTTATGTGTTAAAATGAAGTTACTGAATCAACATCTTTTGTAATACGAGTATTTGCACCTAATTTTTTCGCCATTAGTTCAGTAAAAATTTGAACCCACGATCCTCACGAACCATGACTTATAGTAACCGTTCAGCATCACAGATCGGTTTTTGAAAAATTATTTTTATAGCTAAATGCAAGTAAAATTACATAGTTTGGAAAATATTTCTTTCCTTTTCAACCTAAATAACCGTTGGACAACAGATCCACGAACTTTCTTCAATTGCGAAAGGACATAATAGATGACCTCGCGTACCCTAAACGGTCTAAAAAGATGACAATTATCCAATTATTACAATTAATAAAACTTGAACCACGGAACCATGAATTTGCTTCAATCTAAAAAGTATTGAGAAGGCAGACAAACTAGAAATAGAAAAAAGGACTTAATAGACTACCTCACGTACCATGAACGGTCTAAAAAAATGACAATTATCCAATTATTACAATTAATAAAACTTGAACAACGGAACCATGAATGTTCTTCAATCTAGAAAGTATTGAGAAGGCAGACAAACTAGAAATAGAGAAAAGGACTTAATAGACGACCTCGCGTACTCTAAACGGTCTAAAAGGACGACAATTATCCAATTATTACAACATCTAAAGTAGTCATTCGTTTATTGATGCTCGACAAATACCCAAAGCCTCTTTGGTTCGAATACAGATCAATATTTTAGCGCTTACTGAACCGCTTTAGGCAGTCTCTGCCTCATTACCAAAGCCAACTAACGCGTATGGGCGGAGTTGTACAATCGGAACTCACACAAACACGCAATGGGCGGAGCTAAGACTTACCATTAAATGACACCAACAATACGCACACAGCACAAACTAAGAAAGTATGCAAATAAATGACCAACACAGAGTATGGAATAGTCGATTAACATAAGCGTGAAGAGCGGAGAAAATGAAGATGGAGAAAAACAGGTTTGAGATAGGTGCCAGCCAGCACCTAACGGTTGCGTGTAGCGCACTGAGCGCCGATTGGTAACTGTTGCGTAGAGAGAGCGTTGCTCAAGCTATAGTACATATAAAAAATGGCCGATCGGCTGACTGTGCAGCCAATCAACGTTTAATTCCAACTTTTTGATTTTTTTTTCAACTTTCTTCACTTGCAGGCGCACGAGAAAACACACAAATCGCCACGCTACGAGTGCACCGACTGCGGCAAAGGCTTCTCGCAGCTGCGCAACTACAAGTACCACCTGTCGGTGCATCGCGGCACCAAAGAGTTCGCAGCCGAGTGCCCGGAGTGTGGCAAGACCTTCAACGACAAGGGCTACCTTAGCAGCCATATGAAAATTCACCGCAATAAGAAGGAGTACGAGTGTCCCTACTGCCCCAAGTCGTTCAATCAGCGCGTCGCGTTCAACATGCACGTTCGCATACACACCGGCGTGAAGCCGCACAAGTGTGTCGAGTGCGGCAAACGCTTCTCGCGGAAGATGCTGCTGAAGCAGCACATGCGCACCCACAGCGGCGAAAAGCCCTACCAATGCTCGGTGTGCGGTAAATCGTTTGCGGATCGCAGCAACATGACGCTGCATCACAGGCTGCACTCAGGTAAGGACGCACTGCTGAGATCTTTATTATTATTATTATTGCTGGGGAATGTGCACTGCGACCTAAAAGATCTATTGTGTCCCCTTCTTGGCCTTCACAGTTCGTCCGTGAGTCCAGTATCCCAAAGGAATCTTAGTATATTTCCTAAGCCTTTGGAAACCCAGTCTGATCCTGTTATAATAAATTCACCCAGGTGCTTCTTCCGTTTGTGCATTAGTGCACGGCATATGCCTAGTATGTGTAATGCAGTTTCATTGTCCTGCAAACAGAACCTATAGAGTTAGTTCACCCTGATACCTAGTTTGGTTAGATGATAGTTCAATCTGCAATGCCCTGTCAATATACCTGTCATGATCCATAGATTATTCTTTGAGAGACTCATACATTCCTCGAACCTTTTCTTGTTATAAGATCCAATAACCACCTTGGAATGTTCAAGGCCTGGTTGATTTTCCAAGTATTGATTCCGGATGGTTATCTCGTCTTTCCTGGAAAGGATTGACAGTGCTCCTTTGCCTGGACCACAGAAGGGTTCTGGGCCGACGAAAGGGATAGACGCCCCCCTTCTTGCAAGTTTGTCGGCCTGCTCATTCCCATCAATACCGGCGTGACCCGGAACCCAGGGAACCCATACCTGATTGTAACGGCCAAGTTCGTTCAGCTTCTCAAGGCATTCCGACACCAGTTTCGAGGATACTTGGTAGGATCTTAATGCCTTGATTGGCGCTTGGCTGTCTGACAGGATCGCGATCTTCCGGTTCCGGTATTTCCTCACCAGATTGAAGTGAACGCACCTTTCAATGGCGTATACTTCCGCCTGGAACTGAGATATTTGCTTCTTAATTGTTTCTTGACAGACATTTTCTGGTGGAATAATTGCGCGTTTAGTTATGAATCTCCATTACAGACCAACATAGGTTTCGTCTTAATATGTCTTTAATTTATTTTATGATTACTAACTGCAACAAAAAACCACTGTGAGCATTAAATCGATACATTTTTGCTAGACAGTTCCTAAAAATGCCTTAGAAATAGATGGCCGAAGTTTCTTCTCTTTTTTACTTTACTGTCCACCAAATTCACCACATAATTTTCAATTTGGCGCTTTTACAGGCATTAAACCCTTCAACTGCCCCATTTGCCCGAAGGCATTCACCAAGAAGCATCACCTGAAGACGCATCTCAATTACCATACCGGCTGCAAGCCGTACGTCTGTCCGCATCCCAACTGCAATCAGGCCTTCACGCAGTCCAGCAACATGCGCACGCACGCCAAGAAATGCCAATATCGACCGTTACAATTGTCGTTTCCGGCGGTTGGCCCCAGCGTACACATGGCACCGGCAATGACCACAAACGCAAACAACACACCAGCCGCCATCAGCCACTGCGCCAGCGTGTCTGCGCCTGCGCCGACGCGTCTGCCCGTTACCAGTACGGCGACAGCGACACCACACATCCCCCTGCCGAACGCCCTGTCGGGCGGCATTCGTATGTTGTCGGCCACACAAACGTCGCCAGCATTTCCGCCCGCTCAGCAACCGCTGCTATCCACGTTGCGTCCGTTTTGAGGCAATTGTATGATACTTTTTTGCAATTATTTTCTCTATTAGGTACAGATGCACGCAAGTACCTACACGCATAGCAATAACTGTTTATTTGTAATTTTAGTCAAGTATTTATGTGTATATGTGTACTTGCAATACTTTGTGATTTACTTTAATGGAATTTTAGAAATTATTATAGGTATTTATACAAATGTATGTATGCAAAAATGTTGTTCAACATGAACGTAACAATTTTAAAGTGTAATAAAACCAAACAGTTTTTTATGTAATGTAAATGTTGTTCTATTATTAATAAAATCCACCTACCTGGTGATCTGCATGCGAAAAGTGAAATTCGTCAACCATGCAGCAAATTTAGCTAACGGTACTTGTTTTATTGGTGCTCCAAAGCCGGAAGTCCCAAGGCGTTTAATTCAATCATTCAGTCAAATGACACAAATTCCAATTCGAGGCACTTTACAAAGTCAATATGTCAGCTACAATGAGCACAACTTAGATTTAATTTAAGGTAAGAATGCAACAAAGATTTTCTTTAATATTATTCCGAACGAAGTTAATTTGCGATACTTTTACGCTTTCCGGTTTCCGTTCTTCACTTTCTGTTAGCTAATGGCGGCAGAAACAGTAACAGTGCTGCCACTGCGGGCTTGTGCAAGCCACCTTGAGCTATGATTAGCGGAACTGTATTTTACGTTTTAAATTTAAGCGCTTTCACTTGAGTTCTGCTAACAGGACCTTTTTAAATTTTTTTCCAGTTTGTTTCTCTCATATGATTTCACTATAGACTGCGATTATTCAAGAAACCCCTAATAAACAGCTTCTTAAAATGGCAGCTCTATTTTCAAATGCAAATTACACTACAAACTGAAATACGCCACAAGTGGCCACACTGATCGCAACACCTCTACAACTGCACAGATTCCCTCCAGTTTTTCAGATCTAATGCCTTAATAAATTTTACCGATTGAATTAAACAAAAAAATTTTCTGTTTATAGCAATTTTATAGCAAACCCGATTCAAATTTTTAATATCGTTTTATAAAACCCTCGAAAAGGACGCAATGCAACCGTGCGTATCGCACGCATCGTTGTGTCGATACGGCATCCTCGGCCAGCGACTATGAAACTGCCATTTGTCGGATTTGTGAAATTGTCAGCTAAAGAGGAAGAACACATTGGCGGATTCGTTATTACGTGCGTTGGTTTTTCTTCGTTGCTCATTTGCAAATCATTATTCATAGTCGGATTGCAAAATTTCATAATTTGCTGTCCATAAACGTGTCGACTCATCATTGATTGCATCTTATTTGAAATTTGTTTATTACAGTGAGCGTTTGCGCTGTCGCGTGCGAAACTTTCTACGTGGGATATTTTTCCATTTACACATTTGGCCAGCGAGGGCAGAACAGACAAAAAATCTTGCCTGATTCTGAGCAGTCAAAACGGATTGGTGGCCATTTGTGGCCAAAAACAACAAAAATAAAAAATTACGAGGATTTTTCTGCCGTTTGGGCAGCTAGGAAAAAGTAAGAAGTGCAAAGCAAAGAAGCCGAGAAGCAGAAGCAGCAGCTGCGGCAGCAGTGGAAGAAGCAGAACAAAAGGGGCGAGCAGTGAAAGCCAGCGAAGAAGTAAAGCAGCAGACGACGTCAGCGGCCAGTAACGCAGGCCGCAACGTGGTCGTCAGGTTGTCGTTCGGTGATAGTGGTGCCGCGATGTCGGCTGACTCACAATCGACGCATCAAACGACGCTGTCGCAGCTCTGGCAGAGCTACAATGCAAATGACGGTGGCGGAGCAGCCGTAGCGTCGACCACGGCACCGATTGGTGGAACAAATAGCAACAATAACCACAGCAGTGGCAACAACAGCGGAAGTGGTGGTGTTGGCGGTGTCGGTAGCAACAACAACAACTATGTGAATTTCAATCAATTCATTATGCAGCATAATTTATTGGGTGGCGGTGGCATAGCAGGCGGCGTTGGCGTAAGCGCCATTGGCGGCGGTAGCGGTGTAGCCGGTGTTGGTGGCTTAGCAGCGCAGCAAGGCGCAAAAAGCACTGCCGTCAACAATGCGGACGTCGGCGATGATTACTTTCATTTTGGACAGGCTGCAGCGAACAAAGCGGCTGCGCCATTTGATCCGTTCCAGGCGACTACGGTGAGTTGAGGAGATTTAACTTTAGAAAGATTGTATGGTTTCCTTACTGTAGCGTGGTTAAAAGTCCGTTTTAAGTGGCCCCTAGAAACTGGTTTCTTTTCTAACTAGAAAATAAGTTGATAACAGCACGTTTTTTGTTACTTATTGTTGCGCCAAAACGCGAAAATGTCCAATGTTTTTAATACAATTAGGGATTGTTGGAGTGGTAGCGTCATTCTATCACAGATCGAAGAATCTTCAGTCCTTAATGCAATCATAATTCGCCCGTCTTGCATTCGTTCATCCCTTCGTATATTTGATGCGCGTTCGTAATTTTTTCTATTAAGATATTTTCAGCAACATGCTCATTTACCCTAATTTGATATTTTGCGAATTCAATTCCGGTTTATTTATTCGTTCCTACAGTACTACAATGCCGCGGGCAGTCCTTTTCAGCAGCCTCAACACTACAACAACGGCACCACGGCCAACAACAGCATGTACACAAATGGCCTTAGCAGCTACAACAACACAACGAGCGTCAACTACTACGACAACATTTACACTCCATTCGGCAACAGCGGCGCTACCAGCTACTATGAGAACCCTTTTGCCACCGGCTTCAATTTTAATGCGTCGAATTTGCAGGCCAGCGCTCCGGAATTTGTGCCGCGCTTCAGCAATTTGACCTTGAATGAGAGCGACAGCAGCCGACCGAAGAGTAGTGCAGCGGACACAACAGGAACAACAGCTGCAAAATCAGTTGAGAATGATTTCAAAACCAACGGCAAGTGTGTGGAAAATAATGCCGCTAGCTCAGCGTGCGAACATGTGGGCGACGGCTTGGACTCAACGAAACAGAATGCTGCAAAGTTAGCTGCCATTGGCAACAATAATAAATTGAATAATGTCGGTGCCGTGAAAGATCACAAGTCGGCCACCACAAAATCCATGAACGATTCGCTGACAAGCTCCGCTGGCGCCGAAACAAGCGGCGACTACGCCGATACTGCTTTGTTTGCTAACTCGCCGGGCGCCGCCAACTCGTCCGCTGGCGCAGTATCCCGCTACACGGGCGCCACAAATAAATCTGCTGCCGCTGGCAATACACCAAGTGTCGGTCATTTACGCGGCTCGGAGGCGCGTTCCAATGACACAAATGGTTTTGCTAACAACGGTGGCTATCCGAACTCGATGGGTGGTGGCGAAAAATTGGAAAAGCCCTCGACGGCACGAGCCGATCGCGAACGGGAGCGTGACCGTGACAATCGACGCTACCAGAACGGCCGTCGCTCGGTGGACTATCATCGCAGTAATAAGCGACGCGACGACTGGAATCGCAATCGCGATCGCATCAACGGTTTTCGCGTAGAGGAAAAATACTCCACGGATAATGGCAAAGACAGCCCGTTACCGTCGCCGGAAAAGGTGGGTTTTTGATTACAAGCGACTGAGGTCTGGGGTAGCTGAGTTAAACACTTTACACTTTATGGTTACACACTTTATGGTTATTCCTGCAACGTTTAACACGATTTCTTCTCTTCCTCTCCCACAGAAACCTTCACCGAAGAAGATCTACCCGGAGAACGAGAAGCTGTCGCAGCGCGAAAAACTCATACGCGACATTGAGACCCGTCGCCTGGAGTGCCTCGTCTGCGTGGAGCCCATCAAAGCTCACCACTCGGTGTGGTCGTGCAACAACTGCTATCACATATTGCACCTACAGTGCATCATCAAATGGGCGTCCTCTTCCAAATCCGACGACGGCTGGCGCTGCCCCGCCTGCCAGAATGTGGTCAAAGAGGTGCCGCGCGACTATTACTGCTTCTGCGGCAAGGTGAAGAATCCGCCATACAATCGGCAGGATATTGCGCATTCGTGCGGCGATGTTTGCGGGCGTATCGAGGGCTGTGTGCATGCCTGCACGCTGCTCTGCCATCCCGGGCCTTGTCCGCCCTGTCAGGCGAATGTGAAACGCGAATGCGGCTGCGGCAAGACAACGAAGACAATGCAGTGTTGCCTGAAGGAGTCCATCGAGTGCGACTCCATCTGCGGCAAACTGCTCAACTGCGAGCTGCACACATGCAGTGCCAAGTGCCACGACGGTAAATGTGCCGCTTGCACCGAGAAAGTAGAGCAGACATGTCACTGCTCCAAGCAGGACCGTCAGGTAGCCTGCACTCGCGATTCCCATGACAAGCGCACCTACTCGTGTGGTAAGCCGTGTGGCAAAGATCTGTCGTGCGGCAACCACAAGTGCAAGGACTGCTGTCATGCGGGCGAGTGTCGCCCGTGCAAACTGAGCCCCGAGGTGGTGACTTCGTGCCCGTGCGGCAAGATGCCGGTGGTGGCAGGCCAACGCAGCTCCTGCCTGGATGCAATACCGGTCTGTGAGGGCGTCTGCGGCAAGACGCTGCGCTGCGGCAAGGCCGCTCACCCCCACCACTGCACCAGCAAGTGCCATTTGGGCAATTGTCCGCCGTGCAACAAGCAGACCGCCGTCAAGTGTCGCTGCGGTCACATGGACCAGATGATTAAGTGCCGCCAGCTGTCGACGCGCGCCGACGATGCGCGCTGCAAGAAGCGCTGCGTGAAAAAGCGCTCATGCGGCAAGCACAAATGCAACCAGGAGTGTTGCATCGACATCGATCACATTTGCCCACTGCCCTGCAACTATACGCTCTCGTGTGGCAAGCACAAATGCGACCAGCCCTGCCACCGCGGCAACTGTCCGCCCTGCTATCGCTCCTCCTTCGAGGAGTTGTACTGCGAATGCGGCGCCGAGGTGATCTATCCGCCGGTGCCGTGCGGCACCAAGCGGCCCGCCTGCAAGCGGCCGTGCTCGCGCGCACACCCCTGCAACCATCCGCCGCAGCACAATTGCCACTCGGCTGCCAGCTGTCCGCCGTGCATGATGTTCACCACAAAGTGGTGCTACGGCCAGCACGAGCAGCGCAAGACCATTCCATGCTCGCAGAACAGCTTCAGCTGCGGCCTCGCCTGCCAGAAGGCGTTGCCGTGCGGCCGCCACAAGTGCATCAAGTCGTGCCACGAGGGCGCCTGCCAGGTGCCGGGCGAGGTGTGCAAGCAGAGCTGCACCAAGCTGCGCCCCATTTGTGGCCACAAGTGTATGGCGCCGTGCCACGATGGCGACTGTCCCGACACACCGTGCAAAGAAATGGTAGGTTCGATAGGCTTTGTAATAATTCTTAACTAATTTTAATTCTCTTTAGGTTGAGGTGCAGTGCGAATGCGGCAATCGCAAGCAGATGCGTACGTGCCACGACTTGGCACGCGAATACAGCCGCATTGCCACTGCACAGCTGGCCTCATCAATGGCCGAAATGCAGCGCGGCAACTACATGGAGCTGAGCGAAATTCTAGCTCCCGTCAAAATGAATAAAACCAACAAAACGTAAGCGTTGCGCTTCTCGCTGTTTTGCGCACATTTATCATCTTCTTATCATTTGTCAACAGCTTGGACTGCAACGAGGAATGCCGCCTACTCGAGCGCAATCGGCGCCTCGCTATTGGCCTACAGATACGCAATCCCGATGTGCCGCAAAAGCTGCTGACCAAATATTCGGACTTTATACGCAACTTTGCCAAACGTGATCCGGCGCTCGTTAAATCCATACACGATGCCCTCACCAATCTGGTGAAGCTGGCCAAAGAGAGCAAGCAAAAGTCGCGCAGCCACTCGTTTCCCACTATGAATCGCGAGAAGCGGCAACTAGTGCACGAGATGTGCGAAATGTTTGGCGTGGAGTCCGTCGCCTATGATGCTGAACCCAATCGAAATGTCGTGGCCACTGCCTTCAAAGATAGAGTGAGTTTAATTTTGGACTAATGTAAGTGAATATAATTGACGCGTGTTTTGTTATAGTCCTGGCTGCCAGCCACCAGCATTATGGATGTTATGCAACGCGAGTCCGGGCAGCGTCGTGTTCCGGTACCGAGCAATAATGCCTGGGGCATCAAGAGATAGAAACGATGTACACACAAGTAAATCACAAAGGCGTTGTTGCTGCTCATTGTATCCCACAACACCCGCTCATCAATCTTCCGTCTCCCGCACTAAAGTAGAAAGTCGTCGCAACCGCCACATTCGAGTGTGTACGTGTGCATTGGAACTTTATGCACCGTTCATCTCCAACGCGCGTCCGTCAGAAGTACAGCCCCCGCAGTGGCACGCAATCTTATTTAGACAGCGCCAAACAAAATGAAGAAGAATGTAACATTCAACCAGCAGCAAAACAACCTACCAGTAGAGGGGAGTAAACAATGAATTGCATAGGAAAACAAGATTAACGAATTGTTACTCAAAAAACTAAGAAATAGAAAAAATATTTGCCGCCTTCATGTCTACAGAGAAATTACAGAAAACAAATCCAATTTCCATAGCTGCTACTATACTCCTCATCTTCCCCGCCTACCCCACTTGCTCTATTTTCTTGATCAAAATTTAGTTTGTATCGACTACATGCTTTCAATTTTACCCCAACTTTTAGTTGCCATTTACCACAATCTTCTACGCAAAATTCGACTTTGCAAACTCTTTAGATTTTTCACAAGACAATATGAAATCTTAGTAGGAAAATCACACACATACACACACACACATACATAAAACTAAATTATAAAATAGTAAACAGAATTTATACAAAATTTGCAAAACAGAAAAAATAAGCGAAATGAAAACAATTCCTGAATACATACATATAATGAAAATCAAATCGAAATAAAGTTGTTTATTGATATGAATTGCGAACAAATTGCAAATGTTTTATTTAGCTAACAGATATTGAAATATACAGTCGTGTCAGGGTATAGTGAACACCCTATATAGTGAACACCCAAGTTTTGACATGGAGCCTCTAAATCATGAACAAAATTTTGAAAGCAATTTCAAGCAAAAAGCAAAAAGTGTATTTTGAGCAAATAAAACGAGTTTTTGAACAAAAATGTTAACCTTGATATAGTGAACAACCTCAGTCCTGTGAACAGGCCTTGCAATAAATAGTTCACTCTATCCAGACACGACTGTAATGGCAATTTTGTTTTGAGACAAATTATTGAATGGCAAATAAAGATAAGGAACCAACCAACCAGATAAGGATCTCTTTATATAAGAGAATGAATGGGAATTTTTTAATTTTTAAGTTTCTTTAATTCTAAACAAAATATATTCACTAAAAATTTTGTGTTTATACATTTAAATCCCAGAAATCCAGAAAATCTTGCATCGAACGAAGCTAAGGTTGAAAAGGGTTGAAGCATATCGTAGGATATTTTTTAACTGCTAAAATTTATGTTTATATCTATGAATTCTCAAGAATTGCTTTGAATTTCAAAACTTCAAATACATTGAACACAGCTTAAAACTACGAATTTCAATAGAATGAGGGACAAGAACTTCAACTTTAAGCTGGAAACTGGAAATTTCTTTGTAGTTGGCAACGTTAAACTGTGCGCAGTGTTGCATTTGCTGCTAAGCACAGCAAAGTATCTGTGAAATACAAGTAGCGGTAAATTACATTGTTATAACTCTCACAATTCAGAACTGTGGTTAATAAAGGTTTTGACACAACAGATGCACCATAAACATTAAATACTGTTTAAAGTTTGAAGTATTGCATAAGTTTGCGTTGAGAAAATTCATGCGCTCCCTGTGGTTCGTTCGCCCCGTAGACAGCAGATTGATTTGTATCTTTCAGTGTGTCCGCGTTTGCTACTTTTCCTGGAACCACATCTACTACGAAAAGGCCAGTGCGAAAATAAACAAGAAGTGGAATTGGAATGTTGTCATGTACAGCGAAATTGGGGAGGAAAAATGGCCGTTGAATTGAGAAAATCTCAGTTGTGGCAGGAAATCGAAAGCGGTCACTTGTGTCTCGCGGTGGTACAATTCGGCGCTGATAATGATAATGTCGATGATGACGAGCATGAGTTGATTTGTGTGTGAGCGGAAAGCTAAAGAATATACACAAAGCAAAGCAGCGAAAATTGTGAAAAAGATTGGTGTCAGTGCTTGGCGAAGAGGTGAATAGAAAAAAAAGCGAAAAGCAAATTGTGGTCAAAATGAATGAAAAGTCGGTGGAAAATGAATGAATGCCTGCAATTGCCTTCGACGGATAGCTGGGCAGCAACAAACGCAGCGACGAAAAATATCTATGAAAAAAAGCCCCCTTCCCCGTTGAACTGACGCGGCTGGATTCGATGTGCGTGTGCGAGCGAAGTGAGTGTGACGAAAAATCATCATGAATTTGGACGTTTTATTTGAAAGCGAAAGCGGCTGTTAAGCGCAGCGCAGAGAAAATCTTTTAATTAGCACAACAACAACAATATGGCCGAGGGAAAAGCCACAGCGGCGCTGAGTTGTCGCCTGGAAAAAGGGTTGGCGTGGAGTGGCAGCCGAGACGCAAAGAAATGCTTGAATCGGCCCAACCTCCACATTGCTCCATTCCACGTAACTCCACTCCGCTCTGTTCGTCCCGCAGTGCATTTTTCACGCTCCTCTATGGTGCGCTGCTTATTTGCATTAGCTGCGTTTATGTATTTTTCTTTGTATATTCGTTATCCAGTTATGCTTTGCTATTATCCTTCCAATTGCGTTTCGCTCTGCGCCTTCCACGAAAGTATCTGAGCCGCACGTACACTGCAAAGAAAACTGCGTGCAAAGCAAGCAACACTGCCGCGGCGCGATCCTGGCGCACATTTGTTGTGCTGTTGCGGTCGCTGTTGCTTCAGTTGTGAAATGGCCAACTCGCTGGTGCATTTGTAAATATTAGGCGGCTATTAGCAGCAAATCTAATATGGTGGCACTCGCACTGTGGTGCGCTCTTTCGCCGCGCGCAGCGCCAGCTGTGACTCTCAGGTGCCTGCGGCGCTTGTGTGAGCGAGACGAGCATAGCGGCGCCCGACGTGGAGTCTGGTGGAGTTTTGTTGTGAATTGGAATGGAAAATTGGAAAATATTTTTGTGTTGCTGCCTGCCTGCTGCACTCGCACTTTGGTGGGTGGCTGGCGGCGGCGTTGCTTTTACCTGATTGCGTTGAGACGAGGGAATGGGATTATTTGTTGATTAAACAAGTTGCTTGTTTTCGGGGGTTTACCCCGTAATTTTGAGTGGAAAGTTGAGAGAGGTCAAATGGCAGACAATTTTTTTCTAAATATTTTATATTGGATACTTTTGTTGAATAGAAATAGAAGATAGAAGACTGTAGGAGTAAAATAAACAATATACACGCTGCAAAAAGTTAAGGTAGCAGTTTTTCCAAGTACCTTCATGCAACAATTGTGGGCGTTAAAATATCTTTTTGGGCGTAATTTTTAATGTATTACATTTAAGAAACGTTAAAAAATTACTTTAAAAAAATTACAAAAATAAAAAAGGGAAAAGATTAAAAAAAAACTAGGAATACAAAGAGTCTTTGATCAACAAACCCGCAGAGGAACTCAATCCCTCATGAGTTACGGCTGGAGTGTAGGTCTAAAATCGAAAGGAAGTTCCTAACACTCTCGAAAAGGGTTCAATAGATAAAAGGATTATCTATTTAACTTCTGATACTCGAAAAACTTAGTTTTATTCGATTTAGTTGTTATTGATCTCATAACACCGTGCGACAAAAATGAAAAAATTTTTTCACACTGGGAAAAATCCATATGGGCGTGAAACTAGAGACCAAACATAGTAATGCTGCGTACTCAGTTTTTCATTTCTACATCCTTTGTCCTTTTAAAAGGACTTCAAAATTTTGAAAGGGATAAAAAATAAAAAAAATATAAAAAATACTTAACCTCGTTAGAATATGGCGATATGTATATCAAATGAAAGAAGAAAGGCTCAAGAATTTAAATAAAATTGATTTGTTATCTATTTGTACAAAAAGGTTATGAAAAAGATCCTTTGAAAATTTTAATCCTTTATATCCTTGAAAATTTATATAGTATTTTCTTGAAAAGTAAGTATGTTAAACCCCAAAATTTCCTTGATCACGTGTCAAAATTTCATTATTCTCGTTTCATTGATTTTGTATCTTTTTATTATTTAAAATACTGATACTCAAATAAATTAGAATTTTGGTACTTCATTAGACTTGCAGCTTCCGCCTTTTTTTTAACAACTTTCGAACTAATAAAGTTAGAGTAATGAACGTGACACGTGATCAAGGAAATTTTGGGGTTTAACATACTTACTTTTCAAGAAAATTCTATATAAATTTTCAAGGATATAAAGGATTAAAATTTTCAAAGGACCATTTTCATATCCTTTTTGTACAAATAGATAACAAATCAATTTTATTTAAATTCCTGAGCCTTTCTTCTTTCATTTGATATACATATCGCCATATTCTAACGAGGTTAAGTATTTTTTATATTTTTTTTATTTTTTATCCCTTTCAAAATTTTGAAGTCCTTTTAAAAGGACAAAGGATGTAGAAATGAAAAACTGAGTACGCAGCATTACTATGTTTGGTCTCTAGTTTCACGCCCATATGGATTTTTTCCAGTGTGAAAAATGCTGTCGCACAGTGTAATCAATACACGGAGAAAACTTTTCCTAAGCAAAATTTCTGAGTCGAAACGGCACTAAAAAAGCCTTCGAAAGACAACTTTCTGTGCGAAACATCAGATCGACAAGGTGCAGTTTTTGGAAACTTAACGGGCTCAATAAAACTGGAAATTTCCTTTGCCATAAAATAAATTTCAACTTCGAACCTCAAGCACGATTTTGGTAAAATATTTGTTGATACTATTTTGGTTTATGTGCCATAGATTCGTTAAAAAATTTCAACAAAAACATCGATGGTAAATGGCTGAAAATATAGCCTTAAAAAGAAAAATATTTTTAACAATATAAATTTGTTTAGGATTCCTGAAATTACTTTAGTTATATTCAAATGTAAAGGCATGAAGAATAAAATTCTGATTTAATTTCCTCTTAACCAAATCTTATACAAAAGCATTTTGCAAATTCCAAAAAGAAAATAAATAAAATAAAATTTCAAATTGTTTTCCTCTTAAAGCAAAATTTATCAAAAATTCTTTTCTTACATTATTTTTCTGCACCCCAACAGTTCTTTCATTAATTTATTGTTGATTGCACCGCATATTAATTTGTTGCTATTATCTTTATTGCTGTGCAATATTCACAAATCTACTAAATCCAACTCATTCTCACAAATTAAACGAAATTAGGAGAAAAACCCGCCCCCTACCAAACCACCATTGTCTCAAAAACAAGTAAACAAAAATAATAAAATACAAATCTTAGGGTTGCAGCAAATCGGCCACCTTTCATAAAAACATAGAAGAGAACAACAATAATACATAATAATAAATTTACACAACAACAATAAGCGTTGATTATTTCCTTTAGCCTTCAGTCGTCAGCGCTCACAGCCCCAACTCTCTCCTCTAAATAATTTGCATTTCCATTTAATTCGCCCAACTGCGGCGCTGCTGACTGGGTTGGGACGTGTGGGGGGATGGGGGGATAACAAAAAGTCGCACAACACGTAGACAAAGGATAATGTTGAAAGAGCGCAGCAGTAAAAACATTGGAAGAGAGCGAAAAAGTGCAAAAGTAGAAAAAAGTTGAGAGCGCGCTGCAAGTGTGAAAAACAGGATACTCACTGCTTCTTCTTCTTGCCATGCTTTGCGCAAAGGAGCCAAAGTTGATTTTGGAAGCTGTGGCATTGCATGCATTAAACGTTGGGGCGCTGTGAGGGCCGCAGCAGCGAAAGATATATATTCGATTTGTTGCTTTGTTTATATGCGCAACTTTTCGGCGACAATGCTAAGCGCGAATGTGATGATTCATAAATGCTGTTATACCAAAAAAAATAATATAAATAAAAAACCTCAAAAATTAAATAACAACACGAAAATGAATTATCCTTTCAGTGGGTTTCAGGGGTTTTTGTTGGCTTTTCAGTGGTTTTGTTGTTATTTATTTTGTATGTGTTTTGTATGTTTTCTGTTCAGTTTCTTTACATCAGACAGACATTACATTTGGCTTTTACTTAGTTTTGATGAGGATTTTTCGCCACTGCGCAGTTTGCGCATTTTTGTTTCGAGGTGATGAGATTTCGTTGCGATTTTCAACGGGTATCTGAAGTATGTTGGCAGTTGATGGCGGCAAGTTTGTAGCAGAGTAGTGTGAGACTTTACATTTGGTTTTACATTAAATGCACATTAAATGCTGAAAAAATTTCCTGTGCGACATACAGTTCATTACTCATTTATACAAAGCAAGTGAAGCGATAAATTTCATTATTGCTGTTTGCGGTTGCTGCCATTTGGCGAAAGCAAATTGTTGTAGTTAGATTGGGAACGATTTTTATCACAAAATTTCCTTTCGAAATTCCCAAATAAATCTGTATCGTAATTACAAAAAGGGTTAACATGTGGTTCTTTCCATGGAAATCTGAATCACTACCTAGTAAAAATTTCTTATGAAGAAAATCCCCTTCTAAAGCTTATCAAACAAATTCTACACATATGCTGACATCAGCATATATTCCTAAAAATGCACTGGTTATCTATAATGACACATGAGTTGCATTGTGTGCAAAAAAAATGGACTCTAAAAAAATATGAGTCCATATTGCGCATTTTCGTGTCACACTTTGAAAATTTCTTAGAAAAGTTGGTTATAGAGTCTCGAAAGTAGATAATACATGTCTCAAGTATCTTTTCATGTTATCCAAATAATTTTATAATTTTTTACAATTTATTACAAATATGCTGTCGGCAATGAATCAATTGATTTTTGGTTGAAAATTTTCAAGTAGTTTTTGTTATACTCTAAAAAGTTTATTTGAAAAAGGATTGTGTTTTTTATTAAAATTTAATGCCAAACAGTTTTAATTTAAAAAATATATAATTTTTAAATATTTTTCCACATGTGCTATGTTGTTCTCGGGTCTTTTTGACCTACGAAGGGTTAAAATCTTAATGGAAATATCACTTTTAAATACTCAAATACCATACAAAATATTACCGCATTAATTATGAATACTTTTATATAAATTTACGCTTTTTGTTTATCTCTTTTCAGCACTATAACCGGCCCTAATAGTGAATATCCGGATCCCTCACATTTTTTCGTCATCCATTCGAAAATTGTTCGCATTTTTGCTGTACGTTTGCATGTTTCGCAAAAAGTTGAAATGCAAATTATCAATTGAATTGCAGTGATTAAAAAAAAAAACCAAACAACAACAACAAGTCAAACCAAAACAAATATCTGCACAAAATAGAAATAAAAGTGCTTTTGCGGTAGCAATAGGGACGAGTGCGCGAACGGTTGAGGGCGGCGTCAGGCGGGGCGAGTGCGCGCGCGTGGAAAATCCGACAAGAACGCCACAAAAGCGTAAAAATCGCGAAAAAGCAAAGCAAAAAATCGGGCGTAAAAAATTCCAAATACAAATACACAACAAAATCGCGGAATCGCATTGAATTGCTGAGCGCGTTGCGGTGTGGTGCGGAGCGTTGCGTTGCGTTACGTTGCGGCACGATACGGTACGGCGGGAATCCTTTGTTTTTGCATTGGCTTTCAGCCATTGCCAAAGCCAAATACGGAAAATCCTTTGTTCCGACAGCGAAAATACGCCAAACTCAACGCAGGACGACGAAAGCGTGCCAAAAGTAAATCGAACGCTGTAAAAACCCAACGCAATAACAATAACAACCATCACACAAATAGCAAAAGAAACGAGGAAAATTTGTTGATTTTCCAGCCAATTCGAAAAACGAATCGAGTGTCGTCGCCACTGCCAACATAACTTCGCTCTAACGCCACCTCTCCCTTCACCCTCCACCGCGCCGCCAATAAGCTTCACTTCCGTCGCCGCCAGAGTCATTGGTTTTTTTTTTTCGCTGAGTGTTGTGTGCATGGTGTGATTGGTTGTTGTTGGTTTTAGTAGGCGAGCAGCGTGCGACAGTGCGTACCTTTTACCCTTGAAATCGCATCAACGCAGCACAACATTTGCCAAGAATTGTTTAATAAAACGTCGCCAGCGACGCCAGCTGACCAGTCGCGCTCACTGCTTCAAGCGGCCAACAGCCAGACAAGCCACCAACTGATACAACGACAACAACAACCACCGACACCCATTCAATTCGCATTGATGAACGGTATTGTTGCAGTAGTGGCAGCAGCAATTTGGCGCGTTGTTGGTTAAGTTTTTTTTTTCGGATTCCAGCGGGAAAATAATGTCATCAAAATGTGGATTAAGGATTATTTTCGTGTCGATCATTTCCATTATCATCGTAAATGGTAAGTGAACAGTTGATAGTTGAAAGAATTTATGTTTAAACAAAAAATAATTTAAATTTTTACGACCTCAATGGATAGAATTGAATACATTCCATGAGAAGAAAATTCAGGTTTGAAAGCAACACTGTGAGTTGAGAAATAGAATACAATTTCTTAAGTTTGTAAGCAACATTTTTAGCTGTTTGTATTCTATTTCTCAGTTTGCTGTTCGACTATTGGCCTTTAAGTGCGCCATGCACTTCTATTTGAAGAACCTGTTGGGTCCATTGTGTTTCCTTCATTTGATTCATGCATCGGTGCGCTTTCCTGTCTTTTGGACCGCCTGTAGATCCTGTAGTAGAGATCTTTTGAGGCCTTTAACTAATATCAATATATTACCTCTAAAGGTCAGATATTGCATAAATCTTAAACCATCCGCTGTTTCATCAACAGGTAGGTTAGGTCATAGAAGAGGTCTGTGCGCTATGCACTTTCATTTGGAGAACCTGTTGGGTCCATTGTGTTCCCTTCATTTTAGTAATCTAGTGCCCCTTCAACGATTTCAAGCTTGACTGCGCCAAGTTCACTTTTGCTGACTCTTCTGTCGATATAATCTGTGTCACCGAAACTTGGTTTCAAGATGTAAATGATTCGTCTCTAAATATAGTAAATTACAAACTTTTTCGCAATGACAGATCTGGTAAAAGAGGCGGAGGGGTTGCAATATATTGCAAATCTCATCTCAATGTTAAGCTTCTAGGGAAGTCCTGTGGCTCGGAGGTGGAATTCCTATCTGTTGAAATCAATGACCACCAAACTAAAGTTTTTCTATCGTGCGCACACAACCCTAATCAGAGTTGCTGTTTAGATCCATTTTTTGATGCTATATCGACCTGTGTTACTGAATATGATCATAGTGAAATAAATAAAGTGAACCAGATACTGACAACTCTCTTCAATCGGCATGCTTATTTTATGTCACTATGAACAAATTTGTCAAATACTTAACTCTTTTTGTTCAAAAAAGAATTTTTTTTTCCAAGAGGCAGAACGTCTGCAGCATAGCTAAATAAAAATTACTGAAATGCCGAAGGAATCGTGCGCACTATGTAGAACTGCTCATGGGGGCACGATCCCTATGTATTCAGTACATTTAAATGTGCAGCAAAAAAGAAAGTGGGAAAGTATTTGTAATACTGAGTTCGACACACATGCGTTCGAGAACAGCAAACTCAAATGGGTTAATTCAAAACGAAATGACGTGAAACAAAATTTCAAAGCAATTGACATTTTTTAAGTATGCCTCTCCCTAGCTGGTTCACTTTATTTATTTCACTATGGAATATTAATCTATTAAGCAAGGACACTGCTGCTATCAAATTCCTTGATTGCTTAACCGAGGTGGGTCTTTCTGTGGTAAATACGACATCTCCAACTACGTTCTCTCACAACTCTAGTCCTAGTCTGTTAGACTTGTTCGTTGTCTCGGATGTTTCGCTTGTGCTGCTGTTTGATCAAATTTCCTTTCTATCCGATCATGATCTGATTTTCTGCACTTTGAATATTAGCCTTGCCCCTGAAACCTCTAATACATTTTACTCTTTTCGGGACTACAAATTAATTGATTATGCTTCGCTGTTCAATGACTTGTCTTGTATAAATTGGTCGGATTGTTGGTTTCTTCGTACTGTTGACGATAAGCTGAATTTTTTCATTGATAAGGTCAATAATTCGTTTGAGCTACATGTTCCGCTTCGTACAAAACGTGTTCCTGGCGCAACTCATACGTGCCCCTGGTTCACACATTGCGTGCTCTTGGCACTAAAGAAGCGACAAAAGGCGTACAGCAAATGGAAACGAAATCCTACTGCCTATAACTGGGAAACGTATAGGAGGGCTAGAAATGGTGCTACTTCTGCTGTCAGCATATCGAAAAAAAATTCTTCATGTCGAAACTTAGCCCGTCACTTCCACCGAAACTGCTATGGGCGCTGTTATGCAGACGGTCAAATGACCGTCGGTCACGATAGTTGTTGTTGCTTCAATGTAAAATGAAAAATTGAGAGAGAGAGAGCGGGAGAGTAAAATTTGACCGCGTCGGTCAAAAATGATGAGGCTCTCGATGCCAAATCATGCGATCAAAACAGTGTTGCGTTGTGAAATTATTCACAACACATGTGTTTTCGGAGCAAAATGGCACACTTGTCGCGAAAATATGTATCTAATGACGGAAAAAATGGTTCGTAGTAACCCTCATCGTTTGTTTAGTGTACTGGTGACCGGCGATCAAATGACCGTCTGCATAACAGGGTTTTGGCACAGAGTAGAAAAAACAAAACGAGAGCGTAATAAGTATCGTGACCGACGGTCATTTGACCGTCTGCATAACAGCGCCCTATGGAATAATTTGAGGCAAATAGGTATTTGTAATAAGGAGACTGAGGCATGCCGGATTGATCCCAATATTCTTAATGATCATTTCATTTCCAATTCTGTTTCTAGCGCGCCTTTTGTATCCGTATTTCAGCGTACGCGAGTTCCTAAAATTAAATTTCAATTTGACGCGGTTAGTGAAATGGATGTTGCTCGCTGCATAATGCAAATCAAGTCGAACGCCATTGGAGATGATCGAATAGCTATAAAGTTTATCAAAATCATATTACCCGCTGTGTTAGGTCCTCTAACTCACATCATCAACCACTGTTTCACTACTTCCAGATTCCCTGAAGTGTGGAAAGTAGCAACAATTATTCCAATAGCAAAAAAATCAGCAGCTCGTGAACCTGGTGATTTTCGCCCCATTAGTATTCTGTGCTCGATTTCCAAAGTATGTGAGTCACTCATGGCTGAGCAGATCACCACGTATTTGAACAAGTTAAGCCTTATGTCTTCTTTACAATCAGGATTTCGGTCAGGGCATAGCTGTTCCTCTGCTGTGGTTAAAATTTTAGATGATCTTAGAGGGCCTTATGATATGGGACACTTGTCTCTACTCTGCCTGTTAGACTTCTCAAAAGCGTTTGATACAGTTAATCATGCAATGCTCTGTCACAAACTTTAATGTTATGTTGATTTTTCTGATTCTGCGGTTAACTTGCTAAAAAGCTACCTGGTTGGCAGATCTCAAAGAGTGAAGGTTGGTGATACTTTCTCTGCATTTAAAAATATTGCCAGCGGGGTGCCTCAGGGTTCTGTCCTGGGTCCTCTGCTGTTTACAATGTTTATTAATGATATCTTTAGCAGCTGCAGTCATGTTACCATGCATGCGTATGCTGATGACCTACAATTGTACTTGTCGAGACCAATTGGGATGGTAGAGGATTTATGTGCAAGAGTTAACGAAGACTTAGGAGCTATAGGTGAGCTCGGGAAAACCAACTATTTTTAAACCCCCTGAAATCATTTGTCCTACCCATATCGAGAACTGTTTCCCACTGTTCAGATCTTCCACCTATTCTTCTCAATGACGTAGAACTGAAATTCGTTAGTTAAGTTGTCAATCTTGGGTATCAAATCAACTCTTTACTGTCTTGCGTGGACCACATTAATTCCGTTGTGTCGAAAATCTATTATGGACTACGTATTTTGAGGCGGACCTCGGGGTTTGTACCAGTCGAAACCAAACGGAAGTTAGTGATTCAGTTGTTGTTGCCTATTATGACATACTCGGAGGCTGTGTATAGCAAATTGGATTCCAGATCCATGCATAAGCTACAGGTTGCTTTTAATAATGCAGCTCGATATGTGTACTCTGTCAAAAGGTTTGACCACATTTCCATCTACAGCAACAAAATACTGGGCTGCAGCTTACAGAGCTACATGGAAGCAAGAAATTGCATCTTTTTGCATAAAATTATCCATTCCAGAAGGCCCCAGTATTTGTATGAAAAACTTAAGTTTTCTAAGTGTCACCGACATATGAATTTACTACCTCCAGCCCACAATTTCCCCAACTCCAGTCGACTATTCTTTGTTAGCACCATTAGATTATGGAATTCGTTGCCCATACATATTAAATCAATTGCCAATAGATGCCACTTTAAGCATTATATTTTCAAACACTTTTCTTAACTCTGTCCTTCTCTACTTTTTGCACTCTTTTTTTTTCTTTTCTTTCTTCTCTTTTAAATATTAAGATTCCACTGAATTCAAATATATTGTTAATAATGAATTGTTGTTAATCAATTGTTATTTGATACGCTAATCCAATGTTAATTAATAAGTATCAACTTGTGGCATGCAAAAGAAGTAATTCTTAAATGCCGATGTTTTATAATTAAATAAATAAATAAAATAAATAAATACATAAATCTTTCCTATCTGTTGAGCTCCCTGTATATCTTTTGGGGCCTGTAACTAACTCATTATTAATGAATATCAGCTCTGACTACCTCTTAAGGTCAGATCTTCCACAAAACTTAAACCATGAACTCTAAAACAATAAATTGTCGACATTGTCAAGGCTCCTAATATGTCACTCACATCAGTGAACACATTTAGAGATTTTTCATTGTCAAGTTTTCTGTTAAATAAATTCGATTTCAGTTTTTTCTTTGAGAAACGGCAAAGCTAAATCCATGCATTCACACACACTCAATCTGATAGGAGGCCAACAAAATTGCTTGTTTTGTAATTGCTGCCATTCTACCTAATTAACCAGTGGCTGTGAGCCCTGTCTATCGGTCAAAAATCTCGTTTTTTTGCAACTTTGAAATACTTGTTCGATCATGTGGAAACGTTAATTAAGATAATTGAATTGCGCAATTAACAATCGCACAAATGGATTACTGAAAGTTCGCAACACTGATGAACAAAAGAGTTAACGCTGTTACTTTGTATTTCTGGCATGCAACGATTGTTCGATATCGACGTCGATAAACCTTCTTATAACGATAATCAATCACGATCTATACGATCGCAAATGTGCTCCATTAAGTCTGCTTTTATTGACTCATAAGTCGGTGCGTGTGCCGTCTAAATGTTTTTTTTTGTTTTGATAACTTATAATCAAAAGTGATTGTTGACATGAATCAATTCGACACGAGTAATTTCTAGCGAATGATAGTAACCAAACAATGAGACACAGCGCATGCCCACTTGAGACCGATTGTTGGCTTTCGAATAAACAAATCCAAACTGGCTGCAAAGCAGTCGCACTGTGCCGGCTTTAAACATATTGAATTCGAAGAATCTCCCTGCTGCTCGCTCCCCCGTTCGCACTTTGTTGCTGATTTGAACTCATAGTGAAAATAAAAACCGGTATGCAAACACACTGCAAAGCTCCGGGCTCGTCATTTTATCAGTTCGATTGCATGCGAACACGGCCGACTCATGAAAATGCCAACAATGAATCATGTAGTGGCTGCCGAGTTGTGTGTGTGTGCGCGCTCGGAGTGCCGAAAGTGTGTTAGCCCCAGTCGTTGAGACAAAGGAAACCGCAGTCTCCGTCTACCGACTGACACATGAGGAAGATGCCAAAACAAAGGCAAAAACCAAGCACCGGAGTAGCGGTGCGACGAGAGATAGCAGCCGAAGGTGGTTCTGAAAAATAAAAACAAGTGTAAACAATCACATTGGCACATTTAATGGGAACACAAACAGGTTAAGAGCAGAGTGTGCCTTTGCCTTGTTGGTTGTATGCTTGTGTGGTTGTGTGTGTTTGTGGGGGTTATTTGCAATTTTTATCACACTGTGCAGCCAAGTTGGGAGTTGGGCTGTGTTGTGCTGTGCTAAAGTGAGTGATTTTCAAATTGTACCTTTTTCTCTGTTTTAAAAAAATGGCAAACAGGCTTCCTACTGTACTCCGAATTCAATTTTACGGTATTTCAGATCCCTTGGGGTTGTTGTCTGTATCAATTTTCGTACGAAATTCTGTACTCAGAATGTGCGTTAAAGGTTATGAAATTGAAAAATGTTCTTCCATTTTGAATTGGTTTTATACTCTTTTTATTAGCATAACTCTGAGACTTGACTCTGAATCTTTTTTGATTTCTTTTTGATGGTTTTTTGCATGCCATTTGGTATAAAATACGCTTTTAAAAGCTTTCGGATCTGACTCCGAAACGCTTTAGCTACTTCTTGATACTTGTTTTTATATCACTTTATGTCAAAAACCTTACTGGGATATTTCAAACTTTCTTTTAAATCCTTTTTAAATGATTTTTGATACTTTTTTCTATACCACTTTGTGTAAAAAACGCTACTAATAGGTTTTGGACTCGACTCAGAACCCTTATCAACTGCTTTGTGTTACTTTTATCATGGAAAACAATTTCATTGGGTAGTTTATTATCATCTTTCATAAAATGTTTAAATATAAATACAGTGGACGTCCAATTTAACAAATCCTATGTTGTACCCCCAATTTGTTAAATCGAAAAATTCTTAAATCGATCGAAATTTTCTTAAAAAAATAAGTCTCACATATTCAGTTTTTAAGCTTTTGCCTGTACCTAGGGGTCTATTTAACCCCAGGCGGAATTAAAAAAACGGTTGAGCGGTTTTGTGCACTCGTCTACTTGTGTTATTTAGTGTTAATCGCGCTTACAACCCAGTAACAAATCGAGAAAAACACTTTTCGGGGCTTTCCCCTTTTCTTTTGTGATTTATGTGTAACATTTCTTCATGTTTTGTCAGTAAATTATATAACCGTTTGATTGAGGTCATCCTGACCCCAAAGGACAGCGAACGCAATTTTGAGCAAAGGACAGACAGAAGGTTAAACAAATATCTTGTTTTATGAAAAAGAAAGTGAAAAAGTCTTCGATGCGCGATTGCCTCTTTACCGCAAGTAAACTTTTCTGTATGGCAGTTACTCTTGATTAGGTTAGGTTGATTGATTATTGAAATTTTAATTTTTAAAAGAAAAAAGCCGACCGAACGCAACACAAATCCTGTGAGAATTATCAGCAATTCATACAAACAGAATTTGAAAATGTTGGTAACTTGACGTAAATTTGAAAGTTTTAACGTAACAAAAACAATTGAGGTTCCGTTCACTTGACAAAACCAAACATTCATTGTTATTGTAAAGAATGTGAATGCTCAAATAAAAACAATTCGAAGGGTGAAAAACAACATAAATATTCGTTATATCGAATAACAAATTTCACTTTTGTTCGTAATATAGAACCATCAATGGAAAATATTTGGCTGTACGTTAAATCGAAAATTCGTTAAATGGAAAGTTCGTTATACTGGACGTCCACCAACTACAGTGACTGTAGTTGGTTTAAATTATATTCGGAGCTCTTGGCAATTTTTAACGATATTCGTTTTTGTTTGCTCCATCAGTCACAAGAAGGGTTCGAGCTTCAGTCCGAGTTTTATTTCACAAGTTTTTGAGCATTTTTAAGACTGTATAGATTTTGATTTTGGATTTGGATTTGGTCTGTATAGATTAAATTATCTGTCAAAACTTTATACAAAAGTTTCAGACTTGACTCCGAAAATTCTTTACATACGATTTAAATTGAATTTAATGTACAGTGGGCCAGAAATTGTCTTTGAAATTGATTTTAAACCCAATGCGTTCCTTTTTTAACTACAAACATTGATGTCAGATAAGCTAATCCGAAATTGGAAAAAGTTGATACCAAGAAGAAAAAGAAAAACAACAAAAAGAAGAAAGTCATAAGCATCTATACAAACTCTCTCTAGCATTGTGTTAGATTTAATTTTTTTTTTGTTTTCTACCAATCAGTTAAATTCGTTAATTACATAGTCGTAACCAATTTTAACGTTGAGAAAAGCCATTGAGACGCAGTGACGAACAGTCAGTGCTAAGCAACTGTCAAGTATGTTAAAGTAGAATTTCATTGTTCGAAAGAGTTCGTTGTGTGCGTGTTGACGATATGTAGAGAAATGCTCAATGAACAGAGGTGCGCATAAAAAATTATTAAAAAGCCAATAAAAGAACCACATAACAGAATTAATTACTAAAAATCACACAAGTGGCCAGTTCAACAAAAATGTTTAAACTAATCTACTAAAAAATTATCGTACATGGTAGACCAGCTGCCAGCAAATTAGCTCCCTCTGGGACGCTACTGTATCCCTGATATGGTAGCATATACACATACATTCATATGTGGGTTTGTGGCTAATTTCGCTGTACATCCGCCGTACCTACACGTTCGTGGTATTCACAAGAACGGCTGTCACAACAACAACAACTACGGCACGCTATAGCACACATGCAGAGCGACAAGATCGAGACATTGACCTCGGCCGATTTTATGCCTGAGTGTGCTCCCGAGAGAGAGCGACAGAGGGCGAGCGAGTGGAGTGGCATGCGAGTGCAGAGAGCGTTGCCCGTCGAGGCACATTATAAACGCGTTTCAGAACAAATCTGCGTGACAGTGGTCAAAGCTAAAAAATATAAATGGCATAAATTAGAAAATACTCAAAAGCAAAAAATTAAAAAAAAATGTAAACTCGTTAGACAACTTCCTGGCCATTAGCCGCCAACAATTTCAACGCTTTGTGCGCCCACACAGCAATTTGTTTGTACATTTCGCTAATTTTTCTGTGTGCATAAATGGTTATCGTTTTTTTCAATGCTGGACAATTTCACTGCTTTTCATTTGACTGACTTGTTAACCTTTAAATGAAGCATCTTGAAGTTACATAGAAATGTTTGTTGTTACTGAAAGTTGGCCAAGTGAGTCATTGTCAAAAAAGTCTCTCTCTCACACACACACATGCAGATTCATTGCTGCATTTGCCTTTAATTTACTTGCCTACAAAAATGGCACAAAACAATTGAAGCTCGAGTTCGAGTTTTCATGCTGTCGAGTGCAAAGTTGTTGTGCAAGTTGTGCCGCACAACAACAAACAAATAAATAACTTCATTTCCAATCAATCGTAGTTTTATGGCAAAAACAAATCAATCATCACACGCTGCAACATTCTGCTCCGCTATCACATCCGCAGATACAGCGAATTTCCTCCATTGCCCGGCGCCCCACCGCAACGGCAGTGCAGCGCCCCCCACCGACTGAATGTTGTACGCACATGCAGACATATATTCACTCATACATACATATATTGGTACATTCAGTGTACGTGACAAGTGCAGTCATTGCCACATTTCCTGTCCGTGCTGCTCAATGTTAGTGTTATTATTGTTGTTATTGTGCGTGCACACCCAGTGACATTTCGTATCTGCGACTACATCCATAAAACTGTCATGCGAATGTGCTTCGCTTCAATGTGCGTCTGTGTGTGTGTGTTATGTTGGGCTGTTCGTCGGCTCTCCGCCCTCTTGTCCTAATCCCTCCGCTGAACATTTAGAAGTTATGTATTGATGGCACATTGTTGTCGCAACAATAGCAATTCGCCTGCGACAGCAGCAAAATCGAACAATGTCTGTGCTATTTATTTTATTCTTTTTCGCATTTATTGTACTGCAAAAAAGAAAATAAAATAAAACTGGGGGAAAGGAATACGTGTTGTCCGCAAAAAAACAAAAAGAAACAATAAAAAGGAGAAACTGCGAGTATCCACGCTTGGTTAGTTGATAATGAAATTTGAAGTACTGGTAGTTTGAATGAAAATGGAAGCTAATAAATAGAAATTTGAACTGTGCTGCTGCGCCACCATTGGTGCGTAGTGGAGCTATTGAAATATTGTAGCGCCAATACGGGATATGGAACATTTTAAATCTTTACACACATCAGTATATGGTTGTATATTATAACAATGTAAAGCAGCTGGTTTTCAGCAAAAAAAAGTATTTCCTCAATTAAATGACTCTAGTTAGACGTATTTCGAAAATTTCTAAGTTGGATTTTATAGCAAAACTAGTTTGCAGACTTGAAATAAGCACACCAACTTGAATAACTAATTAAACAATTTTCGGAGTAATTCGAAGTGATGAATTTGCCTACATTTTAATAGTAAGCGTTCCATTATATCCCCGCATGTCATATTTGTGCTGAAATATTTTTTCGGAGTAAATTCGGAGTAATAAAAATATGTTAAAACTTACGAAAAACACATAATCGTAGTTTTGAGTAATTTTTGAATCAAATTTCATAGTAAATCTGCGCATCATTACTACTAAACCAAAGCTCCTACTATAATAACTCAAATCAAAACATTAGATAAAGCAGAGATTTGTAACTTACGACCTTAGACTAAGTTACTCGTATAAATTTCTAAAGAAAATAGAATATTCCATGGTGGAATTAAATGTTCTACGCTTTACAAAACATATTTTTAGCTAATACTTATGGATTTTTCAGTAAATTTTCTTACGGTCTGCTAAAAACCAGCTTTGAGTATTAAATATCATAATATAACATTTCATAATATAATATTTCATAATAATGAGTCGCTACACAATTTATTCAGCCGATATCCCTATTCATTGTCATTATTGTTCTTTCGCAAACATTTATTTGCCTTAACTGATTAAGTCAGGCATACGTTTTGTTTAAGAATCAACTGTCGCTATCACAGCTGTTTGTAAATTTACATGCAGATACATATGTATGTAAATATGTCTACATGAGAATTATAAGTCTGCGAGTATTAGCAGTTAGCTGCATTCTTGCGCGGAATCACTGTAAAAGCGGTAAAGTGTTTACACAGCTGTTATTTTTTCTTTACAATAATCAGACAAACAGTACGTCATAGAAACATATGTTACTGTAATTAATTGCTATTAACTAGAACACTTCAGCGATAAGGAATCGATTAGTGGGCACAGACTGGGAAATATATAGAAAGTATGACCCATATTATAAACACCGACAACACTTGAACCAAAATCTTAAACAAAAATCAGCTGATTTCAAAGTAATGTTTGTGCCATGTCACTGTCTTTATTTGTATCAGTTATACCAGCATTTGGGTATGGCAAAACTATTGTATGAGTCATAAACGTGTACCATCCACCAGCGTTCGATACGCTGGTTGGTATACGTTCGCAATCGCGTCCGCTGTCCAAATGCCGAAAATGCGAAAACGTGCGAACAGAGAGCTGCAAATATTGTAAACATAAAAGCCAAAGCAGCCAACGCACAACCAGAACTATAGCCTTATTTGGGACCGAGAAAACAAAACGACAGGCAAACAAACAAATCAAAAATAGCAACAACAACGACGACGATAACACAAAAACACTTGAGTAAAGTCAAACATGAACACTGCATGCAGATAATGGAACAACAGCGCAGTCAACTTCGTGGATAGTGGCAATAACAGAGGCAAAGAAGGGCCAACATCCGGACATGCGTGCAACATACATATTAGTGTACATATATGCCTATGTACTATTGTATATACAAGTTATGTACACGTTAGCGTGCACGTGTGTCGTTTTTGCGCAAATTCGATGAGTGTTGGTTTTATTATTACAGCG
The DNA here is from genome assembly GCA_964056695.1 of Melieria picta. NCBI lineage: Eukaryota > Metazoa > Arthropoda > Insecta > Diptera > Ulidiidae > Melieria > Melieria picta. Next base: position 70,424,789 of record OZ057399.1, on the reverse strand, counting down.
AGAAATGAAACGCTGTTGCATGGCATGACATGGCTTGACAACAGCGGGAGACGTGTGCGGAGGCTGCGAGACAGCTGACGCGTCTGTCGTGCTGGTTGGCCGTTTTGTGGGGAAGCCCAAGTGTGCAGCGCAACTCAATGATGCCGCTGACAGTGACTAACGTGCAAAGTTTACATTGCTAAACACTTTGATAAAAACCACAAATACACTGAAATGTTTGTGTAGGTGGGATAATGTAGAAATATATTTTACAAACATCGTCTTCAATTCCAACTCTTCTTAACAATGATCAAATCATCACTCACTCGGTTGATAAAGCTAATGTGTTGGTTAAAATTTTCGCAGAGAATTCCTCTCTGCCCCCAGCGATCAACCTTTACCCGTAGTCGATAATGTCTCTTGCTCCATGCCAGAAATACATTTTCGCACACGGGTAGTTAAACGAGTGCTTGCAAATCTCGATGCAAATAAGGCTTCAGGGCCGGACGGCATTCCAGCCCTTGTTTTGGAAAAGTGTGCTACTTTGCTGGCTTGTCCATTACGCAAACTTTTCAACATGTCATACACCACCGGTGTACTTCCGACATGTTGGAAGGTAGCAAATGTTCAACCAGTTCCCAAAAAAGGCAAGACTACTGACCCTGCGAACTACCGACCTATAGCAATTTTTTCGGTGCTTTCCAAAGCAATGGAAAACATTGTAAACTTCAACCTTGTGAAATATCTGGAGCACAATAGACTGCTAAGTGACCACCAATACGGCTTCCGAAGACAGCGATCGACGGGAGACCTTATGGCGGTCCTCACCGAGAAATGGAACCATAGCATTCTAAACCTCGGTGAAAGCAAGGTCGTTGCATTGGATATTTCCAAGGCCTTTGACCGGGTGTGGCATAAAGCACTCATGTCAAAATTTATTGCCTATGGCGTCGGTAGTATCTTCTCTCGTTGGATTACGAGCTTCCTCTATGATCGCTCTATTCGTGTTGTAATAGACGGGATAGCCTCGGAAAAGCATTCCCTTAGCGCGGGAGTGCCGCAGGGTTCGGTCCTTTCTCCAACCCTTTTCTTTATCTTCATCAACGACCTATTGTCGTCGAAGAAGAATCCCATCTACTCGTTTGCGGACGACAGTACCATTTGTCATTCATACTCCTTCACAAAGCGTCACAGCTCTGTGGAGATTGAGAGAGAACATCGCCGTATGAATGACACACTTAATAGCGACCTACAAACGATCTCCAAGTGGGGCCAAGCGAACAGGGTCGATTTTAATCCCCGCAAGACCCAATGTTGCCTGTTATCCCACAAACGAGTCTCCCCACATCCCAACACATCCCTGGTTATAGGTGGTGTGGGTATTGCGGAATCGGCAGCTCTTGATGTTCTGGGCATGTCCATTAAGAACGATCTTCGTTGAAACGATCATAGTTTTGGCGTGTCGAAAGAAGCAGCCAAGTGCCTCGGCTTCCTAAAGCGGTGCAAAAAATAGTTCACTCCGTCTGATCTCCGCATTATTTATACTACCTATATCCGACCTAAAATGGAATTTAACTCGCACCTATGGGCGGGGGCTTCAAAACCCCATTTGGAGCTCCTCGATCGGGTGCAAAACCGTGCGATTAAGCTTATAGGGGACTGTAGGGTATCCAGCTCTATTGACTCCTTGGAGCATCGTCGAAACGTGGCATGTGTGGTGTTATTTTACCGATGCTTTTTCATTAATTGTTCAGTGGAGATGAGCAGCTTCATGCCATCACTCCTGGTATTCCCCCGGACAACCCGTTTGAACACTGGCGCCCATGCTTGAAACGATGTTGCAGCGCACTACGCACTACAGAGAAAGTTCGTTTCTGGCCCGCACAGCGCGGTTGTGGAATGGTCTCCCTGCGGATATTTTCCCCAGCACTTATGATCTCGATGGGTTCAAGGCAAGAGTCCACAACCACTTCACTCATAACCCTATATCCTAACCTTTATATCCTTCTGAACCAACGCAATGCTCCGCATTTAAGGGTATTGCCAGTGGGGTGCCTCAGGGTTCTGTCCTGGGTCCCCTGCTGTTTACGATGTTTATTAATGATATATTCAGCAGCTGCAGTCATGTTATCATGCATGCGTATGCTGACGACCTACAATTGTACTTGTCGAGACCAATTGGGATGGTAGAGGATTTATGTGCAAGAGTTAATGAAGACTTAGGAGCTATAGGTGAGTGGGCTCGGAAAAACCAACTATTTTTAAACCCCCTGAAATCATTTGTCCTACCCATATCGAGAACTGTCTCTCACTGTTCAGATCTACCACCTATTCTTCTCAATGGCGTAGAACTGAAATATGTTAGCAAAGTTGTAAATCTTGGGTATCACATTAACTCTTCACTGTCTTGCGTGGACCACATTAATTCTGTTGTGTCGAAAGTCTATTATGGACTACGTAATCTGAGGCGGACCTCGGGGTTTGTACCAGTCGAAACTAAACGGAAGCTAGTCATTCAATTGTTGCTGCCTATTATAACATACTCGGATGCGGTGTATAGCAAATTGGATTCCAGATCCATGCATAAGATACAAGTTGCTTATAATAATGTAGCTCGGTATGTTTACTGTGTCAAAAGGTTTGACCACATCTCAATCTACAGAAACAAAATACTGGGCTGCAGCTTGCAGAGCTATATGGAAGCAAGAAACTGCATCTTTTTGCATAAAGTTGTCCATACCAAAAGACCCCAGTATCTGTATGAAAAACTTCAGTTCTCTAAGTGTCACCGACATATGAACTTGTTACCTCCAGCCCACAATTTCCCCAACTCCAGTCGACTATTCTTTGTTAGCACCATTAGATTATGGAATTCGTTGCCCATACAAATTAAATCAATTGCCAATAGACGCCACTTTAAGCATTCTATTTTCAAACACTTTTCTTAACTCTGCCCTTCTCTCCTTTTCGCACCCTTTTTTTCCTTTTCTTTCTTCTCTTTTTAATATTAAGATTGATTTGAATTGTTATCAACTTGTTATCAACTTGTGGCATGCAAAAGAACTAACTCTTAAATGCTGATGTTTTTGTAATGAAATAAATAAATAAATAATAGGGGTCATCCCCTGCGCGTTTGTAAAAAAAAATATGTTTTAGGATATGTCATATCAATTGATGTGTTGGAAAAAAGTTGAATTGAAACTTCAAAAAGAGTTTGGAACGGGACAACATTCCGGTTCTGAGTCCATTGTATTTCCACGAGTGTCAGCAAATCGGCTCTTATCATTTATTTGAAAAGCTGCGACCAGTAGAGATCATTTGTGCATCTAAGAAGCAGTTAGTATCTCTAATAAATATATATGAGATGTTTTTACTAAACTAAGCCTTTACTAAAATTCTTTGACTCCAGTAATTGGGCGGATTGAGTTCATAACCCTTTTTTATTCTAATCTATGCTGACATAATTTTTTGGTCCTATACTATCTTTTTGCATAGAAAATATTCCTTTACTTTACGTTCTCTTTTGTGCAGTACTTATCCACTGTAAGTTACACTATAACCCACCAACACATCTCCATAGAATCGTATCTCTGGTCCACTAATAAATTTTGTATGTGTTTATGTCTGGAGTTGTGGTTTCGGCTGGTGTTGTGTTCAACTCCAGCCAACACAAGACAACACAGCTGATAACATATATAAATTTATATATGGGCTGTCTGCCCGGTTTGTTCGTTTGTTTGTTTGCTCCTCCTTTCCTTTGTCTGCTGACATTCGGTGCGCCTTCACTACTCCTCCCCGCGTGTCTGATAAAATTTTCAACAAATAAACACTTGGGGGAAAAAAAAAAATTTATATTTTCCTTTTACAACAACTACGCCTAAGCAGCTAATGCTTGTTAATTTATCTTGTCGTTTGTATCGTTTTGTTTTGCTGCTATTTTTCGTTTTCTCTTTTTGTCGTTAAGCTTGTTGGCAGCATTTTTCATTTGATTTTTCAATGGTTGGCATTTTGTAATTATTGCATGATTGTTCGCTCGTGTTTTTCAAATCGATGATTTTTTGTTGCTTGGCTCTGTTTGCAGCTTTCTTTAAAAGCATTTCGAGGCTTTTAGCTTACAGATTTTTTGATATTCTGAGAAATGTATCCTTTGATATATTAATGCTGGCTATATTCAACTATTGCGTTTTATTTGCTGTCAGCTTCGATCTAAATCCAAATAGCTGTTGACGTTCTGTCAACACAATTTCACGAAAACGAAGCAATGCCTTAAATTATTCAACCGTAATTGGAAATTCATGTGCGTGGTTATAAGTGTATTTTTCTTTGTGGTTATGGCTATTACGACAAATTTTGGCTCAAGGTTGGTGGCGTCCAGTTCCTGGATGTCCGCTTGTTATTAATAGATAATAAGAATTTTCAAGTAATTTTCAAGTAATATCAATAAAATTCAAGTAATATCAATAAAAAAAATAATGATTTAGTCGTTTAATTTATAGCGAGAATTGTATAATTCGTACTATTCGGAGTAAACTATTTTCGAAGAAACATTTATTTTGAATAATATATAAAGTAAACGTTTGATGCAAAGCAACAATTTCAAGATTCGGAGTATTCGGAGTCAGATATTTCTGTATAGTATTGATTTTTCTGATGTAATATAATCTTATGTAGTCTGGTGCAGTGTTATCGAATGTAAAGTTGTACTTTTCTCACTCGGTTCTGTAATTTTAACTCATATTTCAATATTGTAGACTTGATTTTTTTTAATGCCTAACAAAGACTTACATTTTCGGTGTGAATATTTTACATTTACATTCTTTTTATTATTGTTTGATTGTCAATTATTTGATTTTCAAAACAAATTTGCACTATTCGGAGTGAAATTTTTTTATGAAAATTAATTTTTAATGTTTTATTGTCAATCATTTGATTTTTAAAACAAATTCGCACTATACGGAGTGAAATTTTGTTATGTATGTAAATTAATTTTAGTATACATTTGAATGTAGTTCTTTGACCCATTTCAACCATTTCAAGTTTGGGACTTTATTCAGTTCTCTGTGCAATTTTCAATTGTCAAATAAAGTATAAATTGCAAAGATATATGTATATTTTAAACTTCATACTCTTTGGAATCTCTGCATTTGCATATATCAAAATCCAACTAAACTTTCATCCGTCTAATATATGGTGTTTTTTTTAGAGGTATAGAACTTCGAATTGAAATAAAACACAAGAAAATCGTTTTAATGTCCATCAATTTGGCTTTATTGGAAGGATAATTTTGTGCCATTAATGTTTAAATATGATTTCGGGCATGTGGCCGCCGCGGCTGGCTCGAATAAAGCCAATTCTACAGGTCCAATTTTCAACCACTTTTTCGAGCATTTGGGGCCGTATGTCGGCAATAACGCCACGAATGTTGGCTTCCAAGTCCCCTAACGTTTCTGGTTTGTTGGCGTAGACGAGCGACTTCACATATCCCCAAAGAAAATAATCCAATGGTGTCAAATCACACGATCTTGGTGGCCAATTGACAGGTCCATTCCGCGAAATTATGCGCTCATCGAATGTTTCCTTCAATAAATCGATTGTGACGTGCGCTGTGTGGCATGTAGCGCCGTCTTGTTGGAACCACAACTCATCCACATTCATGTTGCGCAAAATCTTCCATAAAGTTGATGGACAAAGCTCCAATTGCTGTGCACGGTGGCGAATCGATTCATTCGGGTCCTCTTCAACATTTTGCTCTACAGCGGCAATTGTTTCTTCGGTGCGCACTGTTCGACGTCTCTGCGGATGCGTATTATCACATAGAGTAAACGTAGTGCGAAAACGACCCATGGTTAACCGAATTAATTGCTCTGATGGACGATTATGTCGACCATAAAATGGACGGAGCTTGCGGTAAACTTCGCGAACTGAACCATTATTTTCGAAATAAATTTGCACGATTTGCAAGCGTTGTTCTTTTGTCAACCTGTTCATGATGAAATGGCAAACCAAACTGAACATAAATGACATTAGAGTTGCCAGATTTGACCACAAAATGCCAGTTTCATCTCTATTCGAAAAACAAACCTCTAAAAAAAACACCCTATACTTAAATTCGTATTTGTTTGTACAACTCAATCTGATTTCCCACAAAGTCTTCGCAATTTATGATTATTTCATCGCTCATTATTCCTAAATATTTATGGCAAATAAATCCAAGCTTTGACTTTTTCCTCTTATAGTCTAAATAAATTAAAACAAAAATGGTTCTTATGCAAATTTTACTACTCCGAATTTGTGAAGACTCATCATATTTGGATTCATTTCTTGCATTGATGTTTTTTAATTTGAGTGTCCAGAAATTCAATTACGATGACCACTGCACACGACATGCTTCGAAATTGAATTATTTGAAGAAAATTAAATATTAATTTAATCTTTTTTGCTGTTGAGTCTTTCTGAAAAACTGAACAAGTTGCTCTTGTTTTTTGCATATTAAAGAAACAATGGCAAATGCCTGAACACAATGCCAAATAAGAGAAATAATTGAAATTATTGTGAAATTTTGCTGTACGAACATTTTCGGTTTAATCAACAACAACAGCAACAACAACAATAACAATACCAGTAGCTCTTCATGGCAACAGCCGAAAAGAAGAACAAATGGCTAACTCAAATGTGAAAATCATTATTTTTAAGCTTGGCTAGCATTTTGGGTCATGTACCCTGCGACTCGACACAGAGCAACGACAACAACAACAACAACAACAAGAACGACAAACAGAGGCAGCATAAGAAATTCGATGCTGAAAAAAGCAAAAATTAAACAAACAACAACGAAATCACCGAAAAGCGCGTATGTGTACATGTGTGCGTATTGCTGTCCATGACTCCGTGTCAGTGTGTGCGTGTGTGTGTGTGTGCGTGCATGTACGATAAATTAAAATTTATTGTGAACTTTGTATGCGGCGCGTTCAATTCCAATGCATATTGCCGCCCGTCCGTCCACCCATTTGCCGGTTGCTACCCACTTTGCCCCGCCATGCAGTGCCCACGCTGCGTCCTCGGACTTGCCGTCGTACATGAAAATTCAGCAGCAACAATTATTTTTGTTGTTGCTGCAGTTGTTATTTGTGTTTATGTATAATTCAAGTAGAGGTAAAATTTTAATGTTCAAGCTTGCAAACATAACCATTTCTTTGTTTTGGTTTTTGCCCCCGTCTGTGTGCCATGTTCATCATGTATCATTTTTTGTTGCTTCTAAAATTATTTTAATAACAACAACAACAGCAACAACTGTACAAACAACAACAGCAATTACAGTACATCGAAAGCGTGCACAATTTAAAAATCTGAATTTGAAATTGTTGCTGCTGAAAAGGGCGCAAAAGCTCGAATGGGCAGACGCCACACAAACTCGCACACTCACACTCACACAAACTCGCACACTCACACTCACACACACACACAAAGCCAACTCTTAAACTGCCTGACATGCAGACATATTCGTGCATGGCCAAACGGAAATGTCAGTTTTTCCAACAGTTGAAATGAGTTTTTGTTTGGTGTTTTTTTTAATAAATTTTTTATAAATTGTTATATTGTCATATTTTTTTATTGTTGGTGTTTTCTGCATTTTTCATTTGTTGGGCTCATTTTTAAATTGCGCGCATAAATCACATAAAAATGAACTGATGCGTGTTCCTTTATGGTTTTCATATATTTTATTCGTTTTGAATTGAATTCAACATTTAGCAACAAACATTCACGAAGATTTATGAAAAAAATGTAACTGGCCACAGGTGTTCGATTTTAAAAGGTTTTTACAACAGATTTGAGCAGTCTGGGCTACAATTTTTGTATTTGATTCTAAGGTTGTGGGTAAACATTTCTAACTAAAATATTTAGCAAAAATTATGGCAGAATTTCATACCAAAAATTTATAACATTTATACACAAAGTTGTTATGTTGGATTTTCGGTGAGACTTTGTGTTGCTTTCGGAGTAAAATGAACGCAGTTTCGGGTTAAAATCTTTCATTTAAAACGATTGAAAATGTAAAACATTTATACAGGAATTTGTTATCTTGAACTTTTGATAAAAATTTGTGGTGCTTTCAAAGTGAAATAAACGAAACTTATCTTATCTTTCATTTAAATCAATTGAAAATGTATAACATAACAACACACGAATTACGAAAATAGAACTTTCGGTATGGATTTTTGTTATTTTCGGAGCAAAATTAACATAATTTTGGGTTGAAAGTTTTAATTTAAAATAATTGAAAATGTATTACATTCATACACAAATTTGTTTAGTTGATCTTTTGGTGAGAATTTTATTTTGCTTTCGGAGTGAAATAAAAAATTCGAATGTGCTCTTAGTCTATAAAATTATAAAAATCTTGATCTATGACAGTTTGTTTTGTGTTATTTTTAAAGTAAACATATTGAAATGTTTAAAAACCTTTATTTTGAAATTTTTTTAACATAAATTTCGGACTAATACTTGAACAGAAATTAAATGTAAGAACCTATGACAGTGGAAGTAACTACTGAATTATCGAGTAAAAGCAGAAAAATAGTAAAAGCCCACATGTTTTTAATTCAAAATCGCAGTTAATTTTAATTAAAGTTTTATTTTGAATATTTTATTTTATTATTTTGAATATTTATGGGTTGTGTAAATTGTTAAATTTGGAACTGTATCAGTCATCTATGATGATCATAAAAATATGCAAATATTTAAACATATATTAAATATTCGGTAAAATCCGTCTCTAAAATCAATTTTTTTTAGTTAAAAAAAAACTTTAAAGAACTTATAGTGCAATTAAAAATTCTAAAATTTCATCAGATTTAAAAATAAAACTAACTATTGCATTAATAACACATTTGGAGTTGCCATTGTTCAAAAATTTAGGTGAAGAATACATTACAAAATTTATTTAATTGTATCTGCTGCGTAAATGTTCATAAATTTCAAAGAATCGACTTTCGGAGTAAATTCGGAACAATTCGGAGTATCCTTTTATGTTCTGAAAATCAATTTTCAGTATAATTTTTTCATTTCTAATTAATGCAAAGTTGCCGTGAGGAGAACAAAGCCCATAATTGAACCCACATTTGCACGCAAATACAGTTTAAACAAAATTTCAAATTTTCACAAATTATGTCGTTTTAATTTCAAATAAATGCAAAACGAACACAACTGAACCGAACATTTCTGTTTGATTATTTCCGGTTTCAATGGAAATTGTTAAACATTATTATTAAAACTCCGAAACGACCTGTACGAATTTTTTCTTTCATGCAAATACAATGTAGCAACTCTGCACATTACCTTTCGCCTCACCAAGCAATGGAGTGTTGAATTTTGTGCAGTTGTGGTGAACATTTTGTGGTAATATTTTCGCTGCGTAAATATTAATTTCGCGCTTCAGTCGCAGTGCAAGCAAACAGGAAAATCGAAATATCGGAAAATGCTCATTATGCGGTCTAAAACTGCACTCAGCTGAAATTGCTGGAAAATTGAAATGATTGGCTGGGTTTCGCTGTGTGCCACATTCTATTTAATGCCACTCCATTTTTAATTATGCGCCCTGCCGCCCCGTCCCGCCGCGCCGCGCACTGCACTGCACACTGTAGCGTGCACGCACGAGGACTGTGTATCGCAAATGTTGCGGCCTGCTTGCCGGGTAACCGCCGTTGTTCAGAGCTCTTTATTCCCACATAAATTAGTCATAATGCTGCGTGTACGTGCGTCGGTACATCGAAGTGCAGTTTGATGTTTTTATCGCTGCGTACGCCACTCATACATACACACACATACTTGTGTACATGTCGCTCTCGTGCGCCTACCGCTCTGGCAGCTCTGCGGACGTCTATCGGGGGGATTACGGCAATTGGCCCATTTCAACAATTGCCATGACGCTGGCATTTGCATTTCGTAATTTATTACACGAAATCGGCCCGAAATTGGAAGCCAATTCTGACATTGCTTTTTTTTTCTTGCGCCATATTCGTCATTTTCTATTTTATTGGCAATTTATTTGCTGAAAGCGAGTCTGCCGCTCGGTGGCCGATAACCCCGGTTTCACTTGGCTGAATGCGGTCTGAGCTCGATGTTGGAAGTTTAGCTTTAAAATTTTACTGAGAAGTATGGTGTTTTTGTTTCGAGAATCTAAAGTGAAAAGGAGATAAGAACTGGGAAAGAAAATCGGCGATCCAAGTAATTTTGATTTTTGCTAGTTCAAAGTTAGAAGCAATTTTTTACTTTTGAGTCATTTTCTAAATTTCTGTTGTATTCATCACTCAAAGTTTGAGATTTCTAAATGAATCAGTATTCTATAATATAATCAGCAATAATTATTTGATTTTTAATAGATGTTCTCCTTAGTCTTTTCTTTTAAATGTATACATAACATTTATATATAAACACCAAAATTTCGCTTCATTAAATCCATCAACTGCTTGTAGATTTTAAACATTTTTATATTCAGTTTTGTCCCATTTTTCGAAATCTCTGCTGCAATGCCTTCAAATTCAAAATCATTGCAAACAATTTAATATTGAATATTTAATGGTTTCCGTTTAAATGTTTCATCTACATTTTGCAGCGAGTTGTTGAACAACTACATAGAACACTGCACAGTGGCCGCAAACTATCTGTAAACAACGGGAATTTTAAAATTCATTTTATCAAAAATATTTTTGGCATTTTGTCACGTTGCAGCCGCTGCTGTTGCGACTCACTACTCGCTGGAATATTTAGAAAATGTGCGAATTTTCAAGGCGGTTTCTGCCGCTCGCCTGTTGTGCTTGTGTTAGTGCGTTTGTGTGTGTGTGTGTGTGTGTGGTTTTTGTATTGGTTGCATAAAACTAAAAATGTGCTGCTGCAGTATTTTGCGATACAGACTGCATTCTCAGTAAATGCACATTTTGTCGGCATTGATAGGTGGACGGTGCGGTGCGGTGGAGTGCAGGGGAGCCAGGCTGACTGGCTGGTTGGTTGGTTGGTCGCTTGCTTCCTCGTTGCGCTTGCTGTTCAATAGGAGACAGGCGGATGGTTGTTGCTGCTGGTGCAACGTGATTTTTTATAGATTAATAGTTCTTTTTTGTTGTTGTACGTTTTATTTGCTGCTCATGTGCAAACATGTTGCAAATGTTGCAGATAAATCAAAGTTTATGGAGTCTATTTGAAAACATTATGTGCATGGCGTTCGGTTATAGCATTTATGAGTAGCAGGGCGCAATAGAAGGAGAGAGATAGTGAGGAAGAGAGAGGGCAAGTGTAATGGGAAAGGCGGTAATAAAATTGCACGGTAGAGCATCCCTTGGGCTCATATTATTTCAGAGGATTTTTGGAAACAAAAATTTTAATTTATTTCATCGTCAAAAATGTGACGTGACTTGATAAGTTTTTAAATTTTCGAAATAAATTTATGTGCAAAAAAATTATTATTTATTATTAATCATTCGATTTTAAAGGTTTTCTTGTCTGAAATATATAAAAACATATTATTTGTTTTATTTTATTTAATTTTATTTGAATTTAATCATCGACTGTAACTTCATGTTAACGAAAACTTGATTTATTTTTGCTTCTCAAAACTATTCACTACCAAGAATTTGTGTTCATAATCCCTACGTTATGTTTCCCCGATAATTTCCTAATCTAAGCGCTAAAAATATGGCTTTGCTTCAATAAAAAAAAAAACAAAAACTCAAACAGCTCATAGCGAATGTGTTTTCCTCACTCAAATCGTGCTCACTGCAAATCTCCAACACGATCTTAATGTTGTACTGCAAGCTCAGTTTTATTTTTACAATTTTTACTCAAGTCATTGCTTAGTTTTTGTAATTGCTGTCGTTACACCATAATCTAACAATACACACGTTTTGTTGATTTTACTGAAACAAGAAAAACGTTCACTTGATGTCTGACTCAACACTGAAAACGATTATTTCCACAAAAACAAAGTCCATGAACTATGAGTACGTCTCTCTATGTACATGTTGACTTGACTCTGGTCGTTGTTGTTGTGTCTGAGTTAGCCATTTTCTGCTGTAAATTATATACTATATACGGATATAGTGTAGAAACGCGCATAAAATCGTTCAACCATGGCGCAGGAAATCTTAAGAGTTGCTGTAATAAAACTAATGCGAAATGAACTCAATGTCGCTTACTCAACATGACTTTCAACAGTTTATATTTGCAGGTTTTTTACAGTATGAACTATCATTTTTATTGTTGTTATTGTTGGCTTAGTTAAGTGCTGCTTCGTTCAGATCTGCTGTGCTTTAATTGCGGGTTTTGGCTACAGATTTATTCAACTTTAAAACTAGAGTTTCTAAAATACTGATATTCCGTTTAGAGTTTGAGTCTCTTTAAGGCTTCTTAAGGAATTTTTTTTTTGCTGAGGCAATTATATTATTTTATTAATTAATTAATTAATTTATAGATCACAAAAAGACGCAATACGGAATTCAAATAAAGATAAAACGCGTAATTTGATCATTTCATATTTTCACTGCCGTCACCTGAGAAGTATTTTACAAATCCAACCGAGTAAACAGTGGCCACAACTTCCTTTCATTTGAGCGCGCGGTTTCAGCAACATTTTCCATTTGTTTTTCATGTAATTAGCGCATTTTCTTAACGTGCTTCATGGGACTTAATTAACTTGCAAAACACAAAAACAGAAAAAAATATTCAAGGCCATAATTTTATATTTAATTAAAAGCGTTGGGAAAATACTCCAACCTTAACAACTGTTGCTTTTGAAGGTCTGACATGGCGATGAGTCAGAGCGGTTTGCGGTTCGAGTTGGTAAACATTGCAGTGTAAATTAATTAATTTTAAATTCAAATTGAACTGAACGCTGCTCAGAGAAACATAATTTTTGCGATTATTATGTGTACATGTATGAGTGTGTTATGAGTGAGTATTAGGACTTTGTGTGCTGCGAAATATGAGAATCCTGGCAGTTTTGTGGTTCATGTTATGCGTACATTTAAAATTCATATTCATTAAATTTTCCTTGTTGTTGACATAACGATGTGTTGTGTTATTAGCTTTGAACAGTTCACACATCAAGGGAGCGAATTGTGTAAGAATGGGCATTAGTAGCTTTAATGTACAGAAGGATATATAAAATAATTTTATAAAATATGAAAATTTCCATTTTCAACGCTGATATTGTTGACAGAATGTGTTCTTCTTTTTCATTTAACACTTGAAACTTCCAGTTTTTGATCCAGAGGCCCTATTTTGGCCTGGAGTCTTCTAGTTTTTGACCCAAAAGCCGCAGTCTCTGACCAGAAGTCTTTCACTTTTTGACCCAAAGGTCCTAATTTGACCAGGAGTCTTCCAATGTTTTATTCAAAAGTCCCACTTTGACCAGAAGTCTTTCACTTTTTGACCCAAAGGGCTTCATTTGACCAGGAGTCTTCCAATTTTTACTCAAAGCTCACATTTTGACCAGGAGTCTTTCAGTTTTGACTCAAAAGTCGCAGTCTTAGACCAGAAGTCTTTCACTTTTTGACCCAAAGGCTCATCTATGACCAGGAGTCTTCCAATGTTTTACTCAAAAGTCCCACTTTGACAGGAGTCCTCCATTTTTGACTCAAAAGCCGCAGTCTTAGACCCGAAGTCTTTCACTTTTTGACCCAAAGGTCCTAATTTGACCAAGAGTCTTCCAATGTTTACTCAAAGCTCACATTTTGACCAGGAGTCTTCGAGTTTTTGACCCAAAAACCGCAGTCTTAGACAGAAGTCTTTCACTTTTTGACCAAAAGGTCCTAATTTGACCAGCAGTCTTCCAATTTTTACTCAAAGCTCACATTTTGACCAGGACTCTACCAGCTTCTGACCCAAAAGCCGCAGTCTTTGACCAGAAGTCTTTCACTTTTTGACCCAAAGGTCCTAATTTGACCAGGAGTCTTTCAATTTTAACTCAAAGCTCACACTTTGACCAGGGGTCTTCCATTTTTGACCTAAAAGCCGCAGTCTTAGACCAGAAGTCTTTCACTTTTTAACCCAAAGGTCCTAATTTGACCAAGAGTCTTCCAATGTTTACTCAAAGCTCACATTTTGACCAGGAGTTTTCCAGTTTTTGACCCAAATCCGCAGTCTTTGACCAGAAGTCTTTCACTTTTTGACCCAAAGGTCCTAATTTGACCAAGAGTCTTCCAATCAGAGAACTGCACGAGTGCCTATTTTTATGATTCTGAGTATACTCGCCTTAAAAGCGGTTGCGGTGTGATCGCCACCGCATTGATTTTGTATGAGTATTTACCATACCCATGTCGATTTGAGTATTGCTGCGTTTGAGCTATTAGCACACTCAAGCATATGAGTTCGCGGTATCTGCTTTACTTTGCTTCGTAAATTTTTGTTTTCACATTCGGCAATCGTACCCGACGAGTACGATGACAAGTATGAGTAGTTATCGTACTTCGTGTGCACAACATAAATAATATGTATATGTCAGGGGCGTAGCCAGAACTTGGTCATGGGGGGGGTTTTGAAAATTTGTTTGCCAATTTAATATTAAAGGGTGATTTTTTAGCAACTTTTTTTTTGGCAACACTGTTTTTGGCAGCTTAGCTGTTTTCGTGTAACATGTTACTGTCAAACATGTTCAGTTTGGTCTATAATTTAACCATGAATCGACTTACAAACGAAAAACGCTTGCAGGTTATTGAATTTTACTATCAAAATTCATGCTCGGTTAAGAAAGTGCATTGTGAACTTCTTCCATTTTATGGTCAGTTTGGGCGACCTTCTGAGGCAAATTTACCAAATTTACATTATTGGACATTAAACCACCAACACGCATACATAGAGTTCGGACAGAGGAAAATATCGCAGCTGTATCCGCCACACAGCACGCGAAACAATGGCCCAATTGAGAGGCGAGTTCGGTGAACAGTTTATTTCACGTTTGGGGCCCGGACAATTGGCAACTAGATCGTGGGATTTACGTCTTTAGACTATTTATTGTGGGGCTATGTTAAGGCTCATGTCTACAGCGAAAAGCCCGCAACGGTTGACGCACTAGAAGCCAATATTGAAGAATTTATTCGTGAGATACCGACCGATATGTTGGAGAGAGTATGCCAAA
The DNA here is from genome assembly GCA_964056695.1 of Melieria picta. NCBI lineage: Eukaryota > Metazoa > Arthropoda > Insecta > Diptera > Ulidiidae > Melieria > Melieria picta. The sequence continues at coordinate 70,409,686 of OZ057399.1, read as the reverse complement.
ATCGGACCCAGCGTATGAACCATTTGAGGCGCAGCCGCGGTCAACATTTACATGAAATCATCTTTAAACATTGAATTATATAGATCGTTCTATCGACTCAAATAAAGATTTCATACATTTCTCTAAATTGTATGTGTTTGTTTTTTAAATTAAATCCGAAGGCTATTAAAAAATCACCTTTTACATGCTTTTCAAAGTAAACTACACTTTTCAAAGAGGGCATTTTGTGGTGGTGCCACCCATATGTGACTTAGTGCAATTAAAATTTCATGAAATTTGGTTCGAAGTAAGAGTATGTTTTTGTCACTGGTACAAAAATTCGATGCTAATTTGCAAAGAGCAAATATTAAGTTTTGCTTTAAAGTTGGTAGAACTTTTAGCGAAACATTTCAATTGATGAACCAAGTTTATGGTGATGATCGCTTATCCCGTGGCAGAGTTCATGAGTGGTACAAGCGATTTAAAAACAATTGTCGGACATAAATGATGACCAACGTGTTAGCCAACTAAAACCCGCAATCAGCGCAGATTCCATCAAAACTTGACGGTAGTTCATCATAGATCAGCCAAAATCGACTTGAAATTGGATTTAACCTTCGCTTTCCTTATACCCACCCGGGTGATCTTTTTAATATTCATGTTCAATATCTGCCAGAGTGTTTATCCAATATAGTTATGATTTCGACTTACAGAACATATTCGACAGTAGTTTTCAATAACATAAAATATATTTTTTGGAAATATTAGTCATGCTTTATTTGTTATTTTTGTTATTTTGTATACCACATACCCACACGGGTGGTCCCAGGCGCTTCCGTATCGCATTTACCTGAACTTTTGGCTATCGAAAGACGCCATCTCATCGATAGACACTTGTGACTGATTTTTGACTAAAAGTTGAATTTTAACCATCAACCACTCCTCGTTTTCACGTTTTGCGGCATTGTGCGACTTTCACCTTAAAAAAATGCATATACCGATTAAACAAAGGCGTTTCGAGGACGTAGAAGCCATCCAAAAGGCTTGCACCGACATCCTGAAGGACATTCCAGCCGACGATCTAAAACACTCATTGGACATGCTTTTAGATCATGCAAATAGCTGTACTGAACCTGAACTATTTAAAAAAATCAGATCGGTTTCACCAACAAAATTTTTTTGTATTCTTTCAAATGTTTAAAGGTGAAAAGACCTTTCTGCTAATGTAGGAACGTGCATACCATGCATAGTGAGTAAAAATTTTTTATAATTATAGGTCATGGGGGGGGGTTCTGACACCCTAAACCCCCCCCCTTGGCTACGCCCCTGGTATATGTACAGATGCATATACGCACTATGTGTAGAAGCTGAGTAGGCTCGTCACCAGAGTTGCCGCTTTTGGTCTTTTCGGACCAAAATTGGTCAGATTTTTGGTCCGTTGGTCTGCTTAAATGAATTTCGGTCCGTTTTGTGATGTGAATATCTTTTCATTAATTGATTAAAAAAATGAAATTGTAATATAAAAATTACTTTAAAGATAACGCAAATTTTTAATTTGGTCGGTTGAGGTCGGATTTGGTCGAAAAAAAATTTTTGAAGTGGCAACACTGCTCGTCACCCACAAGTCGAGCGTGAGCCAAAGTTATGTAGGTATTCGTGCAGGTAAAGTGCCGAACGAAATATTGAAAAAAAGCTTGAGTGCGAAAACGCACATTACTCAAAATTTCGCTCATGCTGGTTACGGTATTTACTGGTACTGTTTTTTGCGCTCATTGCTTTTATATAGTAGAAATATGACGAGAACGAAAAGTATTGAGTATGTTATGATCGCATGAATCTCTCAGCAAATGAAGGACAAGTAAAATCAACACCGCACAATTTCTTTTGCGGTGTTTATGGCACTCGAGTATACAAAATACAGAGTATGTATGCGGTGTACTTATTGTTGCGGTGCACTCGCGCCGTTCTCTGCTTCCAATGTTTAACTCAAAGCTCACATTTTGACCAGAAGTCTTCCAGCTTTTGACCCAAAAGCCGCAGTCTTAGACCAGAAGTCCTTCACTTTTTGACCCAAAGGTCCTAATTTGACCAGGAGTCTTCCAATCTTGTACTTAAAGCTCACATTTTGACCAGGAATCTTCCATTTTTGACCCAAAGGCAGCAATCTTTGACCAGAAGTCTTTCACTTTTTGACCCAACGGTCCTAATTTGACCAGGAGTCTTCCAATTTTAACTTAAGGCTCATATTTTGACCAGGAGTCTTCCATTTTTTACTCAAAAGTCCCACTTTGACCAGGAGTCTTCCAGTTTTTGGACCAAAAGCCGCAGTCTTAGACCAAAAGTCTTTCAATTTTTAACCCAAAGGTCCTAATTTGACCAGGAGTCTTCCAATCTTTTACTCAAAGCTCACATTTTGTACAGGAGTCTACCAGTTTTTGACCCAATTTGGAGCCTTCTTTGGGTTTGGCTGGCGTAGATATGTCTCAAGCATAAACTCATACATATAAAACTTTCATACATACACAAATCGCAATCAATATTTACATGCGAAGTGCTGGAATGTCTGCATGCGCTAAAAGAACAACAAAAACAACTTTATACCACAGCCCAAGGCATAAACATTATTTTCTTATTCAGAATAATTTCTCTCTGATTACTTTTTGTTTGTATAATTGTGCATGCAAACGTGTGTATATGTATGTAAATAATTAATTATAAAGCGAGTGCAAGCGGTGCAATGAAATTTCAACGAGAACATAAACAAATGTTGCGTCGTGCGCATAAAAATCCAAACAAAACGAATTTGTTGCTGGCAGTTGTCGAACATTTGTTTAGTTTTTTTTTCGAAAAAAAAGTAGAAAAAAAGCTGATTACGGCTGCGCGGCTTCAGTGGCAGTGGCAGCGATAACCAGCGCTTCAGCTGTTGTTCTCTAATCGCTCTGCAGCTGGTGCGCACAATCGTCACTCCCTCCCCCCTTTTCGCCCCACCGCGCCAGTTTATTTGGCGTATTTAGTGTGCAAATCCTTCGGTTGTCTCGCCATGCGGTTTCCCACATTTAGCGCGCCAAATGGCCAGCCGCAAATAAAAGTCGAAAAACCTGTTTGTTCATGCTTTACTTTTAATTATACAATGGCTGTTGTTATTATTGTGTTTGTTGTTGTTGTTGTTCTTGTTTAATGCGGTCGTTTGCTTTTATTTGTACAAATACACCAACTAATAGTTATGCACATTACACATTTGCTCTAAATTAGCACCCAAAATGTAAAATGAAAAACAACAACAAAAACAACTACAACAAGTCGTTCAACAACCGACAACGCGCATTGTTTGTTTGCCGGTTTGTTTGTGTGTGTTTTGCATTTTAATGGCAATAGTGGCTCGTAAAATGCCGTGTACATGTTTTTTGTATGTACATACATACATACATATATTTGTTTATATATATAGTGTTATAGTACGTCTAGCATCTCGTTTAATGACTAACTACAATCCGCGGTCGTTAGGCGGCATTCGTTTGCTTATTTGTTGTTATGTAAAAATTTTGTGTGAATTTTCGCTTTATGTGAAGTTTGTTTTTCGTTGTTGTTGTGGCTATTGTTTTTATTCGCACATTTACTACAAATTTACTATTGTTGTATTTGACGTTTTTTCAATTTGTATTTTCCTTCGTTGTGTATTTCGTCATGATTTTTTACGATTCATGACAACAACAGCAATAACAACACACACACAGTCAGTTTTCTTGGTTGCACCTGTGGCGCTGAAAAGCGGCACACCAGACGCTCGTTGAACGATCGTATGAATGAGCTCATTGTCTATTTACATGGTTTGGCATTGAAAAAAACTCGCATTGCACACCGGCTGGCCGATATCGCTGGCAGGTGTGAGCGCTGCATATTTGCGGAATAACTAATTTCGGCCAGGCGTACATGCAGGTGCAGTCCATTTCGTTAAATTAATTTGGTGAAATTGCATAGAGTTTAGGTTATGGTGGCTTCCTCTGTAAGAGACACACTCGGAGGCCTATTGTGAGGCCCATTGTGATATCACATATTTCACAGCTAAAGGCGGATGCCTTGGCTAGCAAAAAGCTTTTTGATTTGTTTTGATCATAATTCCTTACGATTTTAAATAAATCTGAAATCAGAATGGGGTCAAATTTTCATTTGGTTAAAATCAGGGACTTAACTATTACACCAATACCTCACTTTGCGTCGTGGTTACGTTCCAAAAAAACACGACGAAAATTGAAACGACGCAAAGTGAATTATGATTTTCTATAGCAAACCATGTAAAGATCGAAGATAGGTTCCAGGGTTACGAAAATACTACTTTTTAAAAAGAAACCTTAACAAAGTAAACATTTAAAAAACAAAAATAATATAACTCTGCCAATAAATAAATTGGAAAAATATTTACCTTTTTTGTAACCAGAAACAACCCGTAAAAATGTATAAAAATTTATTATTCTCTTTAAAAAAAAGCACAACACACTAATTGAAACTGAATTCTAAAATTAGCAAAACAAAGTGAAAATAAAACTGTATTAAAATTGCGTTGATTTTCAGTTAGAAAGGGAATCCCCGAGTTTTGATGGCATGGCGCAATTAGAAACATAACTCGTGCCATCTTTTAGAAAAAAAAGAAAATTTCAAAAAAAAATTAAAGATTTGAACCCAAAACAACGCAACTTCGAAAATCTAACGACGCACAGCGAAAATTAGTACTAATTCAGCAGCGACGCAACTTCGAAAAAACGCAAAACGAAACGACGCAAAGCGAGGTATTGGTGTATACGTATTTTAAGAAAATAATTGCAATGTAACTATTACAATGACACATAAATTTTATTTGTGGATTATCATTATTATTTGCGACAGTATCTAAATTTTTACGTTGCGTAATAACTGTTATGAGAAACAAATTTTTTTTTCGTTCTCGATAATTATTATTTTGGGATTTTTTTTTGTTTACGTTGCTTCATAACTTTTATGACTTTTTTATTTACGTTACCGATAACTATTATTTTGAGAAAATTTTTTTTACGTTGCTTCATAACATTTATTTATGATTTTTTGTTATTTACGTTGCCGATAACTATTATTTGAATGACAATTTTTTTACGTTGCTTCATAACTTTTATGAAACATATTTTTTGTTACCTTGCTTCATAACTTTTTTTATGATTTTTTGTTATTTACGTTGCCGATAACTATTATTTGAAAGACAATTTTTTTACGTTGCTTCATAACTTTTATGAAAGAAAATTTTTTTACGTTGCCTTACCACATTTTGAGTGTGAATTGATTTTTAATTGTTTAGTTTCTGGAAACTAGGTTTCTGCAGTTAATTTGCGTTTGTCAATTTAAAACAATTACAAATCAATTCATATCCAAAATGTGGTAATTCAACGTAAAAATTTTTTTTCAAAATAATAGTTATTGTCAACGTAAATGAACAAAATTATAATTAAAAGTTATGAAGCAACGTAAAAACAAATTTCTCAAAATAACAGTTATCGGTAACGTAAATTAAAAAATTCCTAAATAAAAGTTATGAAGCAATGTAAAAAACAAAAATCCCAAAATAATAATTATCGACAAAGAAAAATATACTTGTTACTTATAAGAGTTATTATGCAACTAAAAATATTTATTACATGATAATAGTTATAGGCGACGTAAAAAAATTTCTTATTGGGAATAATTATTATAAAGCAATAATTATAGAAATTTCTTAAATTAGGGCAATTTTTGTATCCCCAAAAATATGGGTAATAATTATTTTAGGTCCCTGATTAAAATATAATATTGTTTCGATATTTTTTGTATCCTTCACTGAAATGACGCCCTTTTTCATCAGTCTTAAAGTCGCTTTGTTAATTTCATAGTTAATCTGCTCAGCATACCAATCGCTCCTAATTCTGTCTCTACATTTGCCTATCAGTCTTTGTCCTATTCTGCCTCCATATCTACCTGGTTACCCTTTGTCTGCATATCTACCTTGTCAAATATTTTGCTCTGCCTGTCCCTAAATTTATCTGTCTTTATAACTACCAATTCCCACCTTTACCCGTCGCTACCCATTTCATTTTGCATCTATCTCGCTTGGCCCCAATCTATTTTCATCACAATCGGTTCTTTCCATTTTATGTCTCCATTATGTGTCCCATTTTATGGACTTATAGTCCATCTATTCCTGTCTCCATATCGACCTATTTATGTTTGTCTATCACAACCTCTCCGACCCCATACTTATCTATCGCTACCTTTGTCTATATCTACCACTGTTTCTCTCTAATATTGTCTATCAGTCTGTCCGTAGCTTTGTCTGTTTTTTCCTATGCAGAGTTGCCGCTTTTGGTCTTTTCGGACCAAAATTGGTCAGATTTTTTACTTTGGTCCGCTGGTCTGCTTAAACGAATTTCAGTTCGTTTTGTGATGTGAATATATTTCATATCATTAGTACAAAAAATTTATTAAAAAAATAAAATGGTAATTTAAAAATTACTTTAAAGATAATTTGGTCGGTTTAGATCGGATTTGGTCGGAAGTTTGGTCGGGAAAAAAATTTGTCAAGTGGCAATACGGTTCCTATGTCTATTCTCTTCTCTATTCGTTCCTTACTTTCTCTGGTCCTACGTTTAACTGTTTCTCTATCTATGTTTTCATCTCTATCGGGCCGTACATACCTTTGTTCTTAGCTCAGTGTGTCTCTCTAACTGTCTATCTTTACATTTTCCTGTCCTTAATACTCTCCGTCAGTGCTTTTGTCTATTTCAAACTGTTTCCATCCATAGGTCTCTCTGTCTGTCTTTTGATCCATAACTCTGCCTGTTCCTCCCTCTCCCTTCATAGCTCTGCTTGTCACTTTTTCCATCCATCTTCGTCTGTCCATACCTCTGCGTATTCTTAGCTAAATATAGTAGATAGTCTTTAACTTTTTTGGGTCCTTTTTATATCTGTTCCTATCACCATCCATACGTACCTGCTTGTCTCTTTCTGTTTCGTCCCGTCCCCATTCCTGTTTTTCCCTACATTTGTATATTCCCTATTTGCCTAATCTCTAGGCTGTCTGTCCCTATCATCTCTTGTTCCTAACTCTCCATCCATACTTCAGTCCATCTCTACCTCTGCCTGTTCTCTACTAAGGCTACTCATCCTTCCTTATATCCCCATCCTAGAAACTTTCCGTTCATTCAGTAACTCACCCGTTCATCGATTTGCCAATAAACCTCGCATCGTGCCCACACTTTTGATCCCTCATTCATACGCACAGGTCAGCAAAATATGTTATACCTACTTATATTTAAATATCCACTTGTAACCATTCATGTCAAGTTCATAACGAACTTCAAAAGTTCACTCACCCTTCGCGCAACTTTGCCCGCCACTTACAGTTAGTCTGAATCGGTGGCAACTGCACCAACAATGCCACAAACTTATAGTCGAGTTAATTGTGGTCTCATTCAATGTTATTGCTATTGTTTTTGTTGCAGTTTGTTTCGCCTTCTCCCTCAGTGCACATTGTGTTGTTTACGATTTGCATCGTTTAAAATTTGCCACTATTTGCGTAAATTTCAAATTGGTTAACTTGTTACCGCCAGCTACACGTTTAACCCCCCACATGGCGTCAGTTGCCACGATTTTTGTCGTTGCAACTTTGGCGCCAAAGCAGCAACATTGCACTGTCTCGACGCGAGGCAAAATCCAGCAGCATTCGTCGATGCTGCATAAAATGTTGTCATCATTTTCAATTTTTCCGCTTTGCAGGCTGCACAGCACATAAGCAATGGCAAAATTAATTTTCCACCTCCATTACGATCCGCTGGTCCATTACGATGTGCACGGACGGGCGCCGCACGCAACGTGCAGTGTCTGCCGTCGTTTACGTGGTGCACTCTTGCGCGGGCTTGGCGGGCGCCACTTGGCCTCCGGTGGCAGACGGCAAATGATCTGTCAAATGCAAGCCATGAAATGAGTGTGTTTGAGTTTCAAATAAATGCGAAATGTTTTTCATTTCTACGACTGCAACATGGGTGCCAAATGGAGAGAGTGAGCGAAATTCGTTTGAAATAATTCGATTGAGTGATGTTTGGAGTACACAAAAAATGTTATTATGACATTACATTTGAATTTTGAGCAAAGACATTCAGTAATGTTATCACGCTACGAAAAATATCAGTTGAAGCAGGGCAGAGACCAAGGGAGAACCTTATTTAAGGCAGTTGCCTCTCTGGATAATCCTAATTGGAGAGAAATGTAAATAAATATATTTCTGAATAAATAAAATCGTATTTTGTTAAATTACATAAAATAGTTTCACATTGTTTTAGCTTTAAAGTCGCAAGAAACTATAAGTCACCTCCATTGTCACTCACTGGTAGAGAGAGATGAAGGTGGAAATCCTTAGGCACTCCTTTCTTGGACAACTTGGTCGACCTAAGATCAGTCAACATAAGAGACTTGCTAGGTTTTATAAACAGAACAAATTGATTTGCCGTAAGTGAGATCACTTTTTCCTTATGGTATCACAATCGGCCCTTTTTGTGGCCTAAGTGTGTCTTTCGGCCCAGGCAGCCACTATAACCTAACCTAACTTTGCTTAGAAGTCTAAATTTTGATTATTTTGCCATTGTTCGTAATTCAATGGACAGATCGATAGATTTTGTACACTGAACGATCCTTTGTCTCAAGAAAATGTTTGATTTCAAATGATTTAGGGTCTTCCAGATCGATGTAGAGTGTTGTCCGAGTTCTGTCTTGAAACCACTGAACAGTGGTGATTGGTAAATGTTCCATGCATGTCAAAGCGCCATTCTCAAAATGCTCCACTAAACATGATAAAAAATACCACAGCAAACAATACCTTTAGCGTAGTATTTCCAACAGAAGTTTTAAGGCATAATTAGTATGTATTTTATGATTTTATGGCAATTTAATACCATAATGTAATTTGTATGGTATTATTACCACATACGGTAAGCAGTATACCATAATACCATTAATAATATCAATTGTGGTATTATATGTGGGAATCAGTATACCGTAATATCATAAGTATGGTAACATTACCACATGTGGTATTAATATACCACAATATCACAAGCTCTCATATAAGCATTATAAGTGTTTTAGACTGTCTTTCTAACGGTCTACGAGTTCAACTAGTTTAAATTACTTCTAGCCTTCGGTGCCAAAGTAATCGGTAACTCTTACCAATTACTCAGCAACTTCATTAGTGTGGTGTCATAATTACCGGATATTATAAGTTTGCAATTCTCTTTTGTCAACTCGAAAATTCACTTAATTTTCCGAACTAACATTTGCCATTTGTTCGCTTCTATCTTCGTTGCAGGTTACGCAAAAGACATTTCCGGAGTTGAAAGAGGTAAGTTGAATGAAAATCACTCGAGGCGTTTTCGCCAACACAAATAAACCAGCAGCCAGTGCTTTCCAGCTGAAAAAGCATCACTCACACAGCGCAGAAATAATATTAAAACGGGAGTGAAAAGCAAAAACCAGCAGAAAATGTTGAAAACAAAAATCGGGAAAAACTTAAAGTCGAAAATATGAAAGCGAAAAAAACACTAGTCCACAATTGACAAAAGGATAAAGACCTTTTCATTTCAACAGCTGCCACATAGACCAAACGTTGCGTTCGTTCATTTACGCTTTCTTTCACTAGCACTCGCACTCTCTCTTTTCCAGCTATTGCCCGTCTCTGTCTGTCGTTGACTTGCTGTTTGCCCATTTTTCTATTTAGCTGCTTTTTTGGTGCAAAAAAACTTTTACTATTTGCTCGCGCACAGCGCACTTTGCCGCTCCGCGACAGCGCCGCAACAGTCCAATTTATAATAAGTACTCGTACGCGCCGCTTGTTGCACTGCGCCGCCTGCCGCGTCGTCAGGAGCGTTGCCGCACTGCACCGCGTGACATGCATAAAGCGGCTCTAACTCTCCCCACCGCCGGGCTGTGGTTGTTGCGACTGCACTCGGCACCTCGCTGCGCCTCTAAACCGCATTCGAGCTGCGTTTCAGCGGCGCGTGGCCCATCGCATTCGGCCTCAAAGCACAACGTTGTGGTTTTCACCTGAAAATGTTCGCTGCCGCTGGCGCACTTTGGCTGGTTTAGCGTGCACTTGCACGTGTGTCCGTTATTTACGTCTGCGCCACCAGTCAGCGGCAGCAGCAGCAGGAGAGCTGTCAACGTGCACGTAATTCTATGCCGGCGCCGCTGTTAGTCCTAACTGACATTCTGCCAGTCTGTCGCACACAGCGCTCGTGGATATCGTTAAAGTAAAATGCCACTGAATTCGATGGTTGCGAAACGGTGTTGGAAACATATCCACATAACGACGACAGTAGCGGGGCGAATTCCATCGAAAATTGCATTCGTTTCTTTCATAAAAGTTTTGAAAAAAAAATGTATAAATATTTGTTGGAAAAATATTTGAAATGTGTCGAGTTGAAATTAAAGTTTTGTTTGTTTAGTAGATATTTTTTAATCATTTACTTATAATCAGGGAAAGGATTTTGTGGAAATTGCCCTTTTTGTTTGCTGCTAGATAGAGCATTTCTGATTGAAAATGAGCACGAATTAGGTCCTCCTGATTAGAAATATACCACTTTTATTTTGCCTTTTTTTGCCCTAAAAAGGCAGTTTGTCTTTTTCACCCATAAATGCCTTTTTAAGTGCATATTTTACCTATAAATGCCACAACATGCCTTTTTCAAGATTTGTCGAGCGCCTTTTTATTTTTCTTTCGTTTTTAATATTTTCCACCTTTTGTTTTGCAAAAATACCTTGAAACTAAAAAAAATTAAGTAGCAACATTGCAATTTCGTTAACTTATCGATGTTTTTACATTGATTTGATCATTCCTAAGCCGTTATTTTTTGTTGTGCAGTGGAAAATTTAAAGAAAAAAACATGCCAAAATCAAAAAGTTCGGTTAGCGCAAATATTTTATTTTTTTTTTTTGATACAAGTACGGCTTTTATGCTTTTATATGAGAAGTTAAAATATGAATTTAAAATATGTGCCTACTTTTCAATTAAAATATCTTAGTTTTATTTTTTAACTATCTTTGAAAACCTTGATGTTCCTTTTCTTTTACAAAAAACGAGGTATAAATATTGAATGTTGCATACGTCAGATGAAATAAAATTATTAAAAAATACATACCGTTCCCCCTTTTTTTAGATTTTCTAGTATTTTTTTCTTATTTTTAAATGCCTGTTTTTGCCTTTTTAACAGTTTTTAATGCCCTATTTTGCCTTTTTAGGCAGTTTTTAGTGCCTTTTTCTGCCTTTTTGGCAGTTTTTAGTGCCTTTCCGTGCCTTTTTTGTTATTTTATTTTGCCTTTTTTATAGGTTTTTAGGTCCTCAAAATCCTTTCCCTGCTTATAATAGTAGATAGCAATAGTAAAAAGATAGATAGTAAAAATTACAACTTGGTTATAGAAGCAGAAGCATTGGTGCCCAAGACTTTCAGTTCTTTTTGGAGTTAGTTCCTAACTCCAGGTGAGTTCGAGGGTCTACCTAGGATAATAGGTAGATTAGACTACTTAGGCCTATATGTGGCCGGTTCTGATACTACAATTTTCACCCCTTTGAAATGTCTACGCAACTCTGTTCTATTCAACATGAATGTTTGAATGTTTGCTGGATTTAAAAAAATTATATCATGTCTGTATGCACATATTTCATTTTTGATTTCACTTTAGGAAATCAATATTAAGTATTAGAAAAGAAAATCAGGTTAGTTTGGAACAAAAAGACGGTTTTATAACGCAGATCATTTCTTTGCTTCAGCCAAAACGATCCTCTTCGGATTGCTTTTGATTTTCTTTACAGATAATACAGTCAAAGTATCCAAGATAGCGAAGATAAACAAAAAGAAATTTTTATCAAAATATGTGGTCATGTTTTCTTAACCTACGTTGATAGTTTAATGAGGTTTGGGTTTAATGAGCCTAGGATTATTGACACACTTCTATTCGTTCCCTCAAAGCAGAGCCTGCGTCAAAAATTGTCTTTAAAACCTCGACTTTTAGCTTCCTAACGACTTAGTAGGGATTTGATGAGAGGGCGAAAGTTCAGGATTTATTTCAATAATTAGAAACAAACTTTAAGCAAAACGAAATTAAATAAATGGAAAGCATTAAATGAAAGTAAAATAAGTTTATGGCCTCAGAAAACGAATGTCGGTTGCTCATTTAAGTTTAGTGGAACATACGGCAGAAAGAAAATCATCGTCTCAGAAAACGAATATCTTTTGCTCCATTAAATTATTTAAAAAAAAAAAATTTCGTAAAAAAATTTGATAAAATCATCAGTTCTATCAATCAATCAATCAATTACACTGCACAACAGCATGTCTGTTGCATGGAGTTTTTTACATGAATCTGAATCGTTTTTCCACGCTGTTTTCAAAACCATACTCCGTTTTTATGTAACAGCTCTAGTTTTCGCAAAAAATGGGCGTGTCACTTTTTCGAATTTTCCTCGGCTTTTTTCTCGTTTTCGATTGTAATTTCTGAACCAATAATCCTATCGACATGATTTTTATATAGTTGCACTAACAACATCTCACGCCATCTTTTCTGACATTAATCAATTTTATGCGTTCAAAATTGGCGTTGTAATAAGGTTTCAAAGTAGGAAAATATTGAATTTCAAGGCGTTTTTTCTGATGGCGAAAATTGTACAGATGTTTCATAAATCAAGTTACGAAGTATATGAATATCTTAAGAAGAAACATCAAGCAATACAACACAGCCAAATGATTTGGCGGAATACACATTCGCATCGAAATAATAGCAAAAATATACCATAGCCATTTTCATCACTTTTCATACTTTTTCCTTAAAAAATTAGGGGCCTCAAAATATGCTCTTTTATATGTTCCATTTATAGTCTGAAATACAAGCAAAAAACAAAAATATTTTTAATTGCTCGAAACAATAAAAATTAAAAACTTTGCATATTTTGAGGCTCCTAATTTTTTAAGGAAAAAGTATGAAAAGTGATGAAAATGGCTATGGTACATTTTTGCTATTATTTCGATGCGAATGTGTATTCCGCCAAATAATTTGGCTGTGTTGTATTGCTTGATGTGTCGGTTTTCATTATACACCTAACTCGTTACTTGATTTACAAAAAATGTGTATGTTTTTAACCATCAAAGAAAACGCCTTAAGCTTCCATATTTTCCGACTTTGAGGTCCAATTACCGCGGAATTTTAAAACTTATAAAAATAAGTTGCATCGGAAAAGAAGCCGTGCGGTGTTGTTAATGCGATAAGGTGAAAATCATGTCTATCGGTATTTTGGTTTAGAAATTACGATCAAAAATATGGAAAAATTAGAGGAAAAACTGAAAAAATGACACGGTACTTATATCACACTAACTAGAGCTGCTAGAAAAGATCTGAGGATAGATTCGAAATCAGCGCACCCAAATTATTAAGAAACAGTAGAAAAACTCCATGCAACAGAAAAAAAGTGCGATATTGTTGTGCTGTGTTATCAATTGAACGATATGAATGGATTGAGATGCTAAATTTGATTTGATTAGAAATGATGAATTTGAACCCTTTGCAGCAACTTTGAAATGGCTTAAAGTTAAAAGCAACAGAAGCTTTAGAATTTTACATTCATCAAACGCCAAATCGTTTCACACACCACGTTCGTATTTCTATATGTATGGTTGCATTAAAAATACGTCTTTTTCTTTGCAAATAAACCTGTCCAAAAAAAACCACAAACATATCCAGCAGCGCGATTCATGTTGGGAATTGTTTAAGCATTGGAATAAAATTCTTTGCTCAGCGCGAAAAAAATGAAATCAACTCGAAACTTGCGACGTCGGAGTCATTGCGACCACTAAAACAAAGCACGATAAAAAATCCGAGACATAAAGCACCAAAATTCAAACTTTTATAATTTGCACATTGCAAATACAAAAAATAAGAAAATAAAACACGAGTCGAGCAACAGTAGTCGTAACTGTAGTTGTTGTACGCTGCGTTGCAGTCGAAGTTTGATGATAAAAACCAGACCAGACCGCACCAGCGTCAGCCGGAGATACTCGTGTAAGCGGCAACGGTGGCTGTGTGTGCGTCGTCGGTCGGCGAGCGTAGCGTAGCGAACGTGGCGGCGCGGCACAACATGGCAGCGCATCCGGCAAAGACAACGGATATGAATATCCCTAAAGCCATCAGACGGCGCAAATGAGCGTGCAGTTATTGAGATGAAAATTGCAAAACAACAACAACAAAATACAATAACAAAACAGCGCAGCACAATCCAAAAGGAACACAGCTAAGAGCGCCGCAAAAATAAAAATACGCAGAAAGAGAAAGTACCAATAACTCGGCGTGACCATGTGTGTGTGTGTGTGAGTGGGTGTATGGGTGGGTGTGTCGACAGAGGAAAATCACAATGAAATGGCAACTGTGAAAAAGCCATTTACCATGGCGCACAGTGTGGGCTTTATGCGCCGTTCCTAAATCACACGGCCATGCCCTTCGTTCGCTGAACGCCGCCAACGTAGCCACTGCCGCCACGTTGCGTTTTCAATGTTCGCTTAGTGAGTCGTCGATATTCTCTCTTGCATGGAGCTTTGTTTTATTTAGTAACATAAATGTTGGCTGGCTAGCGTCCCTTTTGTTTTTCGTTTTGCTGCCTTTACGGTGCATGAAACTGACATTAGAACTTATGGACACATGCGACCAATGTTGGGTAGTAACAACAATGCGAATGTGAATGAATCAACGTTTAAATTACGGGAGCAAAACGCAAATTCTGAAGAGAGACACTATGCGAAAATGTGGGAATCGCTTGGTGGGTGTCGCTACTCGAGACTATTTTTACTGTTTGTAAATAAAAATAACCCATAAGAAGTTGAACTAAGTAAGCTTGTGAAATGAAAAGATTTGAGAAAGGGAGAACAATTGTTTCTTCAAAAAATTATCTTCTTCAGGAACATTAGTAGGGTTAATCTTCGTCCGGTTGGGTAGCGGCCGAAAAAAGGCCTTATTTTAAAGATTTATTTGGCGACTATGGAACTTATGGACTTATTTAGAGAAAAAAACCCTAATTTTAAAGATTTATTTATTTTGGAAAAATGTACAAGACTTATTTTCAGAGGGTTTATTGAACACATACTGAGGTATAGAAAAGAATTTTTTTTAAATTTTTATTCAAAATGGCTAGTCACCTGGTTGGGTAGTGGTATAGCCGTATATAGACGTATACCTTGTAGGAATTCGGACTGGTCCAAATGTAGTTTTTCAACTGGTTGCTTGTCAGTCATAGCTGACCTCAGAACCCATTCGTTTCCTTGGAGCAAACTCACCCTTTTAACGTGGCGGTGTCCTAGACGACAGTGAATTGTCCCCGTCTGCATCCATTTGCAACTAGTCCCAAGTCAGTCCTACGTAAAACAGTTTCTAAACCAGTTGCGAAGCGAGTAGTTTGCGAACTATTTCATTCTGGATTAGTTTTCTAACGAGTTAATTTTTGTGGGGAAAATATAACAATGAAATTTTTCAAAAATTATTTTATTTAAAAAATACTTTCAAAAAACAACAAAATTCTGCCGCGAATGAAAAACAAGAAATATGGTGCACGTAAAGATGAGCCAAGATGAACTTGGACTTGCGGACACACTTCTGTCGAAACTGTTTGGGGCCTGACGAAATACAACATCCTGACTTCGCCTGCAATTAATAAATAAATAAATAAATGAATTAATAAATAATGATACGTAAACAAACAAATTAATTTACTAATACATACCTTTCAGCTGCTGCTGTAATTCGTTGCTTCACGCAACCACGCAAAATTCTGAAATCAATCAAGGCAAAACGTGCAAATCGAGCGAACTTCGAGTGATAAAAACAGACATGTTCGAAAAATGCAAAAATTTCTACGTTGTTGTTGTAACAAAAGTATCGGCCTTAACAGTATTTTGTTGATTATTTCACCTTTGTTTCGTCTTTCGTATTTTTATGTCTCTTCTCGCCTATGAACGCGCACACAGAACGTGAACGATTAGACGCGAACTGACTGATTTCATTCGCTGACAGTTACTTGGACAACTAGTTGTCAAATTGACTTACAAAAAACCAGTTGAAAAACCAATGAATTTTGGGAACCAGTTGTCTCAGGTCCGACAGGGTATCTACAAAAATCCTCGGTAAGCCGAAGGTTAAACAACTTTTTGTTTGTTTTGCATCAACCATAAAAGAGCTTCAAATTCTTGGTTAGGGTTCCAGTGTAATCTATACTAATCTTTGATATCTACCACTATTTTGAACCATTTTAACTCGAATGTGCTCGAATTTTTTTCTCTAATACCGCAAAAACATGCTTTCATCGATTTAATATGAAGCATCATTGAAAAAAGCAAATTTTTTTTTAGTGCATGTATGGTGTGATCGGGTTAACGCTTTCAGACTCAAATGATCGGATGAGTGAAAGTACAAATCTCTATCTTTAATCTTTCTATGGCACCATTGTTTAAAATTTTTGCCCATAGTTGAACCCATTTCAGCGCCAACATTCCAAACATTCACCAAAAGGTTACATTCACGGATGAATAAATCGATTGCGGTGGTCTTGCTGATCTGAAATACCTACATATATCTCATTTCTCATGACGCAAATGCCTCCTTGTCGGCATCATTGCCAATCAGCCATTCTAGCCAGCTGCTTTCGATTGCCTTCAATGCAAGGTTAATTACATCGAAGAGGCACGCAGAAATTTCACGAATTCCATTAGAACTGCAAATTGGATCAATGCCAAAATTGAGTTGTCGCTCTGAAGTGACCTAAAAGCCGCAGGCAATTTTTTTGTTATTGCCAAAAATATTCCATTTTAATTGGGATAATGCATTCGTAATTGGAAACTTCAAACTTGCCACGCGGTCGAGCATCCTTCGGCTCGTTGTACTGTTGTACTGTTATAGACGTAATTAAGCATCCTTGTCAGCCATTTCCATCGTACACAACACTCGAACGCACTTGTGCTCCGCCATTAAAATCCGACTAAAGCCATGAATAAAAGCGCGTCAAGCTGACGGCGGTGCGACGACAAAGAGGTAGACAACGTCGCACCGAATCAATCAGAATGAGTACAAGTGCGCATATAAAAACAATAAATACATATAAAAACAATAAAACAACTTATGGCATAACAGACGCACAACCAACGGCAGAACGCCGAATCGCAACAATGAAGCAACAATGCGGCGTGGGAGCCAAATCAAATAATACAACTTGACTGTCCCAAATATAACAAACAAAAAAAGAGAGAGCAAAATAAAAAGGAAACAACAACAAATACAAATAAAGAAGCATAGAAGAAAATACTCGAACGTGTCGGGAGTCGGCCTTATCAACGTCGTCGACCGCTGCAGCGCCTTTCTTTCACTTATTTATTGATTCGAGCCTTGGTGGGGATTTTGTTCGTATTTATTTATTTATTTTTTTGCTCTTTGCATTTTGTGTTTCGCCTTTTGCGTTAAAGTTGAGCAAGTCGAGGATCGTTGCCGCCTTGCTTGACTTTTGTGTTTTTCACTTGAGATATTCTGCCACGTTTATTTGCCTTTCCTGCTGGGTCCTACATAAATTTCTTTAGGTGTCCGAGGTGCTGTGGTTGTTGGCTTTCTTTTTGCACTTGCACTCGTCAACAATGGCGACAACAATAACAGCAACAACAGTACAAAAAAAAAACACTAAATAAGTGGCAATAGCGGCGGGTGGCAACGTCGGCATGGAGTTGGAATAAACAATGAGGGCGGTTTGAATAATAGATTTTACGGGTATATTGCTGGCGTCTTGCAGATGATTGCATAGTGTCGGCATAGAGTGGGCAAATGCGGAACGACGGCAAATCAAAGAACGAAATCGAATCGAAATCATTTTGATGATGTAAATAAAACATGACCAAACAAGGCTTTTGACGTTCGGTTCCGCGTTGTTGCCACAGCGCGTTGCCTCATTGAATTGGGCACCAATATTTCGCAATATTGTTTTGATTGTTGTTTGTTGGCATCGCTGTGGCTTAAGGAGTTGCTGTTGTTGTGGCTTCTAGAGGCTTTATAGATAATTGGTTTTATAAAAACAAAACCGAACCCGAACCGTAAATAAGATACATTTTTAACAGTTGAGTGAAGGTAAAAGATGCGCAGAGAAATAGAAGGAAATTATTTGGAAATTCGGCCAAAGACTGTCTAAAGGAAACGAGATATTGGCTATTTTTGCATTTTTTAATTTGAAGCAGCAAGACAAATACAAATATTTTGAAAGCTCCAAATATTCGTCGTTGCTTGTCAGCGTAATTGAAAAGCTTGAGGACCACTTTCAATGATTGATTGGCATTGTTTACTGGTACAAATATCTATGCAGAATTGTTAGTGAAAGGGCCATTACAATTTTCCGCCTGGGCATCTCCAAACGCTGTCAGAATAGTCATTACTTTGCTTTTATATTCCCTCATTAGAGCTAACATGAAGCTTGTTTTTATGTAGCAACTAGCTGGGCCCTTCGGTTTTGCACGCAAGTACTCTTGTTTCCCCCGATACAAATTCTTAACCCATGTTGACCACGTCAGATTTTGATTAAAAAACAAAAAAAAACATGTGTCTAATTATCTTTGATTTCAAGTGTTACTAAAAACTGTTCAGTCAAAAGGCCCATTAAATCATGTGTTTTCACATTTACTCTAAACAAATTCTTAATCAATCAATCAAATTCTTTCAAAAAAATGAAAAGCACGTTTTTATCATTCCCCGATTCCCGAAGTGGAAAAAGTGAAAACACGTGTCAAATTATTCCACCAAGTTTAAAGTCAATCGGCCCATTAATTCATGTTTTTCACAATTTATCCACACAAACCGTCGCTGACCCCGTCCGATTTTGATATTCGGAAAAATGAAAAACACGTATCGAGTTATTTTTCATTTGAAGTACCTACTTTCACCAAGTTTGAAGTCAAAAGGCTTGTTTCTCCATACATACTTTTAATCCGTCGTTGATCCAGTTTAGATTTCGATTTTGCAAATAATGACAAACACGTGTCTAGTTTTTTTTATTTCAAGTATTTTTACAATGTTTGAAGTCAATAGGCTTATCGGTTCATTTTTTGTCGGAGTCTTCCCGTAAACAAACCTTAACCCATTGTTCACCCAGTTAATTTTTGATTTTCGAAATATTATAAAATACGTGTTGAATTATTTTTGATTTAGAGTATTTTCAGGAAGTTCGAAATCAATATGTCTATTAAATTACGTTTCTTCATACAACACCTTAACACATGTTTTGCCCTTTTAGACCCCGATTTTAACTAAATCCCGTCTTAGCGGAGGTTCATTCTTTTAGATGTACCTACAGTTCAAATTTCACATTCGTAGCTTCAGCGGTTTGAGCTGGGCGATGATAAATCAATCAGTCCGTCAGTCAGGAAAAACAACCTGTATATATATACATATATATATATATATATAAAATTGTAGGCGGTACCACGCCCCTTTGTCCAACGCTCACAACTTTTTTCTAGTCGAATTGTGCGACTAAGTGGTAAGTTCGTACAAAGTTCCATTGATGTGCGACTTACAGTACTACGAAAATGTTGGGTCATCAAAAATAAGTCACGCCCCTTTTCCAACGCCGATCAAATCTCATCACTAGAATGACAATTCCGAAGCTATTCGATATAAAAGAATTGAGTTGTATGGGCGGTGCCACACCCCCTTGTTCAATACCCACCCCATTCCCTCTATCGAAGGACATGATTAAATAGTAAGTTCGTACCAAATTTAATTGATGTGTGACTTATGGTTCCACAGTTATTGTCTAAAAATGTATGCTGATGGTGTCATGCCCCGTTTTCCCGACTTATCTTTTTTCCTAAACCTTCGCGTAGCAATTACGAACAAAAACGCCGAAGTAAGTATCCAATTTGGTCCAGTCGTTTTCAAGTTTTAAGCAGCCGAACGAACCAAGATTCATTTTTATATATATAGAAGATATTCATATAATTTTCAAGGACTGTAACTTTAAATGACTGAAGATTGGTTAACGAAAATCTCAATTTGCTGTACGCAGCACACTGAAAATTAAGCGGTTAATGCTAACCACAAATTCAGTCAGAAGCCAACGCGGTTAACATTATTCAAAGCGATAGTAAGACAGCCAGGGATTGCTAACACTGAAATAATATTTTCCCACAGAAGCATTCGAAGAACATTGAGAAGAATTTCAGCTTCAAGCAGGCTACCAAGAAACTTGAAAAAATCGCCAACATATATTTGAGTACAAATGCAGTTTTCAGTTCGTTGTTACTTCAATTTCTGTCTTGCATTTAGTTGCAAAAACAGTTGCACTGATTTCATCTGTCATTGCCTCTGGTGCTAAGCTGTGTGTGCGGGGTGTAGGGGAGGGGGGCCTCAGCTGAATGACTGCACGACGCTTATCTCTTTCTCTAAGTTTCCTAAGAAATTATCGCTCTGTGCGTGCAGCAACTTGTAGCACTTGGCAGCAGTGCGTGAACTCTGCTGGCGCTGCTGATCGTTGTTGCTGCAGTGTCGTTGACATCTTATTATGTTCTTTGTGCGCTCTCTTCGCCGCAGCTGACAGTCTGTCAGCTTTGTGGCTGCACATGCGAGCATAATTCTTCGCGTTGTTATTATTTTGACTTTTGGGTTTCTGGTTGCTGGCTTCTTATCTACATTTGACGGTTAAATACATTTGACACTGTGGTGCAGTGTCATTTGAATTTTGTTTACGCTCTCATTAGTACAAACTGTGGGTGTCAAGTGTGCTTTTGACTTTGAACTCGACTCTTGCCTTGCCAGCTGTATTAGGGACGCGCTCGACTTTATGAAACCTTCATAAATAATATTGCTCACAGTTTTCGGAGAACATTTTGTGATATGCAAAGTAATGGTTAAGAAATGTTTGAAGCACAATTTCTACAAATTCAATGAATGATAAAAGTTCAAAGTGTGGAGAAATACTTCGAAGACCATTAGCTGTATTTACGATCTGTGGTTTTTGGTCTTGTATCGTGTATTCTTGGTATCTGTATTTTCTTGATAGTGGTCTCACTTTATAGATTCTACTATCGATAAATTCTTTCACTCATGGCAAATATTTTAATTAAATTTCATTTTCGTAAATTCTTACAAAACTTGTTTTAAGGACACTTGATAATAAATTTGCATTCTGAACTGCGTTCGAATTTATGTTTTTTCGAATTTTTTGCTTATTCCCGGCTTATTCCCGGCACTTATTAATGAAAATTCCTCAAATTGAAAGTGTCGCGGAATTTTTATCTGTACCAAAAATTTGTATCTCTAACAAAATGTAAACAAGATCAGATGATTTTGCAAATACTAAGTATTTACAACGAGGTCGTTCACTATCTGCTGTAAAATTTGATAAATTTTACCAAATTTACTACAAAAACCACAGATCGTGAATACGGCTATTGAGTTTAATAGTTGTAAAGTTGATAATAGTTAAGCAAATGAAAAGAAAGCATCTTAAAGGAGAACATTTATTGGAAGAACATTTGTGAAATTGTCAAGCAATAAGTCTTTTCCGTCCAACTGTCACAAAAGGCGTTTTGGGGTAATTTTATTGCTGGCTGTTAATAACAATTTGTGGTTAGTGTTAACCTCTTTGCTGGTCTAAAGCATCAATAGTTGCTGCATTAGTTAAATTTTCATTAAATATCCTGAAAACAATCCTTAAAGTAGTTTAAATATTACGTCCCTAGATTGACACTTTTTTCAGAATGCTTAATTTTTTTTTAATTATCCAATGTTTTCGTTGATTAAGCCTATTATAATTGTGTACTACAGCACAATGTGTGTGTTAATAATTTAATTAACATATGCAAATTATGTTCGAACCAACTCGTCCAGTGAGAAATTATAAACTAATTAAACATTAATTGAAGTGATTACAAAATCAACTCAACTCGCACATTCACCATTTTGCAGTAACGGTAAACACTAACAACAAGCAAACACTTAGCTACATACACTCATACACACCTACATACATACTCACACAAATTTATAAACAATCCATTGGCAAAAATGATTAATGCAAGAAATGTGTGAATGCATTTTTCTAACTCTTCAAGTGTCAGAATTTGCAATTTGCGCGCAACGTAACGTAAGGTTGAGCAATAATTGCTGGCACTTGCATAAAAAACGTGCAAATGAAAATTTGCCATCAAGTCAGAGCGACCCATGTGGTTTTTGCTTGTTGTTGTTGTACGCTCGTATGTCAAAATGCAATTAATTAACAGCAGCAGCAGCAACGGGAAAGAAGAAACCAGCAAAAGCAGCAAAAAGAGCACAGAAGGCAACAGTAAACGAATTTTGTTATGCAGCAACTGTGACAAACAACAACAACAATAACAACTATAACAACATTGGGCCCCCATAAATGACTCATGTCATTAGCAGCATCTACACAACAGTTGCCGCCCCTGCACTCGAATGCGAATGCGAACAACAGTCAGCAGAAGATTCGACAAGCGTAAACGAAAAGCAAAAAGAAACAACAACAGCGAATTAACAAAAAAAAGTTGTAAAATAATTTTTTAACTTTGTGCACTTTTCGTTGGTTTTTGTGGGTGTGTGTGTGTGAGTTGAGTGGGTGGGGCAAGCGAAAGGAGACGCATGACCATGAATCATGTTGTATGTGTGTTTGTTGCACTTTTTTTAACCAGTGTTGCCAGCACACTCTCCACTCCAGTCTCCACTGCTGCTGCTGTTATGAGTTATAGTGCTTTTGTTGTTTTTGTTGCTGCTGTTGAACTTTGCACATTTAGCCGCTCGTCGTGCACACACTATCTCTCGCTTTTTCTGTCCGTCTGTCCAGCTGTCCTCTGTCCCTTCGGCTGTGACTTGTCTCTGTCCTTTGCATTCATATCTTGCTGCATGCATTTGCATTTGCATTCGTTGTTGTTGTTGTACGTGTATCTTGCAGTTTGTGCCAGTGGCCGCTGCCGTCGCCACCGCTGCCACGACCATTTATTTTAAAGTGTGCGCACTTGTGTGCGCTTCAAGTGTCATTGTTGGCAATTACGAGCATTGCTCGCCTCGCTGTTGTTGTTGCTGTTGCTGTTACTAATGCTGCGGCTGTTGTAGTTTCAGTGGCGACTGCATGCATTTATGACAGCAACAAAGCAGCTGCTGCATGTTCGCATGCAATTTGCATTACATGCGCCCGCACTGCCGCATTGTTGTCCGCTGATAACGTTAGTGTCGACCAGCGGCACAACTGGCACCAGTGTCACTTGCAAATTTGCCAACATTCAATTCTGCATATATTCTGTAAATTGTTAAAACGTGAACAAATATTCGAGGGGAACGAAATTTCGGTATTAGAAAAATTAGTACAAACATTTTTTATATGAAAATTAAAAAAGAATACAAAATTTAAAATAGTTGAAATATAAAAAAATTTAATAGAAATATAACAATACTAAAAAAATTAAAACAAAAATAAAAAAATAACAGGTAAAAATATAAAAATAATAACCAATAAAAATATAAAAAATATAAACATAAAAAATACAAATGTAAAGAAATTGAAAAAAGTAAAACAAGATAAAGATATCAAAATAAAATAAAAAAATTATTTAAAAAAAATATTTGATATTAAAAATTTATACAAAATGACAAAATTATAATAAACTAAAAAATTATAAAAAATAAAAATAGAAACATAAAAATTAAAATATAAAAAAATACAAACATAAAAATATATAAAAAAATTAAATAAAATGAAGATTCCAAATTAAAATAAAAAATTATTTAAAAAATTATAATAAACTAAGAAAATATAAAAAATAAAAGTATAAAAAATATAAACATAAAAATATAAGTATAAAAAAATGCAGATATAAATAAATAGAAAACAAAATAAAGATACCGAAATAAAATAAAAAATTTTAAAATACATAATTTAAACAAAACTATTTGATATTAAAAATTTATACAAAATGACAAAATTATAATAAACTAAACTATTAAAAATAAATGTAGAAACATAAAATTAAAATATAAAAAAATGCAAATGTAAAAACAATATAAAAAACTAAAACAAATTACAGATACCAAATTAAAATAAAAAATTACTAAAAAAAAATACAAAAAAACTATAATAAACTAAAAAATATAAATAAAAATATAAACATAAAAAATATAAATATAAAAATATAAAACAAAATAGAGATACCGAAATAAAATAAAAAAATTATTAAAAAAAATTATAAAATATTATATAATAAACTAAACAATTATAAAAAATAAATATAGAAACATAAAAATTAAAATATAAAAAAAATGCAAATGTAAAAACAATATAAAAAACTAAAACAAAATACAGATACCAAATTAAAATAAAAAATTACTAAAAAAAATACAAAAAAACTATAATAAACTAAAAAATATAAATAAAAATATAAACATAAAAAATATAAATATAAAAAAATGCAAATATAAAAAAATATAAAACAAAATAGAGATACCGAAATAAAATAAAAAAATTATAAAATGTTATAAAAAATAAACAAGTTATATAAAAAAATTAAAAATGATTTAGAAAAAACTTTTCCTTTACACTTTTTATTGAATTTTTCAACAGGAAACGCCCTAAAATTCGTCCTCTGACACCATCACTAAATTAGTCGTGAGAATTTCGTGTGTTCCGTTGGCCAAATATTTCGGCGTACTCGTCTTTTTTACATATGAAATGTACGCTGTTGCTTGCCGACTGCCATGGCGAGCCGAACGCGGGGCCGAGGCGCAGCTTTAATGGCGCGTAATTAAAAGACTTTGCGTATTTGTAAACCCCCCCCTTCACTCGTTTGTCTCTCCTGTTGGCTGCCTGGTTGGCTACCTGCCGCCCTCTGTCCACTTTCAACTGCAACGCAGGCGAATACTTGCTCGGCTGGACCACTTCGCCTGTCAGTTGTGCAAAAAGCGTACCGTTGGCCCTTTTCGTCTGCCAGCCATATCAGCGGGATGCAGTCGGCCGGCTGAAGGCGATAGCTGTGCGTACTCGCAGTTGCACAGCGGTGTGCACATAAATACAAATAAATTTTCACGCACACACGTACGTACATTTGTGCATATAAAGATCTGTATATATGTACGTATGTTTATATATACATATAACAGTAAATGCGTTTATGTGCTTTCGTTTGATTGCTTATATGGCTGCACATTGCTCTGGAAACATAAACAAAAAAAAATACGAAAAAAAATTAACAACTCGAGCTCAACATGTTAATGTGGCAACGCTGTTTTCGGGCTGCCACTTGACTTTCATTGGTGTGCTGACTGAAAGTTGGGGCGACGGCTTGTTGTTGTTGGTACTTTTGTTTATAACGGCACATGCATTTCTATACGTTTGCTGTTGTAGTTGTTGTTGTTGTTGCTAGTAAAG
Source organism: Melieria picta (assembly GCA_964056695.1). Lineage (NCBI taxonomy): Eukaryota > Metazoa > Arthropoda > Insecta > Diptera > Ulidiidae > Melieria > Melieria picta. Next base: position 70,384,224 of record OZ057399.1, on the reverse strand, counting down.
TGCAATTTGCAATAAAATTTACTTATAAGATCTTTAGTGCACTTTGTGATGCTTTAAAATGCAACGAAATACACTTTAATGGAATTTAATTAAAGTTTTTTGCTCTCATAGAAATGGTGCAAACGAATTTTATTATCGAAAAAATGTATGCCTATCGGATATCATTAAATTAATCTACCTTACCACTAATTACCATTATCATTACAATTCTGTTTAGATCGCTAAACACTGCCCGCCACGCAGCTCTTAGAATTTGATGTTGTCAATAATATTGTATTGTGTTCGTCCATTTATGTGTTTGTATGTACGGATGGCAGCCCTGGCCATCCCGAAGGGAGCTTGCGCGGCCGGTAGGCACTCGACCAACGAACTCCGGTGAACTAACATCAACCCACACAAAACCTAACAATTTCATATACATTTTTAAACAAACACTAAACATTTAATAAAACATTACCAAAAAAAAAACCGACACAAACTTAAACTGCTTTTATTTGTACAAACATTCACAATTCTTTTATTTCGGCGCGTTCGCGCGGCAGTGTTAATGCGCAGATTTATTCAAATTCATTACCATCACTATTACTTTTGCTCCCATCACTACCATTGCTCTCACAATTACCATTACCGCCACCATTACCGATGCCATTACTATCATTATTACCGTTATTGACATTATCATTATCAAAACCATTACTATTACCATTACCATTACCATTATCAATTGCAATACCATTACCATTATCAAAACCATTACTATTGCCATTACCATTACTATTACTATTACCATTACCATTGCCATTTCTATTACCATTATCATTACCATTACTTTTACCATTACCATTACTATTACTATTACCATTACCATTACCATTACCATTACCATTACCATTACCATTACCATTACCATTACCATTACCATTACCATTACCATTGCCATTGCCATTTCTATTACCATTATCATTACCATTACCTTTACCATTACCATTACCATTACCATTACTATTACTATTACTATTACTATTACTATTACTATTACTATTACTATTACTATTACTATTACTATTACTATTACTATTACTATTACTATTACTATTACTATTACTATTACTATTACTATTACTATTACTATTACTATTACTATTACTATTACTATTACTATTACTATTACTATTACTATTACTATTACTATTACTATTACTATTACTATTACTATTACTATTACTATTACTATTACTATTACTATTACTATTACTATTACTATTACTATTACTATTACTATTACTATTACTATTACTATTACTATTACTATTACTATTACTATTACTATTACTATTACTATTACTATTACTATTACTATTACTATTACTATTACTATTACTATTACTATTACCATTACCATTACCATTACCATTACTATTACTATTACCATTACCATTACCATTACCATTACCATTACCATTACCATTACCACTACCATTACCATTACCATTTGTTTTCTTTGTCGGAACAGTCTAGCAAACGCGGCACTTTGACATTACATACGTCCATTGTATTACGACTTGCTGTTCCCTGTTAATGTGTTTTGAATCTACCCGACCTTCGAAGAAATCTGAATAGATCCTGGGGGGGCCAAGGACCATTACCATTACTATTCCATTTCTTCTACCACTACCATTACAATCACCATTCCCATATCGATTACCCTTACCATTACCATTATCCAAATCATTTTTATAAACTTTCAACGTCCCCCCTTTTCCAGTGTATTACAACACAATGGAATTAATGGAGGAGCTCACAAAGGCGCTACAACTTGCTCATTTTCATCTCCAATATTCTTGTTGGTCTGTTCAACTTAATGTATCTGTCTGTTTGTCGTTTGGTCCCTTTGCCTGACAGTCGGTCGATTTCGCTACCAGTCGTCGTGTCCTTTGCACATGGGAACAAAACTTGGCACAACTTCTACACAACAAAACTAACGAATGATGGGGCGCCAGCAAGCGGCAGTGCGCGCCACAAAGTGTGAGCAACGCGAAACGGGCAAAATGTGACAAATGCAAAAAATTTACTTAGTTTTGCTTAGTTTTATAGTGATTTCTTTATGAGGTCAATTACCCAGCAACAGTATCGTTACACCAACACTAATACCAACAGCAGCGCCAACTTTATCGCCGCGGAAGGCTTAAAATTGGTTGAATGTGGCAAACGACAGGCCATTCCATGCCAGAGCCGGCCGGGTCGGGCCATGCCATGCCGAGCTGTTGAATGCCAATGTTGGTGCACTATACTTGGTGCGCATGTTGTTGTTGCAGTTGGCCCGCAGCAGCTGTCGTTTTCACTACGGTGCCTGGCTCACTGGTTGACTAGTTGGCTGGCTGGCTGACTGTTTGGTTGGTTGGTTAGTCTCTATGGGGTGAAACATGCGCGGGTGGCCGCTTTTCAGCCGAGTCAATGAACCCATTTAATTTTATTTCATTATGAAGTGTGGATGCATTTTCCAATTAACTGCTTGGCAAATTATAAATTTACACTATATTACATTTAATTATTGTGTCCTGGCACGTTCGTACAACTGCAGGACACGCCTCGCTGCATGCATTTTTAATAAATCGCCTTTCGTTTGCTCGTTGCAGGTAAATTGCTGTTTCCTAATTTATGTTAAACGAAATTTGATGACTTAAAGGTGAGCGGACAAAACGATTTAAGGCGGCGTTGACTTTGGGGCCATGAACATTTTCTCCCAATCCAACCCCAAATGGCAGATGTCAACCACGAATCATTCTATTCACGAATATCGAGCGAAAGCTTGTGCGCGCATCTTGCGGACCATTTGAAATGAGTCATCACTTTTGTGTGGCGTTTGGGCCATTTGGTTCGGCCGCCTGACTTATGACGTTGTGTTCGTCATGTCGTAGTAGACGTCCACCAAGTTGGAAACTAAATGATGCGTTTAGAATTTAATGATGCGTGTTTTTTGTGAGTAAACGTAGATAAAGTAAAAGTTGTACGCCGTGCGCCGAAAAGGGAACAGTTGATGTATGAACGCTGGCGGAATGCTTTCATGTTGTTGCGAGACCGGCGCCTTTGACAACATTGGGTACCAAACCGTTGAGCTTCTGAGATCTTTTGAGTTTGCAGTTGTTTCTAGTTAATTCATAGCCACAACCGTAGGTAAAAATGAGGTTTAATAATTCACCTTAAAATTTAGTGAGTTGGAAACTTATGAGAAAGGGGGAAGTTGGGTAAATATGTGAAATGTAAAGTGAGGTAGAAATTATACAAAAGAATGGATGAATCTGACTTACTGACTATGGAGATAATGGGAGAAATTCTTAGCTTTAATTGGCAGAACTAGATTGAAAATAATTCTGAAAGATGTGCGAAATTTGTTTACAAATCGTTTTAAATAATGGCATTAGTTTGTAAATGAAAGGACCACAGAGTAGGTTAGAGTGAAGCAGAGATTGTCAGCTCATAAGTGTCAAATTGTTCTTCTAGTCAGAAATTTTTCATTTGTTATTTCTTCTAGTAAAGTTGGTACTAGAGACTGAAGACTTTTTTCTGGAACATTTTAATATGGAAATAGATTTTATTTTAGATGCGATATTCAGCCCGATCGCGAACAAAAATTTCCTTGGAATTTTTCTCTTCCTCCGAAATTTGGAATTGTGAAGCATGTTCGAAAAATTCCGGAGGAAATTTTGTTATCGCGAAACGCATTCCGATTTCATTTTTTCATTGATTTCCATCAACAAATTGTGCGGGAAAGAATTGTTATACCGAAAAATTTAAGTTTAATTTCAAATTTATTTTAATTTTACTGCAACTATAAAACACTTTCCGGTTATAGTACAAATACTTATTTTCTGGAGGACCGATGATCCGAATGTGCGTTCCGTAAATACAGCCCAGCACCCCTGGGATTTTGAATTTTTTGTAAAAGTGCAATTTAGTGGCATTTTTTCCCTCTACGGTCTTCTGCATTTGTATCCATTTCGGGCACAATTTGCCCTCTAAAACGCTCAACACTTCGCAAAGCATTTCTGAAAATGAAAATTGCGCCAACCCAATGTCGAAGTCTTTGCCCACTCCAGTTTGGTAGCGGCCTTCAGCGAAGAACCGTAACGAAGCGCATAACTTTATAGTTGGCGTTTCAGCAAAATTTTTTTCGTGTTGGCGGCAAAAGTTCTGTGAGCACTTCCAGCAAATATTTGAATGCGGGTTTGTTGACGCGAAAGTATTTTACAAATCTAAAGTAAATAATCAAATAGCATATTTGTTCTGAAATTTTAGATGTTAATACGTACAGCGTAGCTGGTAGTTCCAAAGGATTGGATTTGTCTCGTATATTCCTTCGCATTAATCTCACTTCTTTTTTTGCGCTGAGATTTCTTCTTCACCCGCTATAATAAATACTGCTTGGAACATTTTGCAATTTTACTAAAATTATTTTTTCCGTTGACTGTCAAAATATGAACTCCGAAAGCTGAATTTTTTCTCAGAACTTGGTAGTGTTTTTTTCGATTGGAAACATTTTCCGATGGAAATTCACGATAGAAGAACTCCCTTCGGGGGAAGAGAAATATTTCCATGGAAAAAAATTTCCCACGCGATTGCCGATAGGGCTGATTATATATTTTTTGTTTAAATTTTAATATAAAAATGTTTCAACACAGAAATATTCCACTGTGAGTGAAGGAACTTAAGCTTCTACCTACTTATGTGCTGTCCATGTACGAATGTTTGTATGTTTTTTGACTTTTGTACCAACTTAATGCCAACATTTTTGTCTTAGGTTTGCTCTTTATCGCTTTTGCTTTTTGACAGATTTTAGCGAGACATTTCAATGCTGTTTGGCTTTTAAAGAAAATCCTCTCGTACAAACGACCTCGCTTTGCCATATATACAAATATACATCTATGTATATGAATGCATGTACATATGTACATGTACAAAGATGTGTGAATGCAACACATATCCCTCGTTTTTAGACAGCACACACTTTCGTGCGCCATTTACCCAAACAAACAAACAAATGCCAACAAAGTCACACACACACCGGCACACACACATATGTACACAAACACGAGCAGTCAGCATAATACGGATTGGTACAATGTCCGTTACTGAATGCTGAAGTGTGCGAGTGCGCAATTTTTATTAGAATTGAAATGAAATAATATTTGCCAGTCGCCCACCGACTTGCAGCGGCACCAACACCGACTGCCAACCGGCAACTGCCAGTGTTGCCAACACCGATAGCGGCCGGTGCAACACCGTGGCCCCGAATGCAGGCCGGCAAGTGGCTGGGTGGGTGGCGCTCTGAAAGGATATCATATATCACTGGCGCGCTGCCGTGCTAGCTGGCAGGCCGGCACTGGGTGGCCGCCCTTCGCCGCAGCTGGTGCGCGCTGTTGTGAATTGGTGATTGTGCAAATGCAGAATGCAAACTTTCATCATTGAGACCATTTGGTGCGTTTCGAATGCGAATTGCTGCGAGTGCGAATGCGAATGTGAATGCAATGAACTTTTGCGAGCAGCAGCAACTGCTGGTGCAGCTGCAACTGCAATTTTTGTAATGAAAAGGGCGCCCTGAATTAGGAATTTTAAGCAAATACCGAGAAGTAGCACGAGCAGCACAACTCCGAAAAGCGCACTGGGGAGCCAGGACGTTGCGTCCTGCGCTGGCTGTGCCAAGAAGTGGCATGTTTAGTGGTTGTGATGCTGCTGACTATGTTGCTGGTGCGCGCATTTTTTTTCGTTAAATTCATACTTAAATGTTACTTTTAATGGAAAAAGTTGGCAGCACACTTGTTATGATGGTTTTGCTTCGTTCCTTTGAGCCGCCCTCCGAACAGTGGCAACGAAAATAGACACAGTCATGCACGCCTGTCTGACTGCCCATTATTTCTTTCTTTCCCCTCTTAGCTTATTTGCGGCTTACGCGGCATTTTGCTGTAGTTTCGGTTATCAACTGGTTAGCGCTGCTCATTTTCGTACAGATTCGGTTGAGTTTTCATGCACAGCCTAATTAATCGAAATTGAGAATTGTTGCTATTGCTGCGACCTCATTATATCGACATTACAATGCGAACGTTGTCGGGAACATGTTGCGGTTTTATGGCTACGGCTTAAATCATTTATTAACTTAATTATGAACTGTGCACGACATTAATGTTGCTATGTGGCTCGCCGGTCGATAATACCCCGACAGTTGAGTGGCTTTCGTGTGAGGCCGTGCAGGTAGGGCACGTGCTTGTCACTTGTGGGTTTCGGTTAGTAGTTTTAAAGCGCAATTAATGAATATTTCGAGAGTACATTATTTTTTAATGTTTTAATTTGAAAATCAATTTAAAATATTATTAATGCAAAATAATAAAGATTTCATAGATAAATCAAATTGTGTGATGCAAAGTATTCATTTTATGATAGATTTATATTTTGTGACAAGTGTCACAAAAGTTATGTGACACATAAGTTGAAGTATTTTTAATTGAAAAGTGTTATACAAACTTTTTTAACACAAAAGGTGAAATATTGGTGGACTTTGATTGTGTGACAAGTGTCACAATTGTTTTGTGACATTTTTTTAAAAGTATTTTTAAATGCTAACTAAGTAGAAAGTTTCATTAAAGATTTTTGAGATTGAAATTGCAGTATTTTTGAATGCTAATAGTATGACAAGTGTCCTTGGGTCACATAAATTGAACCATTTTTGAATGCTTATTGTGTGACAAGTGTTATACAAGTTTTTTTGAGACGCAAAGTGAAATACTTTTGGACTTTGATTGTGTGACAAGTGTCACAAAAGTTATGTGACACATAAGTTGAAGTATTTTTAATTGATAATAGTATAAAAAGTATTATACAAACTTTTTTAACACAAAAGGTGAAATAATTGTGGGCTTTGATTGTGTGACTGTCACAATTGTTTTGTGACAATTTTTAAAAGTAGTTTTAAACGCTAATTAAGTAGAAAGTGTCATTAAAGATTTTTGAGATTGCAATTGCTGTAATACGTAATTGTTTTGAATGCCAATAGTAGAGTAAGTTCGGGTAATGTGATATACCTGTTTGTTTTACAGCGATTCCCGACACATTTTGCCTTAAAACAAACTTTTTTTTGTCTCAAACTGTTCACTGATACATTATTTAGTATATCTATGATTATTAACTCTTTAAGATAAACTGTTGACGCGTTTTTTAATTAAAAATCAAAATATCCAAATATTGGCGTCTGATAAAAGTGGCGGGTAATGTGATATACCATCGGCGGGTAATGTGATATACCCGAAAAAACGTTAATTAACAGACCGATTAGTTTTAAACTTGGAGAAAATACTCCAAATCAAAATTAATTAGAGACGTGTTTCTCATTTTTTTTTTAAATTACAATCTGACGAGGTAAACCAAGGGTTAAAAATGTTTACCGAGAAACATGATTTCATGGATTTTTTATCTGAAACTTAACCATAACAGATTTTTGAGATTATACCACTTCAAATATTATAAAATAAAGCATATATACATTTCTGTATACACATAGTATTACTGTCATAAGTTTGGGTACTGTGATGTACTATATCACATTACCCGAAATTGACTTTTTGCGAAAAAAATATTATAAAAAAACAATAATAATTTTGTTGAGAAGAGCGTACCTCGCAAACTCATAATCGATATCACTGATTTTCTTCTGATTAGCCTCGAACTTTCTAATAATATTTGTTTTGTACCTTTTATGCTTTCAATCTTCGTGACCAAAAACTTGTGCAAGCCTACTCAAAGCACTTCATCACACTCACTGTAAACTATTTACGCAAACGCATCCAAAATCATGCAACACGAGTTTTTTAGCAGTTATGATGTTTTAAAAAGGTTAATTTTGAAAAAAGTCAACGCACTTGTGAAATAAGCCACTATATCACATTACCCGACCATATCACATTACCCGAACTGACAAGTGTCAAAAAAGTTTTGCAACACATAAATTGAACCATTTTTGAATGCTTATTGTATGACAAGTGCTATACAAGTTTTTTTGAGACGTAAAGTGAAATACTTTTGGACTTTGATTGTGTGACAAGTGTCACAAAAGCTTTGTGACAAAGAAATGGAAGTATTTCCGAAAGATTTTAAGAGAGAAATTGCACAATTTTTAAACACCGCTTGTGTAGCAAGTGCCAAAAAAATTATGTGACAATAATTTTAGTGTTTTCGGAGGCACAAATGCGCGAGAAAGTGTGAAGGAACTCAACAGAGTAACTGATAACCGCAGATGTTGGTTCTGATACCAAACAAGAGATACTTGTGGTTACGATTGTTGATACAAATTGGGAACTGAGAGTGAAGGCTACACCTTCACTGAACCACTTCGACATATCTATGAATTTGAAAAAGGACAATTGAATCGCAAACATTTTATCTCAATTCCAAGATTTAATAGATATCCTTCAATTGTTATCCAAGTTCAAACAGCAACCATTCAATATTACAAACTCCGCCTTGAAGTGTCCCATAAATAGCGCATTGAGTCATACAATTAGCAGCAATTATTATGCTAATGCGATCATTCATGCGTCTGCTTGAGTTATAAGCCCCATAGAAACTTTTGCCGCCAGCTCGTTTCTTATCGGCCAGCCAGCCAAACAACCAAATTATGTGCAACAACAATAACACCCAGACAACCGAAAATTGTCAACATGGCAACAATAAACCATTACGAAACGGCAAAGAACCATAAAAAAGCGAATGTCTACTTAGGCAACAAAAAAAAAGGCTGCAAAATTTCCGCCAGCGCTGCCAGTGTTGCCACGCATACGCAGATACAATCTTGCCAAGTTATGGCAGGGGGTAAAAAAGAGCGTCAAAGCAAAAACGCGGTACAAGTTCAAGGTAACAGCAACAACAACAATAACAACACTGGAAGTAGCAATGACACACGAAGTTGAATACGAAAATTTTTTTGGGCAATAAAATGTTTTTTATAATTTTGTTAAGGGGTACAAAAAAAATGTAAAAAGTTGGAGCAACATTTTTGGTAAAACAAAAAGCCAAATAATTTGACGAAAGAAAAGAAAAAATAAATGCAAGAAGAAAAGTGAACGTTTTGATGTTATCAACGTGAAGTCGTAAAGTGAAACAAGTGAAAATCGTCAGCCGGATGCGGCGTTTGATGCGGCATGTTAACTGCCGGTGCTGCGGCTGCAGGGCTCACGATATTTCGAATTTGTGTAGTGGAAAGTGATGTGAGCCATTCGCTGGGATTAAGAGCGAGCGGAAGGATTTAGTGTTATTGTGAATATTGCTGAGTTAACCGAATGCGAGCGATATGTGGCGAACATTTAGCGTAATTACACAGACAGGCTTTGCTTGAAGGTCGGTGATTGTTTAAGAACATTTTTTTGTATTTTTTGGTATATTTATTTGCTTGAAGGTCGATGAATATTTAAGAAATTTTGTTTGTATTTCTGGGTATATTTAAAGCGACTGTAGGAAATTTTGAAATGTAAAAGAGGGTTTCAATGTGAAATGAAAAGTTGGTCTCGTTAAAATTTGTTAAAATTTTTTTGTTACATTGCTTTTAAAAATTCAAAGATAGCCAAAGATAGTTCAAGATTTAGTAAAATTTTTATATTTATTTCAATTAAAAGCTAATACAGTATAATCTCGATAATCCGGACAATTAAAAACCAGGCGCTGTCCGAAATATCGAAAAGTCCGGATTACCAAGATTACAAAAAATCGATAAAAATACTACTGAACACAATGAAACGTATTTTTTATTGAACTAAAATTATTTTTGCTTAAAAATTTTATTTTTAATTAATATGTTATGAATATTTTTGGTGATTTTGAAAGAAATTTGTAATTTGCATTTGGCGAAGTTTTGTTTCATTTTTTGTAGAAATTCTAGATTTGCCTACATTGTACTTCACTGCCAGTTGACGAAGTGACTTTCCTCGACTTAATTTGTTTAGATTTTTTTTCCATCGTTAATATTGTACGTGTTTTCTTAACTGTAGGTGCCATTGTTAATATTTGATTTAGTTTAATTTATAAAAAGCAGATAAAAATGAGTGTCCGGATTTTTGAGGTAAATAAAATGTGTTGTGTCCGGATTACAGAGTCAACAATAGAAATCAATTGGGTGTCCGGATTACCGCGTTTCCGTATTAGCGAGTATCCGAATTATCGAGATTGTACTGTATTTGGTTTTCAGTAGATATTGAAACATTTTTCAAAAAATTGTATAGATATTTATATATTTTTTTAATATTTTTGTGTACATTTCCCCTTAATATTTTACATATAATTAAAATTTTTTTGTAATAATTTTAAAGTACAAAATTTGTTTACACCACCTAAACCAAAAAATTCAAAATTTCACTGCACTTCCTATGAATCGTTAATTTTTATTCTCGATCAATTTTGCCCATTCGAGTGTTTGTTGCACAATTTGCAAAATTTACCAACAAAAAATATTCATTACAATAACAACACAGTGCAACAGTGTCCCACATCCCACGTGTGCTCCATATGCCATGTGTTGTTGTTGCTGGCCGTTATAATCCTACCAGTTCTAACATTCCGCCCGTTGCAGGGGAAGATGGACAGTGGAGCGGCGCTGAGGGCAAACCCCAGCCAAAAGCAATTAACATAATGAAAAGATACAAATGCCTGCTTGCCACTTCCATTTTAGCCGAAGCCGCCACGCTGCCTCCGCGCACATCAAAGCGGAAAATATGGAGAGGAAAAATTAAATCCGTGATTGTGTTGCTGCGTTTGTTCGTTCGTTGGTTTGCTGGTTGCTTGGGCTGCTGGTTCGTTCATTATGAGTTCAGAGCACTCGCATGGAAAGGTTCTTTTCTACGTTGGCAACCAAGCAGCACGGTTCTAATAACTCCAACAACGTTGGCGAGCTGATGAAAAAAATATGTGGTTTGCTTTTTCCATGACTGCATTTTTTTTTTGCATTTGATGCTTTTTGGTTTTTTGTTTTGTACGTTTAGTGCGCTTTGCAATTGCTGGTGATTGCGTTTTTTGTCGTCACTTTTTTGTTTTCCTACTCTATTTTTAATTGAGACAACAAATCTAAAACTGCAACTATTAAAAATTATGAAATTACTTTCACAAGTCGTTTCAAGTTGGTTTCAGGCGAAATTGTAGTAACTTGAAATGGTTGAAACTTTTTAGGTTTCTAATGAATTTATGGGATTGAATTTTTATAGAATGTTATAGACTTTGGTCTAGTTCAATAGAAGTTGAGGACCGAATGGTTTAGAACTAATACAGAATGATGCAAAGAAAGTCTGTGGACTTGTAAATTTCGAGAGCTATTACACCGTGCGACAAGAATAAAAAAAAAGTTTCACACCGGAAAAAATCCATATGGGCGTGAAACTAGAGACCAAACATAGTAATACTGCGTACTCAGTTTTTAATTTCTACATCCTTTGTCCTTTTTAAAGGACTTCAAAATTTTGAAGGGGATACAAAATAAAAAAACATAAAAAATACTTAACCTCGTTAGAATATGGCGATATGTATATCAAATGAAAGAGGAAAGGCTCAAGAATTTAAATAAAATTTATTTTTTATCTATTTGTAAAAAAAGGTTATGAAAAAGGTCCTTTGAACATTTTAATCCTTTATATCCTTGAAAATATATATACAATTTTCTTGAAAAGTAAGTATGTTAAAACCCCAAATCTCCTTGATCACGTGTCAAAATTTCATTATTCTCGCTTCATTGGTTTTGTATCTATTTATTATTTAAAATACTGATACTTTTTTTTAATAACTTTCGAACCAATAAAGTTAGAGTAATGAAATTTTGACACGTGATCAAGGAGATTTTGGGTTTTAACATAGTTACTTTTCAAGAAAATTCGATGTAAATTTTCAAGGATATTAAGGATTAAAATTTTCAAAGGTCGTTTTTCATATCCTTTGTTTTACAAATAGATACAAAATTTATTTTATTTAAATTCTTGAGCCTTTCCTCTTTCATTTGATATACATATCGCCATATTCTAACCAGGGTAAGTATTTTTTATATTTTTTTTATTTGTTATCCCCTTCAAATTTTTGAAGTCCTTTTAAAAGGACAAAGGATGTAGAAATGAAAAACTGAGTACGCAGTATTACTATGTTTGGGCTCTAGTTTCACGCACATATGGATTTTTCCCGGTGTGAAAAATGCTGTCGGTGTGAAAAATGCTGTGCTCATATCCCTTAAATTTAAACACAGAGAATGTATACATATATCTCTACGACTACAGTTGAGCAATTCTCAATGGAATTTCAAATCTCAACTGCAACTGCAACAAAGAATTTAAAATCAGTTATCAGTTGAGTTTATGCAATTTTGTTGATGGCAAACATTTAATTTAACTGTCTAATGTCTTTTACACAATATGCCACCGAATTACAGATACTAATTTTCCGCTAATGTCGTTGTGCTAATTGTTTAATCACTGCCTGCCTGTCTGTCGCTTTGCGAACCTGGGCGGTTCCACTCGGTGATTTTGAGCGGCGCGGCCGCGTTGTTTGCACGCCGTGCCCGCACTGCCAAATGTCTCATTTAGATGAAATTTTAATGCCGCTACGTACGTACGTGTGTGTACATTTGGCATAACCCGCTTATCAGCCAGCCGCATCCAGAGCGTCAACCGCGTCACATGCGCTCAAATGTCTGTAACGTTGTGACGCGGCTTGTTGGGTTTTCGTGTTGCGTTGGCAAACAGCCCAAGAACCGACGCCGCTCGTAAGAGGCTCGAACACACAAAGGCACAACAGCGGCGGCTTAAGATTGCGTCAAAATGTTAAGCAAATTTAATTAAACGAGCTAGAACGGCAATAGGTTGATTATAACATTTTTTTGTTTATAAATACTAAGTAGCTGTTTAAATATTTAGACGAAATTTGCAGATAAAGTGTCACAACGGCTGCGTTTATTGATGCCGTAAAATTGTTGTACTAAGCTTGTCAAAATATTTGCATGATTCATGTCATGCAGTGGGGTTTTGTTTTGGTGATTTTCTATATTTTGTATATAGTATTTATTTATATATTGAAGATTGTTATTTATTTGGAATGCTTTTTTGAAGATATCCACTTTGAAAATTGTGTATTTTGGGCCCATTTTATGATATGAAGAAGAAGAACTTGATAGATGTCACGTTCAACTATGAAAAGAGTGTCCAATTCTATATTTTGTATATAGTATTTATTTATGTATTGAAGATTGTTATTTATTTGTAATGCTTTTTTGAAAATCTCCACTTTGAAAATTGTGTGTTTTGGGCCCATTTAATGATATGAAGAAGAAGAACTTGTAGATGTCACGTTCAACTATGAAAAGAGTGTCCAATTCCCGGCCTAAAAGGATACGGCAAAGTAGTTAAAGGACACAACCAAGAAAAAGAAGACCTCTTCGAAAACTGTATATCTATATTGAGGACATTTTATGATATGAAAAAGTTAGACTACTTGATAGGAGTCACATCTAACTATAGTTTCAATATGAAAAGAGTGCCCAATTCTTGGCCTAAAAAGACAAAAGCTAAAATATTGTATAAGGAGACTCGACAAGGTATTTGAAGGACACAACAAAGTAGTTGAAGGGCACACCAATTTGTTGAAGGGCATAACAAAACCAATCATTATAAAGTTTCATTGAAGTGTGACTTATTTTTCTAAAGTTGTACAAACAATTTTGGTAGCTTGAAAGAGTAACACACCCCCATGTTAGACGCCCATGAAAAATTCCCAAACTCCCAACTCAAGAATTCCAAATATATTACAAACTGTATTATTGTAACTTTCATATGAAATTGAAAATTAAAGTCCCACATCTTTTTCAAAGTAAAATTTTCATCTTGAACTAGTAAATTGATATAAAAATTTACACAACAGTTAAGGCAGGTTCTCACCTTGTGGATCCGAAAAAGTGCACTTTTTTTAGGAATTTTTTTTGAGAAAACGGTTAAAGATACAAAGCTGAATATGAACACAAATTTATTTAGAGAATACAATTTTTCAAATTGAATGAATCAAAAAAGGGGGGAGGGGGCGTCCATCAGTGGCGGCATGTCGGCGAGGAGGTGTCCCGCTACCGGAAGTGATTCCGTCAAAGCCCGTGATCTGAAACACAAAAATCGAACACATTCTTAATGTGTACCGTATTATCTATTGAATGAACCAAGATCATGAAAAAAAATCAAAATTACAAAAGTTATGAGGTTTTGAAAAAAAAATTAAGATTTTCGCATTTTTTTGTTCACTTATTATTTTTTTAAATAAACAATTTTCAATATTTTTGGCTGATCGTGGTTCGTTTATTAGAAAAAACCCTAAGGAACATTTTAAAAAAAAATTTGGTGACGATTGGTTCATTCCAGCGCCTTCAATCACTTCCGTTAGGTCCGAAAATGTGGTTCTCAGAAAAACGCGTTTAAAGTTTTGGCTTCGCTCGGCCGGTGCTCGACACTGCTCTATGTAACGGCCTGTAACTTTTGTAATTTTTCAGATTTTGATCTGAAATTTCTGGAGCACATTTTTCAAACATATATCTACACGATGAGGCAAAAAAAAATCGTTTTTTTTTCCACAAGGTGAGAACCTGCCTTAAGCGCACAAAAAACGCTTCGCCTCCCCAACTTTTGGCTATGCCTGAATGTTTGTTGTTTTTTGTTTTGTTTTCATATAACCTTTTCTCTTTCGTTTGTTTACTTGGCCAATAAAAACAACATCGCCAAATTTTTTGTGTCAAGCCCTCGTCGTCGCATTTTAATTTCAATTTCATGAATTTATCATTTAATTTTCTTTTGACATGTAAAATGCGCATTTTTTTTTTGGTTGCAACCTTTTTGCCAAACTCTAACATTCGCCCACAATCAACAGCGAACATATTCGAATTTTTGCAAAACGTATTTTCGGTTCGTGTGTTTGTTTTTTACTGCCTTTTGATTTGTTCACTATTTTTGTTATGAACTTTTGCAATGTTTTCGATATTCCTTTGCGTGACTATGGCATGCAAATTCGATCTATATTCCATATGTTTTCTAAAAAATCCATTGAATGACGTGCGTGTTGTTGACATGTTGAGATAAGTTGCGCTGATAGGCAAACAAAATGTCTAAAAATGTTAAAACGAGAAAAGTGCTGCAACAAAAATCATCATTGCAAACTGTAACAGAAATGTGTGAAAATATTTTGAAATTTGCAGGTCAATGTGATAAAATATTAGCAGCCAACATGTTGCAAAGAGTTGCAAATATTGTCAAGAACTTTAAGTGATCTCACTATCTGTCATTCATTGGCTTAAATGTGTCTTCATAGAACCAAATTTAAGTCCTTTATTAACTTCAATTTTCTGCGCTTTGTACTCAGTTTGTTAACTCCAGCACTTTCCACTTTAGTTGGATTTATTTGAACTGTCACTATCTCAGCATTTTCTGTCCTGAGTTCGCTTGATCTATGTACTGAATTGTATATCTTTTAACTATATTTATATTGTTTTATATCAGTCTTTAGTATTTTTGAAGCATTATCGAGTTTGAGTACCATTTTTCTTTCTATGCTTAAAGTATTTAATTATATCAAAGACTATTGTCCTCTTTCGGATTCGGTTGTCCTATATGGCCATGTCTCTACCATGACTTCTCTTCCATTCGCAATGCACATTTTGTTGTCTTTGGTATACCACACAACGATGTAATTTGACCAAAAGTTTGCCAACAGTATACCATCAGAATTACCAACAGAATGGGTTCAGCTCCGTCCATGGGTCAACCGGCTGGTTCCAACCACAGTTCCAGACGAGTAAAGATATCGGTATGAAATTTAGTACAGACACTGCTGGCATTTCAACTAAGTTCTAGCACCCATATGGGTTTGTTTTGCCCACTGCTTCTGCCCTATAAAAGAAAAAGATATTTTCCCAAGCCAAGTTAATCTATTTGAGTTATGAACCACTCAGGCAGTTCACAACTCTGCTTGCTTCAAATTCCATATTCAAGCCATAAAAAAATATGGATAATTTTTTTTTAAAGACTGTCCAACCCGCCACACCCAATTTGGCGAATCACACCCATCTACATTCAGCAATTCGATATGCCAACATTTACCACGCCGCCCAAAAGTTTCCACTTCAGCGGCCACGTGCCGACGCTAGTCAATTATTTATCCTATTCAATTTGAGTAGTCGCGAACTGTTGGCATTTGCCTTGAGGGACATTTTCTGGAAAAGCATCTCAAGGCGCCTCTGACGCGGCTGCCATTGATATTCCATATTCCACTTGTCTTGCAATGTTCACACTCAATTTACAAATTTAATGGGAACGTTTAGTGTGATAAGAAATAATAACAAATCGCTTATAAGACGCTTCCAAGTAACAGACAACAACAACAAGAACAAAAACCGCCACACAGCGACATCAGTCATTCATTGCCGGTGGGCAACAACGAGCGACGCGTGTGAAACGTAGTTCGACTATTAAAATTCATGCCATTCTAAAGCGAACGCGAAGTACGAAAAATAAAAAGCTTCAACATTTTTACTCTGTCATTGCATGCTGCCTGGCTGAATGGCGGTGACATGACAGCTGGAACGGCGGCTGCAAGTTGGGGCCGGCAAAATGCTTTGAGGATGGCAACGGCAGCGCCACATCCTTCAGCCATTAACATGTAGCACTGCCGCACGGCAACGTATCGGAAACGGGCAACAACAACAACAACTGCAACAACTTTATCAACAACAACGGCAACAACGTTTTCCTTACGTTTCAATTGCTCTAATGCGAATGAACGATTATGGTTGCCGGTGCCATGCAGACACGAGCCGCCACCCGAGCAGGAACACGCACACACACGCACACTTGCCGAACAATATAAGATATAGCCGTGGGGCTATAAGCGGCGAGAAAGCGCTGATCCTACGCTCTGCTCCACGGCCGCCTTCCGCTACCAGTGCCGACACATGGCCGCCGAACATGTGGCGAACGTTGGTGGAAATGGTGTTTACATGTTATTTGGTGTTGAAGTTGTTGTTGTTGTAGCTGTGGTTGTTATTGGTTTTGCTAAGAAGGACGAACATTTCGAATTAACTAAGCGTGAGATTTGATTATAAAATGTAATGCCAACACCGACAATGGACGCCTTACGTGTCGGGGGCGATGCTGGTGACGGCTTCTGCAAAACGTAACCGTCAAACGAGGCAATTCAGATGGGTTGGGAAATTTATTGTTCTATTGTTTTGAGGTTAAAGTTTATTTTCTATAAAATGTTTTGAACTTTAAAGTTACACCTAATTCTGTTTTTACACGGTTTTCATTTAACACGGTTGGAAAATAAAAAAATTTTTAATTTTTTTACAAGATTTTATTCCATTTAGCACGAAAAATTAAAAATGTTTTTATTTTCAAACCGTGTTAAATCAAAACCGTGTAAAAAAAGACCGTGTAAAAACAGAATTAGGTGTATTTTAAAACATATTGAATATTGTTCACTATTTGTGTAGCCGATTCGCCTAAATATAGAGTTGATGTGTTCTTGAATAGTTTAATGTTAATGTGGTTAGTGATGCAAATTAAAATGTTTAAGGAAAATCAATATTACAACAACATCAATTTTAAAGCACAAAGGTTGCTTTCTAATGTAGAAGAGTTTATTTTCTAATTTAACTATCATTTATGGCAATTTAAAAAAATATTATTTTCATGTTATGTTTAACTGCTTAGAAGCGTCTCAGAATCGGCGCTGTAGAAAAATTCTTGTTCTGAATGGCCTTTGAGTCATCAGCAGACGTGCCCAGAGCATTTGCTAGTAAGAAACTACTTTCCTGAGTACTCAGCTTTGGTAACGGATCTTTTGATCATTAACATCTGCTGGTTTGCTTGCTTCTTCCAAGACAACCTTGTCTCAAGTGTCATGGTAGATGAATTTAGACCCAAGCCCCCTTGAGTTTCCTTCATTCTTTCGCTTTATTCCCTCCTTGTAACACTACTTGATTCTCAAAGACTTTAAATTGAAATTCTCTCTTTTTTCTAAAATTTTGTTTTGCTCTGCTGATGCTGTATGACTATTTTTCATAAGTCAAACATCGTAAATTAAAATTCCCGAATGTTTTATTAAGAAAAATACATCCAATTTACCTCAAATTTACCCCCAATTCATTCATTTCATAAGTCAAACGATTTCGGTTAGCGCTAACTGCTGTTGAGTCGCTGACTTTGTGCATTTGGTCAGCATAAATTACATTTTTCATTGCTCATTTGCTTCTGATTAAACTGCCTTATTGAAGATTTGTCTGCTGTGCTTTCACATTGAAGTTGCATTCACTTTTGTGCGTCGTGGACAAAATGACTAACAACAAATTTAACAATGATCTGCACAAAATGTTGTGGTTAATGTCAATGAGTGTGATGAAAGCTTAAATGAATGTGTGGTTTGATGAAGTTTTGTTGTAATATAAGACTATATGTGCATATCTGCCAAATGACGTTCAAGTTTACGACTTCAAGTATACAACAGGAAATGATTTCATAGCAATTTACAAGCATGATTCAACTTGGCTTGTGGATTATATCGCTGAAAAGTCTTCAACGAAAACGAACTGAAGTGATACTTCAAAATAATATTAAAATAAGTACTAAAAAAAACTGAATTATTAAAATATTAGTATTAAATAAATCATTATATAATACAATTATTATTATGAATAATAATAATAAAAAATAAATAAAAATAAATAAAATAATAATAAAAATTATATAATAAAACTATGATTAAAAAAAAGATTTTTTAGATGCTTTCATCTGTTAAGAATAAGTTAATTCAAACGTAAAAACCATTAACCATGTTGTTTCCTTTCATTCATATATTTCTCTTTGTCAAATGTGCATACGCAAACAATTGCTTGCTGGCAAAGTTGTAATAATATCGTAAAAATATTTTCGTAGCTATAAAATTCATGAAAACGACATGAGACGCCATTATCTGATCGTTCGTATAGTTGTTTGCCTTTGTACGTTGGCCATTTTCATGGCATTTACAGTCGATTAGTTTTTATCTTTTGCGTTAAAAATCAATTATCTAATAATGCTTTTAATGGTCGTCTTGCAATTTGTTGTACACACAAACACACACACACATATACATATATATATTTTGTATTTGCTATTGTATGCAATTTGAGATGTGTACACGAGAAAATTTGGTCTGGCCTGGAAATTGAATTGGGTATACAAAAACCTACAATATTTTGTACTTCTAAAAAAGTAGTCGTTTCAAAATGCTTAGAAGGGGCGTGGCTGGTTTAAAATAGCAGAATTAGAAAGAGAATCGATCGACGATTGATTACACTGGACAACAGCATGTCTGTTGCATGAAGTTTTTTACATGAATCTGAAGTGTTTTTCCACGCTGATTTCAAAACCATATTCCGTTTTTATGTAACAGCTCTTGTTTTCGCAAAAAATGGGCGTGTCACTTTTTCGAATTTTCCTCGACTTTTTTCACATTTTCGACTGTAATTTCCGAACCAATAATCCTATCGATATGATTTGTATATCGTTGCACTTACAACATTTCACGCCATCTTTTCTGACATTAATCAATTTTATGCGTTCTAAATTGGCGTTGTAATAAGGTTTCAAAGTAGGAAAATATTGAATTTCAAGGCGTTTTTTCTGATGGCGAAAATTGTACAGATGTTTCATAAATCAAGTTACGAAGTATATGAATATCTTAAGAAGAAACATCAAGCAATACAACACAGCAAAATTATTTGGCAGAATACTCATTCGCATCGAAATAATTGCAAAAATGTACCATAGCCATTTTCATCACTTTTCATACTTTTTCCTTAAAAAATTAGGGGCCTCAAAATATGCTCTTTTATATGTTCCATTGCTCGAAAAAAAAAAATTAAAAACTTTGCATATTTTGAGGCCCCTAATTTTTGAAGGAAAAAGTATGAAAAGTGATGAAAATGGCTATCTTACATTTTTGCTATTATTTCGATGCGAATGTGTATTCCGCCAAATAATTTTGCTGTGTTGTATTGCTTGATGTGTCGGCTTTCTTATACACCTAACTCGTTAATTGATTTACAAAAAATGTGTATGTTTTTGACCATCAAAGAAAACGCCTTAAAATTCCATATGTTCCGACTTTGAGGTCCAATTACCGCGGAATTTTAAAACTTATAAAAATAAATTGCATCGAAAAAGAAGCCGTGCGGTGTTTTTAACACTAGAATGCCCGACAATCTGACATACCTAAAATGCCCATAGGTAGTCATTTTGACTACATTATTATTTACTGCCTTTTTTTTAATTTTATTGGTTTTTAAGTAGCAAATATGAATAAATGTACACGAGATTAAACTAAAATAAGCACATAGTTCTTATTTTTTTATAGTTTATAAAGAAAATTCATTTAAATATAATGGCGTACTTTACACATCAATGGGATAAAATGGAATGAAATTTGGAATTTGGAATTTGTGAATGAATTTTGTGAGTGAATTTTGGATTGGGAATTGTCACAGCAAAAATCTGAGGGTAGATTCGAAATCAGCGCACCCAAGTTAGTAAAAAACAGCAGAAAAACTCCATGCAACAGAAAAAAACTGCGATTTTGTTGCCCTGTGTTATTAAATTCTTACTCGTTTAGATAGTCCGATCTCCAAGTCTGTGTTGCCAGTTTTAAGACTAAAAATTACACAGAATGATATTCATACATACACACAGGAAGACATATAAATCTTGTCTACATGATTCCATGACAAATGAAACGCCTACCCCGCACGAAAAAAACGACACTTTTGAAAATCAAAACAATTGCGTCGCCACTTTTCCGTTTACGCTGTCAATCAGTGCTTGGCAAATGCCATCGCACCGACAAGTCGTGCATACTCGTACCATAGTTAACATATGGGCGTGCAATGCACTGACAATGGCAACTTTTAATTATCTCCCGGCAAACACACTTACACTTGATTAAACGTTCCTAATAGCGTCGATTGCTTATTGGCGTTCTCCGGCTTAACTGTTTTGCTGCTTAGGCGCGCAGCATGAATGGCCCCGGCGCTCGTTCAGCCGTCCACAGCGAGCACAGCCGTATTGACCACTTGGCTTGGTGGCGCCTTTGTCGGGTATTATCCTTTATTTGTGCGGACTTTAGCAGTTTTGTGCCTACTGCGCTGCCGGTGCGACGAGATGCTGCGCCAATGATTGTTCTGAGCTCTGCGCGCTGCCATTCTGCACCTGCAAAGGACAACGATGCCAGACTTTTAGTCGCGCACTGTACTCTGCTGTACTGCTGTGCTGTGATGTGCTGTCTGTCAGTCGGTGTGTCAGTGAGGCGCACATTCAAATTAAGCTGTCGGCTTTAAGCGTGCAGCTGCTGGCTTCACTACACGTAGCTGCACCAGTCTTCAGAGGTGTGGCTTAAATTTGCCGCCGGCCGCACTCGTGGCAGCGAACGGCAGCGGCGGCCATTGTCTATTGTGTGTGTCGAGAGAATAATGGTTATCCTGGCAGCACAAGCATGCAAAAAGAGTTAATTAAGCGAATTTTTGTCCGCCCACCTGCGCGCCCCGCACTCGCTGGCGTTTTGTTGTTGGTATAAATAACTCGTTACATAGTTGGTCGGGAATAAAAATAAAGGCGGGCCAAAATGAAAGCACGCGCCGGTAGCAAGTTTTATTTGCAAAACAAAAAGCTGCACCGACATTTCGCTGAGGGGAGAAAAATGAGTACAGACACATAATTGCGAGTATTGCTGTCGTTAATGGGTGAACTTCATGTGCAAAAACTTCACGTGTGTGTGAGTGAATGAGCGCTTAGCTTCTCTTGGCCATTGTTGTTGACATTGAAGCAAAGAACTTGTGAGAAAAATATTACCACGGACACGAATTCTCTCTCTAAGTCATTCATTAATCTCAGAGCCTGACAAAGGACATGCTGTGAACGCTGGTGACATGAACACGTCACAGCCGGTCAGTGTCTCTTCGCAAATTAATTTTCATTTCTACTCATTAATTAACTGTTCATTGTAGTTGGGGTCTCTTTAAACATGCTTAGAGCAGAAGAAAATATAAATATACAAAAATAATAAATATTTAATAAAATTAAAATTTCTGAAATTTTCTTGCCAAATTAATTATTTCCTTCTCATATGCAGATATGCAGTGCACACTGTCATAGCCTCAATTAACTGTAAACTTGTTCAGCTCTTTCGCACACTTGGCCAAGCCAAACAATGTCTGAACCCCTTCAGGGCTTCATACACACAATGCCAATTTCTCGCCGAATTTTACTTCATTTCCGTGCAAAAAATAATTCCTAATATTGCCACACATTCACAAACACACACATACACACTCACACTCGGAACCATGCAAACGTTTGCAGCGCGACCACATTATGTCGTGTTTTCATGCTCAAGGAGCTGCCATAACTGATGCAGTGGAAGATCGTGTGCGGTATTGTCAGCAGTGAAATGACAATAGCAGCCATGATGCAAAGTACGCGCACTTAAACGGAACTGCCTCACAGCTGCCACCCGCCCCGCCCTGCCCTGCCACGCGCTTTTATGTGTCTGCGGCGCAGTGCAAAACTTTGTCTACAATTCAAACAAACATGCCGCACGCACATGTCTACACACACACACACACACACACTGTACACCCACACAATAAAAACCCAAATATACTTAATGGCTTAAGTTGCTCGAGAACAATGAGTCGAAAGTTTTCTGCTTCTATTGAAAAAGAACGCAGCCACTCCCACTAAAACTACTCGTATCTGCCGCTGTTGGTTAGTGTTCAGTGTCTTTCACTGCTGCCATCGGGCGCACTGATGTTCAAAGTTGCCTTGTTGTCGGCGTTGTCATCATCATCGAATTTGCCAGTTGACAGAAGTTTTTAGTTGCAGCAACAATAATAACAACAATGACAGTAGCAACATTTCAACATTAAATGTTGGAGTAAAAATGAACTCTCCATATACACATATATGTATGTATATACATTATATACATATGTACGTATGTGTAAGTGTACTTAAGACGCGATTAGTGTGGTCCTCTTACTTATGTGGAAAACTAAAAATGTTGTGTCGAACCAAGAATCATTTGAAGACTTTCAATGCTTTAAGGTTGTCATAAAAATGTCTAAATTTTCTATAAAAATTACAGTTATAATAGCAATAAATAATAATGATATATACTAAATATTAATAATAAATAATGAATGATGCATAATAAATAATGAATAATAAATAATAAATAATGAATAATAAACAACAAATAATAACAAATAAATAATAAATAATAAAAAAGTCTAAATAGTGAAAATGTTTTTGTTTAATTTGTATATTTTCTAAAAAGTAATAATAATAATATATACTAAATATTAATACTAAATAATAAATAACGAATAACGAATACTAAGCAATAAATAATAAATAATGAATATTAAATAATAAAATAAATAAATAAAATAAAAATAATAAAAACAGCCAATAAATAAACCACAAATAATAACAAATAAATAATAAATAATAAAAAATAAATAGCTAATAAAAAAAGTCTAAATAGTGAAAATGTCGAATTTTTGTTTAATTTGTATATTTTCTAAAAAAGTAATAATAATAATAATATATACTAAATATTAATACTAAATAATAAATAACGAATACTAAGCAATAAATAATAAATAATGAACATTAAATAGTAAAATAATAATAAAATAAATAAATAAAATAAAAATAATAAGAACAGCCAATAAATAAACCACAAATAATAACAAATAAATAATAAAAAATAAATAATAAAAAAAGTCTAAATAGTGAAAATGTCTAATTTTTGTTTAATTTGTATATTTTCTAATAAAGTAATAATAATAATAATATATTAAATATTAATACTAAATAATAAATAATGAATAACGAATACTAAGCAATAAATAATAAATAACGAATACTAAGCAATAAATAATAAATAATGAATATTAAATAATAAATAATAAAATAATAATAAAATAAATAAATACAATAAAAATAATAAAAACAGCCTAGAAAATGTAAAAAAGGGGTTCCAGAAAGCTTTGCTCACCCACTTACTAACTAACTATGCCAATAGCCCCTCAATATTTTTTTTATAATTTTAAAAATATTTTTAGTTCGATTCTGGAAAAAAATTTGACTTTATTTGCTTCTTCTTTTATAGAAAATTGTGCATGCAAATTCAAGCAGGTTAAATGCTTTTCTGAGTTATCCTCGGAATGTCGTCTTCTGATTCTGATATTTCGAAATTCAGTCACCACGGATCGTATACAGTAATTTACATATATATTTGTTAAATTTAATGCTTTAATTTCGGAATTTCATCAATCAATTTCAATCAAATATTTTTAACGAAAATATAACCGCTTGCTTCAATTCAATTTGTGTAGCCGGAATTTCTCTCGCATGCAACAAATTTTCTAATAACTCGAATTAGCAGCGCCGCAAATTCTCTGAAATTTTAAATCCATATAATTTTTAAAATATGCACTAATCAATTGTCCTCACATTGGTTTATGGCAACTGCAATGTTTTTCAAAAAAAATGTAGAAAAAAATCTAAACCTCTGTGCAAATAAGAACCACGCCAGGGGCGTAGCCAAGGGAGGGGTTTAGGGTGTCAGAACCCCCCCCATAGCCTATAATTTGTCAACATTTTCAATCACTATGCATCGTATGTACGTTCCCACATTAGCAAAAAGGTCTTTTCATCTTTAAATATTTAAAAGAAATTAACAAAACCCTTTTTTACCGAAACTAATTTGTTTTTTAATAGTCACGTTTAGGCTTAATGCAGCGATTTGCATGTTCTAAAAACATGTCTAAAGAGTAGTTTAGTTCGTCGACCGGAATGTCCTTCAGGATGTCGGTACAAGCCTTTTGGATGGTTTATACGTTCTCAAAACGCTTTTTTCATCGGCAAATGCATTCTTTGAAAAGGTGAAATTCGCACGGTGCCACATCATGTGAAAAATTTATCGTGAGTTTTAATCAAAATGGTAGCGAAAGCGCCTGGGATCACCCAGGTACATTTGTATAAAAAATGACAAAATTCAAGTTTAAACATGAACAAAATTAAAAAAAAATATTTTTTCATGTTATTGAAAATTACCTTCAAATTTGTGCAGATATTAAACATGAATATTAAAAAGATCACCCGGGTGGGTATAAGTAAAGCGATGGTTAAATCCAATTTCAATAATTTCAATGAAGATTTTGGCTTATCTTTTATGAATTACCGCCCAGTGTTGATCTACGGTGATCGCGGATTCAGTTGGCTAACACTTTGGTCATCATTTATGTTCTGACAATCGTTTTTAAATCGCTTTTACCACTTATGAACTCCACCACGGTATAAACAAAAATCACCATAAACTTGGTCCATCAATTTAAATACTTCGGTTAAAGTTTAAACATTTTTAAAACAATAGTTAATATTGGATCTTTGTTCGATGCACATTTTTGTACGATGACACAAACATACTTCCACTTCAGATGCAATAACTTCGCTTTCAGTCCATCAAATTTCATGAAATTTTTACTAAAAATCAGGGAAAAAATTTAATTTTTAATGCATTAAGTCACATAAGCCACAACAAAATGCCCTATTTGGAAAGTGCACTTTATTTAAAAAAACATGTAATACTAAACTGGCAAAAAATTTTTTTTTAAAACCCCCCCCATGCCCAAGTTCTGGCTACGCCCCTGAACCACGCTAATACTTTTTATCACTAAGAATACATCTCGCAAATATTTCAAAATGCATATAGATAATAGCATTCACAAGGCTAAAGACAAAGTGACATCAACAAAAAGCTATAATAAAACCATAACAACAACCACAATCGGAATCAGAAGCACAAAAGCAACAAATAGCGATAACAATAAAATAGCGAAAAGAAGCGGCAAAACAATGAACCCAACTTTATATATGCGACTTTATGTGCGATAATATTCTAGCATATATGTACATATGTGCTGCATGTGGTATTGTTGCACGCGACAAGTTGGATAGGGAGTTCGACAGTCGTAATGTGTGTGTGTGTGTGTGCGTGGGGTGATTTTTGCATAATCCCGTTTACGCCGGCAAAGGGGTCAGGATTGTATGTAAATAAATACTTGAAGTCTATTGTTGAGAAAAAAAAAACCATAAATAAATAAAAGAGTTATGTTCAGTTGTAGGGAGAGAAGCGCGAAATGAAAAGGAAAGCAGAAAGCTAAAGTGGAGCGCGAGGCGGTACGTATGGAAGCACCAACGACAGCGCCAACTCTAACCGCCAATGACTCCGACTGGTGGCTGATGATCATAAAATCGCTGTTGTTGTCGCTGATAATGATGGCAAAATGACGTTGTTGCTGCCGACGATGATGATGTTGTTGACGTTGTCGCTGTTGCTGTTGCTGCCGCTACGGATGTGTTATAATGTTTTTGAGTGTTGTTACGCTGTGTGTGTGTCGCTGCCTTCAAGTCAAAAGTGGGTTAATAATGTTGTCGTTGTTGGTTTTTTGTTTTGGTTTTTTTTGTTTACTTTATTTAGTTTTCAGTTTTTGTTGTTGTTTCCTGAAAACGTAAAGTATAGAAAAAACGCCAGTATTAGTGTAAATAGCATTAGAATTGTTATATGATATGGCGGAATTTAAAGTTGGTGGGCGTTTAGTGGAGGCTCGTGCGCAGCTGTGTGTGCGATAAATTAAAGTCGGATAAGTGGAGCGAACGTTTATTTGAGTTAGTTTTAGTAGTTCTTTTGACTACTTTTAATTGTAGATTTGGGCTTAGTTGAGAATTTTGTGGATAGAAGTTTAAGAAGTCATTATTTTTGGCCCTTCTCTGTCTACTAGATTTGAATGAATCAAAAAGGTAACATAAAAGAAAAGTGTCAGACTGACTGGGTAGGAAGGGAAGAAAAATGTGTTCTCTGGATATTCCTGGTGGTTTAAGGTTGTGTTGTGCGTTTGAGTGTCAGTGGTCAGTATCTCTCGAAGATTTATTACCTTTGGGAAAAAGATCCTTGCAAAGGCAGCAAGTGACTTTTGGCACATGTTGAATGCTGTCTAAATATACATTAAAGATCTGCGGCAAAAAAACACAAAAAATTCTTTGTGATGTCCAAAGGATATCACTCTGACCCTTTCCATTACAGAAGTTCATAGAGGTTCCATGATTTCATGAGGACTTTAAAAGCGAAAGATCCAATTTGGTAGTGAAAATTTTCGAGTTGAATTTTCAATAATTTCTTTATCCAACCTATTTGCTTCTCTACACCTTCACTCTTTCCTACATACAAAACAAATTTAAGAAACCTTTTATTCTACTGCTTCCTTCATCCTTTCTTACTGCTGCCCTCATTTATTAATTCATTGTTTTGTTCGATATTTTAAACTTGCAGCTACAGTCCCCCAAGCAAAGTTTTCACAATAGAAGCAGAAGAAAAACCCTTTACCTTCAAATGGAAAGCAACTTTGCTGTAGGTATTGACCAGCGCTCTGTGTCCTTATTTATTATGCCTTTAATATCTCCATTCGACTGCTGTCATTACTTGCAGTTGCTGCTTGTTGACTGTCACTAATCTAATTAGCGCGCTCGCTTTGAACGAGTGGCCCGAAGTGCTGCTGCCGCACAATGTATCTACACATCCATTATTTACTTCCTTTTGCGAAAGTGCACTTTCGCCAACAAACACACTCACACACACACACACAGAGTCGCGCAAACGTTGCCACTGTATGCGTGTGTTGGTGTTGGTGTTGGTGCCACACGAACACTTTCAATTTTCTTTGCATCGGCCGACTGTCCGTCCAACCAACCAATCGAGGCAAACTGTCAGTGGCGGAATGGCGCAGAAATTGACACAATTACGTGACGCCAGTGTAATCAATATATTTTTCTTACGTTTTTCGCTTGTTGCTGTTGTTGTAGTTCGTTTTTCTTCACTTTTCAGTTTAAGGGATTTTCGTTGATTTTTTTTCTTGGCATAAGATTGGTTAAATTTCCACCAATATTGAGTAGAAAAAAAGTAGAAGTAAAAATGTTCAGCTTTTATTTTTGACATGAAGCTTTGGAAATTTTACACTCGTGTTATATGATTTTTTTTTTAAATTTTTCTTGAGAAACGTCAAAAGAAACGCGCATCCTTGTCTAATAGGTAAACGACAGCAGCGAACAGCTGAAAATTTTGTTGACAGCGCCAACGCACACACACACACACACGTATGTCCAAACTCACAGACACATCGAGCGCCACATATTGAATTACTTGAGCGAGTCTGCCAGCAACGCAAACACTGCGAAGATAAATGACGGACGATGCTGTGTGTGTGTATGTGTGGTCCTTTGCTGAACTATGACATTTGGTATTGAGTGATCTTTAATTTTTTCTTCACGTTTTGATTTTATTCTGTTCTGATATTTGCTTTATCGGAAAGATAAAATTGTAGAAAAAAACTTAGTTGCTTAGTTTACCTGACCCGCCAGTCAATTTATTTGTTTGTAATTTCTGCTTTCCTTTGTGTTCATTCGGTGTTTTTTTGTTTTATGGCAGTCGCCGAGTTGCTGTAAATATGCGCCGGTCGTACTGGTTGCAATGCAATCTCTGCTGCCAGTCGACAGTGGCCAGCGGAGATAAATTTTCTGAAGGATGCAAAAAGTTCTTAAAAACAATGAGAATTTTAGCTGCAATGGGTTGAGAAAAGAGACAATGTGAGACAAAGAGAGCTAAAAATTAGCAAGAGGATTGTAATGGGAAAAAGAGAAAGAGTTGGAGATAGTTTGAGAAGGAGATACAGTGAGATAGTGAAAGAGCGAGAGAATTAGAGATCGTGAGAGAGAGAGATACAGTACAGAGAGAGGTACAGGAATTTAGATTAATAGATGCGGAAGTAGAGATAGAGAGAAATATTTTTATATTAAAGAAGAGCGGTAGAGTGAGAAATAAAAAGTAGAAGAAGTCGAAAGATAAAGTTAGAGAAGTGGAACGATAGAGTGAGAGGGGTGGACCGGTAGAGTGAGATTGGTAAAAAAATAAAGAAAGAAGAAAGAGTGAGAGCTAGAGGTAGATATAGGGATAGAGACCCTAGACAGAGGCAAAGACAGAGATAGATGTAGAAATAGAGATAGAAACAGAGACAGAGATACAGGTACAGATACATATAGAGATACATATTGCTATAGAGACAAAGATAGTGATAGCTATGGAGATAGATGCAGAGACCGAGACAGAGATACTGATAACGATAGAGATGGAGATACAGATAGCGATGGAGGTGAAGATACAGATACCCTGGACAGAGGTAGCGATAGAGATAGAGATAAAAATAGAGATAGAAGGAGAGACAGAGACAGAGACACACAGAGATAGAAATAAATTTAGATTTAGAGATAAACTTAAAGATAAAGATCTAAATACAGGGGTAAAGATAGAAGTAGAGGTATAGAAAGAGGCAATGATAGATAGACGGAGATATAGATAAAGTAAGAAAAAAGGGAGTAAGGGCAATAAAATAAAATAAAATAAAAAAATTTAAATAAAATAAAATATAATATCTATAAAATAACATAAAATAAATTAAAATTAAATTAAATTAAATTAAATTAAATTAAATTAAATTAAATTAAATTAAATTAAATTAAATTAAATTAAATTAAATTAAATTAAATTAAATTAAATTAAATTAAATTAAATTAAATTAAATTAAATTAAATTAAATTAAATTAAATTAAATTAAATTAAATTAAATTAAATTAAATTAAATTAAATTAAATTAAATTAAATTAAATTAAATTAAATTAAATTAAATTAAATTAAATTAAATTAAATTAAATTAAATTAAATTAAATTAAATTAAATTAAATTAAATTAAATTAAATTAAATTAAATTAAATTAAATTAAATTAAATTAAATTAAATTAAATTAAATTAAATTAAATTAAATTAAATTAAATTAAATTAAATTAAATTAAATTAAATTAAATTAAATTAAATTAAATTAAATTAAATTAAATTAAATTAAATTAAATTAAATTAAATTAAATTAAATTAAATTAAATTAAATTAAATTAAATTAAATTAAATTAAATTAAATTAAATTAAATTAAATTAAATTAAATTAAATTAAATTAAATTAAATTAAATTAAATTAAATTAAATTAAATTAAATTAAATTAAATTAAATTAAATTAAATTAAATTAAATTAAATTAAATTAAATTAAATTAAATTAAATTAAATTAAATTAAATTAAATTAAATTAAATTAAATTAAATTAAATTAAATTAAATTAAATTAAATTAAATTAAATTAAATTAAATTAAATTAAATTAAATTAAATTAAATTAAATTAAATTAAATTAAATTAAATTAAATTAAATTAAATTAAATTAAATTAAATTAAATTAAATTAAATTAAATTAAATTAAATTAAATTAAATTAAATTAAATTAAATTAAATTAAATTAAATTAAATTAAATTAAATTAAATTAAATTAAATTAAATTAAATTAAATTAAATTAAATTAAATTAAATTAAATTAAATTAAATTAAATTAAATTAAATAAAGTAAAATTAAATTAAAGTAAATTAAATTAAATAAAGTAAAATAAAATAAAATAAAATAAAATAAAATAAAATAAAACAAACTAAAAGAAACTAAAATAAAACAAACTAAAACAAAATAAAATATCATAAAATAAAATAAAAAAAATAAAATAAAATAAAATAAAATAAAATAAAATAAAATAAAATAAAATACAATAAAATAAAATTTGGAATGACAAAGAAAAAGAATCATTGAAAGTAGGATAAAACAAAAAAGAAAAGACAAGAAGAAAATAAAAAAGAGACACTCACAGCTCCTTCGCGCACACCACTGTCCGTTCGCTGCATTGACTTGCCGCCACTTGGCGTTGCACTTTTGATTTCTTCTATTATTTATTTTCCTGCTCGTTTCCTTTCTGTTCTACTTGATTATGAAATTGTCTCCACGGTTCCTCAAGAGTATGTCGCGTGTCGCTCCCCGACTTGCGTCCGCTCGACACTTCCGCAATTTATCATTGTGCGGCACTATCGGTTGGCTCGCTCTGGCTTGTTGTCGGGCCGCCAACGTCGCAGCCAGCGCCAGCGTGCCGTGCCACTGCTCGCTTTGTCCTTGTGTCTTATAAATCCAATTATAAGTTGTAAAGTAGCCGTAAGCTGGCATTTTTCACCATCACAAGAAAATAACTACTGCCCACCGGGCGCACAGCAGCGCCGCTATTTACTGGCCATGGGTGCAATATGTGAGTGTTTGTGTGCAGTTCCGGGTTATGGCAGTGGCGTCGAACGCGACGACCGCCCACAACGCCGCCGACACACTGTCACAGTCGTCTTTCAGTGCCGCCATTGAGGTGCGCTTTCTTATGTTGGCCAGACACGTCTCCGCCACCCCACCAGATACCAAAACGCGTTTATTGTGCAATGCGAGGAAATTGCAACTAGCTGGCATTAATTAAAATCTAATTTGCGGTCATTGGACGCGGGAAGCGGTGCGCAGCGAGCAAAGCGCCTTTGCAGAGGGAGAAATTAAATTACTGCCTGGACATTGGTTGCTGCAATGTTGGAAACTGAAGTTATGCCAGCTTTGAGGCGGCTGTAATGAAATAGCTCACCTTGTTGCGGGGAGAACGAGTGTACAAAACGCACACAATTGACATGGTTGCCGAAGCGCTGAATATGAGGAAATGCGTCACACACTGTTGTTGGCTGTAGCAATGATATCGCATTTAGTGCAAAAAATGCATGAAGGACTCTTTACTTAAGAAAGAAGTGATGACTTCATTTGGCATTTATTTGTCTTAAATTGCATTTATCTGTGCTAGATCTTTCAAATGTTTTTGTTACATTTTTTACTTAAAAAAGTTTGAAAGACCTCGCTTGTCTTTGGCTTTAAAATTTATTTATGTTTTTTCATGCTGTATGTCGTTGCCAGATTGCGTTAATGGCCAAAATGTGACCTCGATTTGTCACTCATGTTGTGCAGGATTCTCTTTTGCACTCTCATTCACTTCAGTGTTGCAGTGAAATTTATTTTCTTTATCATTGGTTGCTGACATGACTTACGAAAATTTACAAAATATTTCGTTCTTAATGCACCCTTAAGTTAATGATCATTACAACCTTTTAAAAATGATTCTTATATGACAAATGTCATAAAAGAGAAATGAGTAACATTTGTCACCGAATAAAAAGTTCAGCAACTGTCACAAAATCAAAATTTATGACAAATGTAATAAAATAGAGCTGTGTGATAGATGTCACAAAATCGAAATGTGTGGCAAATGTCACAAAATAAAAATGTGTCAAACTGTCACAAAATCGATATGTGCTGAAATGTTACAAAAGGAAATTTCATAAAATCAAAATGTATGACAAATGTCACAAAATCAAAATGTGTCGAATTGTAAAAAGTGTAATAAATTTCACAAAACCGAAACGTTTGACAAATGTCACAAAAGCAAAAAGTGTATTGAATTGTTAACTGCAAATAAAATTGTGTAACAATTGTCACGATATAAAAATGTGTGACAAATGTCAGAAAATAAAAATGTGTGACAAATGTCACAAGAGTAAAGCGTAAAATTTGTAAATTGAAAATAAATTTTGACAATTGTCACAAAATCTGATTGTGTGACATATGTCACAAAATATTATTGTGTGACAAATGTCACAAAATTCAGAAAACATTCGTATCAAAAAACTTTCATATTGGAGCTTAAATTTTCATTCTTGCAATGTGTTTTCTGAAAAATTTTTCGCAAGGAATTCAACGAATCCTTTACGCGTGTATTTGTTTCTGCTCGGATATGAATCTATGTCGCTAGCTGCCTGTATCCCCCCTCCATATTCACACAAAACACACCGAACGGTAAATATTTCAGCAAATATGGAAATTTCTTTGCACTAAGTACTGACTGACGATGAGATCTGCATAAATCATCAAGCGAGCGCAGCTTCGGCTCAAGGCTAAGTTTCATGCCGACGCCTGTCGCAGGTAGTCGATGTAAGAGCAGCGCACCTGTGGCGGACAATGTTGCAACACGCTATAGGGGAGGCTGTGTTGTTGCTATTGTTTTTGTTGTTGTTGTTGTTGTTGTTTTAGGCATTGTTGTGCATAGGGCTGGTTGTATTGTTGTTGTTGATTTTGTTGTTGATTTTGTTGTATTTGTCACATGTGAGCACAAATAATCACAAAGTTGCTGTGAACTGCATGTTGCAAGCTTTTGATGTGTGTGCAGTACAAAATTGTTTTCATGGTTGCCTTTTTTTGTGCCGAGGCAGCGGCGAATGCATGTGCTCGAGCTTCTCAGTGTGTGTGTGTGTGTGTGCTTGTACGTGTCCTTTAGTGCCAAGCATGTGCGATAAAGTGAAAGAAGGCCACACATGCCACTTGTCCCCGATTTCGCATATGGAGGGCATACATGCGACTGCTCATTGCACATGCACATGCAACGTGCTGGCAGCAACAAAAACAACAATAACAACGGCGTCACCAAAACGAAACGCAAAAAAGTGGTAACGAGCGAAAAAATCCAAATGCCTCAAGTTGACGTGTAAATAAAGATTTATGGAATTTATGATTTTCTGCAGTTTTGCTGCGTTGCTCGGCGTAAAATTTGCTGAATTTTGATTGAATTTCAAGCGAATGGTTCTTTGTTGTTGTTTTTTCTTTCTATGCACCTGTGGAAATTGAAAACCGTATTCGGTTTTGCACTTTCATACCCGAAACAAACAGAAAATGCAGCGGGAACTGATTTTTCCTGCCCAACAACTGAGCGAGTTGCGCTCAAACGCAAACCTTACAATGGCCCAAAGTGCAGTGCCACTGCAGACCGCAGTTGCAGCATGCATTATACTCTTTGCCTTCGGACTCAAACGAAATCAAAAAGCAAAATAAAAAGACAAAACGAAACCGATTTTTTTGTTTTGAATTGGAATAAAAACTAACTTTCACACTTTGTAATTTGCTGGCCCCAATTTTGTGCATTTCACACCCTTTTCCTTTACGGTTGCCAAAAAATCTTTGACGTGCGTTTTCGGCTCTTGTGCTGCGCCACAGACACACACACACACGCAAAAATTCACACCTACACAATACCGATGGGTTAAAAACGATGCTGAAAATTCTAAAAGCTGTCTTTAGTGGAGCTGCTTTGCCTTTCAGCTCTCACGCCCTCCGCTTCCGTTCAACAAATGTGCACAAAAATGTTCCGCCTCGCCGCAACCCGCTGCCTTGGTTCGTTTCCGTGGCTGCTTCCGATTGACTTTTTTTCTCTATTTTTACTTTTTTGTTATTAAAGGCTTTCAGTCAACGAAAGACGGAATGCGGCTTAAAGGTTAGAGGCCGCTTTTAAGCTCTGTAGGCGAATGTGCCAAAGCGCGGCGCGCAAAGGCGACGAAGCAGCGTCGATTTTAGTTGGCAGGCGTTGGCGTCAATTTGGCTTTGTTCTCGGCTGTGCCGTTTTGTGCTGCTCTTCTTAGCGAGTTTTATTTCTGGATCTAAACGCGCGCTGAACCGCACAAAGCTTGAAGCTACTATTAAGGCAGGCCCAACAAAAACACACACACATACACACACAGCTATTGACTGCATTCAGAGGTGCAAATTAAGCGCCAAGTTTTGTAATTCCTATGAAAGCCAAAAGTGCTTTGAAAAATTAAGGCATTTTTTCTGCTCTGTTTTCTACGCTGATGATTACCCATTAATCAATTTATTTGCTATTTTTTTGTAGTTGATAATTCTTTGTGTAATGTATACTTTATTGAAATGAAACTATTTGCATAAAAATGCAAACACTTTTAGCATTTTTTTTAGTTTTTTTATGAGCTCATGTGGGATGTGATTTTCGCCAGCCACAGACTGCACTGCACTGCTTTCCCGCGTTTCAGGTCGCTCTCTTTTTCCCTCTCATTCTCTCTCCTACTCTTCGCACCCCACCGTAACGCTTTGTAATCCTTTTGACAATTAAAACTTTAAATATGAATGTGACTAGTCCACATATGTGTGACTTACTGCTCTAGCAATATTTGCTCTATATTTCTTTTTCATACTAACACCGCCTCAATCGCCTCTCCGCCCACCCACCCCGCTGCCACCTATGCATGGTGCACGTGTTATTTGTGCGCAATTAAACTCCTGAATTATTTGAATGTACCCAATAGCAGCGAACCCAGCAGCTGCCAGTTCCTCATTTGCCACATTTGATGTGTTCAGTTCTATGTGTTTGTTTTTGTTGTTGCTATTTGCGCTTTTTATTCTGCTGCCATCTGTGTATGTGTGTGTCATTTAGCTTGTTTGTTAGTCGCTCTACACTTTGACCCAGTAAGGTTTTTTTTCTTCCTTGCTCTGACACCCGCCTGAAACTGTCCTTCAAAAAGTTGCTCTGTCTGCTTTTTTTACTGCCCTGTGTGCACTTTTTGTGTCGTTGGGTTTTTGCTTAAACAAAATTTAATTTGATTTACAACATTTTTGGCGAAATTCTTTCATTTTTTTGTATGCCACGCTATGGAAATGTGTGTTATTTGTTTCAATGTGGCACATGTTGAGTGTTGCTTTGGGCTGCCCCGCTGGGTTTTGGTGAAAGGAAGTTGAATTTTAATTGAATTCATAAAGTGCGAATGAGAAAAAATGAAAGAATGTTGGGGTTGGCATGAACGTGAGGGTTGAAACTGAAGTCATGTTGTTGTTTAGTTGAGTTTGAAAAATGTAGTTTGAAGTTAGAAGACTGAAGAAATTTGAAATGGTTTGGGGTTTGAGATTTTTTTAATGTTTTAGCGCAACATAACCTTAAGAGACTGAGCTCAGATTGAGATTGTGTGCTATTGGAGGTTATGTTGAACAAAAACTGTTTGAATCTGTTTTTGTTTGCAAAAATCAAGTAATTTACTTAGAGCCCATTTTCTTTTCGTTGTTCTTTTATACTCTAAAGAATTACGAAAGCACACACACACACACAAACAGAACACGTATTACTTGTAATCGTTGTGTAAGGTCCGCTCTAAAAAAAATACGATACGAAAAATAAACACTAAAATTGTCCAAGGCGCAAAAAACTGCAGTTTCAACTTTTCCAAGAAAAAACTAATAACAAGAAAAGGCAGAAAGCATTGAAAGAGAGAGAGAAAGCGAGAGAATCGAACAATTGTGTGCCAGTCAAATTGGCAAAGTTCAATTTGACGTAGTTTATTGTCTGTTTGTTTTGCTCGAAAGTTTCTACCAGTATTCAAAAGTCCAGCCCCCCCCTTCCCCTCTTGCAACCCCTTGTCCCATGCCGCATGTGATCAGCACATAAACCGAACTGTGAGGGCGAAACAGAGCAACCAAAGGACATTTGTTGCATGGGACACATTGTTGTTGTTGTTGTTGCAGCTAGACATGTGCGCGTGTTTTGTACAATTGCTGGCAGCAAAGTAAGTTGTCGATTGCGCCAGGAAGGAACAAAAAATTGTACTGCTTTTGAAAGTCAAATTGAGCGAAGAAGCTTAAAGGCTGTGCGCACACACACGGAGGCCGAATCGAAAAGAGAGCACGAAAATCGCCCGAGGGAGAATGAAAAGTGGCAATTTGTGGTTTTTGAAAGTCGGCGTCGGTTAGTCAATGTGCATTTGTTGTTGTTGCTGACATTTGCAGGCAATTGGTTTGGTTGCAACAATCAGAGGGTTTAATTTTATGTTGGGGGAAAGTTGACTTTTTTTTTAGAATTATTTGGCAAACTATGATCCATAGGTAGTGTCCGACCGAAACATCTTTTTTGGGCCGAAACCGAAACCGAATTTCGGTTTTTTTTTTTAATATTCGGCCGAAACCGAAACATTCTAGTTTAAATAAAAATCACCATATCAAGCTTTTTTTTTCAACAAACGAATTTTACATTAAGTAAATAAAGAACAAACAAACAACCATAACATAAATAAATAAATACTTATAAATAAAATAATAAAAACCAATTTATTCATTTTTTAAAAACGTAAACATGAAAAAATCACCATTTCGTACCTTACTCGCTAATATTCAAAATTAAATAATTTTATATTATATGCTAAAAAAAGAAGTTTATTTACATTGGTGACATCTAAATTACTCCTCCTTTCACTATATATCTGCTACACAATAAAATGTAAAAAATGTTCTAGAAAGTTTCGGTTTCGGCTGTTCGGCCATTTTTTGGCCGAAACTGAAACCGAAACCACTTATTTGGGTCGAAACCGAAACCGAATATTTGGTCAGACACTATCCATAGCACATATAGATTTATATGTGACTCTCGGGCTCACTCAATACATAGATGACAATTCGATTTGAGCTGTCTTTGAGTTGCACCTGAAGAGAGCAGCTCTGGGGGATTATCTCTGCACACAGAGCTATTAAATCGATACTATCATTCAGCGATACAAACCTTAATTTGCCACTGTCTGGCTGACTCCTCACTCTGGTGTTAGAGCTCCGAAAGGCCGTGACAAAGACAATCGGCTTTCATTGGTTGGTACTAGAAAGGGCTTCCTTCAGAGTTCAAGTATTCCTGAGGTCTCTGATTGAATATTCGCCTTGAATGTTCCAGTATTTAAAAGTTAAAAGTTCATACGATTGGACGATATTGCGCTGAAAAGACGTGAGCAATGGGATCCCCGCTAAACTTCACACAGGGTCACCCATCCATACTTTAAAAGTAGTTTCCGTGAGCTCTCGAAATTCGCACAGTGAGTCGCTTTTCGTTTGTTTTTTTGCGCAGTTCAACTACAATGTGACTTTTCTATGCGTTCACTGTATCATTCGAAGATTGGGCGTCCTTCTAGGAGTCGCTTGGGCATCCTTCTTATTGCTAGGCAATAAATTGCAATCCCAAAAGTTCAATTGCCAAACGAATTGACGTGCATCGTCGAACATGGAGCAAAGAAAGGAAAGGAAAGGAAATGGCGTTGAGGTTGAAATCTAAAGTCGAGGCACACGCAGACGCGCAACTATAAACTTGCGACGATACGATGGCAAATTCTCAGCGCACGATTGTAGGATGCGCAGCGCCAGCGGGCGTGTTGATTTTGGCGCTCGCGTCTGCCGGCGCGCCGCACTCGTACGTGATTTAATGGGGTTTTGTGGCTTAATGCGCACAGTTAGTCAATGGCGCCGCGAAACGTTTCGCTGCGCCAAAGGTTGTGTGGGTTTTTTGTGTGTGGCTGTGTGTGTTGCATGGCTGATGACGCTGATGAGGCATTGAAGCCTCAAAACCATTGCTCGTTGTACTCGTAGTTGTCACATAAATGCAAACGTCATAAATAATTCAATATGTGCCCATAATAATAAATAAATAAATACGCAGCAGCGCTTAGCCGCACACCCACACACAAACACGCACACACTCTTGCATCGCACACGCCACAAATGCCAACGTGTAGTTTAAGCCGCCACGCCCACCGCCACATATGAGCACAAATAACCGCACCGCAGCGTCAATTGAAATGGAAAATTGCTTATTTATTGGTTTTGGGCGCTTGGGATTTTCGCTGGCCGCGTTTTTTTTCTGTTTTTGCTTGTGACGGCGCGCAGCAAAGCCGGAGATTGCTTGCGAATGTTTTGAAATTTAATAAATTGCATAGCGTTTAATTACAAATGACAGGATGTGCGGTTTTAATTACGAGCGTTGCGCTGTCCGTCTGTCTATCTGTCTGGCTGCCAAAGTATTGGCAGTTATTTTTGCACGCGTTGCTGTTTTATTTATTAATTTTTTGTTTGAGGTTAGGTTTGCTGTGACGCTTGATAACAGTTTCTCGTTGTGGTTTGTGATATTTTCCAAGTGCGTAAAATTGGGTTGAATTTTTTGTTGTATTTTATAAGTGGTCAGTCACAAAATGTTAGCATATTTCGAGTAAAACAACAGCAAATCTGTAACATTTCACAACGATTTTTTTTGTATAATTAAAAAAAATTTAATTAAAACAATACAAAAATTTTACTTTTATTATATCAAAACTATCTAACTTCATTCATTTCATGTTTTCTGCTGCGCAAAAGCACAGATTTGCCTCATGTTTATATAAACATCGAACTGACCAATCACATCCTGACATAAATATGTATGTATTGTAGATCTGATTGTATCGCATAAAAACACGTACGCACGTTCACTGGTATATGTGTGTGTGTGAACATGTGGAGAAGGGGAAAAGCTAAACAATGCCGAAGAGCACTTCATTTCCATGCCATGCACTTCATTTCAATTCAATTCTGCCATTGAGTGTGTATTTGTTAGAGAAATATGAAAATGTCTAGCACTGCTTTGTGTTGTTCCTTGAGCAGCTTTGCGTCACAAATGCATTATGAATTTATGGGATAAATATGTCCTTTTAGTTGGCAGACGAGTGGCACACTGAGAGTGGAAATGGTCGAGGGGAAGGGAATGAATGGGTCGGAGAAGGCGATAGACTGTCGGATAAGAGGAGTGGCAAGAATTGAATATGAAATGAAAAAGTTGATTTAACTATATGTTGATAGTTGACATGTTTATGCGTTCAGCTATGACAATGAAATCAGAGTTGCCACCTGCAATGAAATACTGAAATAATAGTTAAGCGAGATTTGTATTCAACAAACTTTCTGTGTGGTGTTTCAACGGCCATTGACTGATTGGTAGCTACGAAAAAATGTTGGGACTGTTTTCTAGTGATTTCTGTAGGAGTTGTACCGATTAGGAAGAGAACGATAATAGTGGAGTTCACTCTTCATAGCATTTTAGGTGTAAAGTTGCTATCGTAAAAATCTGTCGCTACAACTGCTTTCGAAAACATTGCGAAAATTCAAAAATTGCTACGATAGCAACTTTATACCTAAAATGCTATGAAGAGTGAACTCCACTAATGTATTTCATTTATAGGTACCCCCGCCACAAAGGTTGGGACTGTTTTCGAATGATTTCTGCAGGAGTTGTATGGATTGGAAAAAAAAAAAAATTTATAGATGTAGGCAGTTTCTATGCACTCATCTCGCACTGTCTAGAAGTAGTAGAACATACTAGAGTAACTTCTTTTGCGACAATCTAGAGAATCCTATTCAGTTGATAGGACTATTCATTTTAATCTCTCCCAGAAGATTTTAGCACTAAAGGGGCTATAGAACTCTTTAACAAGTCTAGGCGTACACTGTGAGGTCTAATAGGAATTTTAAGTCGCTGCTGCAAACTTAATTACCAAAATTTCAACATGAATCTAGTTCAAAACAGCATCCATAGGTACAATGTAGAAAATGCTGACACTTTAGTCCATCTGACCAGAGACTGTGGAGCTTTAATGCCTAAAAAAGATTCGAATGACTCAGCATATTGTGTGGAGTCGACTTCCTCAGTATTCAGAAACTCTTACCAAGTAATGGTCTTACAAAGGTTTTATAGATGAGATCGTCCTTGATCCATAAAGAGACTATAATTGGACTATCAAGTGAACAAAGTACAATAGCCTTGCATTAACTTTTTCTTAGAACCATTCACAGTCTACTTAACTTCGTTAGAGGCTCATAGTAGTTTGTGAGCAAATAGATCTGAGTTTAAATAAATTTGGTATTAAAATAAAAGTAGTGGAGGTTAATATCCGGTGTGGACTGTTGTTTGTCCGTCCGTATTTTCATCACCATTTCTTGATTTTTTCAAATATTTTGTTAACACTTTATTTACGCTTCAGTTTCTGTAATATACGTAAAATTTCGAGTCGAAATTTTCATATACAATTCTACATTATTTGCATTTATGGCCACACTGCTCACGACATCCTTTGCCGTCGTGTCGTGATTGTTTTGTTGCGCACCAAAGCGCCGGCGTCATATGATCACTTTTAATTTACCCCCCTCGCCTTGCACTATCCAATTGCATTGACGCCACAAGCCCCACGGTTGGTGTCACACACGCACGCGCTCAAATGTCCTTTGCAATTACATTTTGAATACAATTTATGTTTTCCAACTTTTGTTTGAAGTTGAATAATGATACGCACACTCGCTTCCGCACCGACACTACGCCATAATATATGCGTGCGTGCAGTGTTTGTTTGCGTGTGTGTGTGTGTGTGTGTGTGTGTGCAAGGATATATGGGAATAAGCATGCCTGCATATGCAGCACTTTGCCTTCTTCGCACACGACCTGATGCTGCCAGTTGTGCAGGCGCTGTGACCGCGTCGCTACGAATGCGACTGTGACTGCGACTGCGAGTGTGACTGGCGCTGTCGTGTTGGCAGAAGTATGATGAGAGGAAATCGATATGACAACTTGCTAATGAAATGGAGTCGACTGCCATTCAGTGCACTCATGCTTCTTGTGCTGCTTCGACGGCTGCCGTTTCTTGCTTTTCAACTTCGACATGAAGTCATTGTGTGCACGTTGGCTGCTGGTTTTTTACAGTGATTCCACTTCCTTCACGTAGCTCATTCTTGTTAGAGTATGCGTAGTAGTTGGGGAAAAGGCGTAGCAACTCTTTTTTTCTGGCAAGCAGTTTTTCATGAAAAAATTGCCTTAAATTTTTATAATTTTTTTAAAATATTTTTTGTAATTAATTAAAAAAATTAATAAATAATTTAAAAAATTAAAGTACAAACAATAACACTATTTATTATTTATTTTTTTATATTTTAATTTTTTTTTTTTAAATTATTAAAATTTAAAAAGAGATTAAAAAAAATAAATAATTTAAAAAAGTATAAACACAATTATTTTTTTATTTGTTTTCGTATTTTTTTTAGTATATTCTTTTTAATAATCAAAATGTAATAAGGGATTTAAAAAAAATATTACAATATTAACCCTTTTAGTGCCGGGCGAAAAAGAAGTGCGTATGCGAGAATAACCGGCCGAATTTCACAGTTTTACTAGGGTTTGGGAAAATGCTCATAAAAACCAAACGAGAAACAATATTTACATGATTCAAAAAGCAGTATACTAAGGATGAAACAGAGAATGAATAGAATTTTCGAAATCCTGTATTGCTAATTGTTGGTTTGTCAAAAACAACAATGTTTGACACAAGCGGAAAACAACGGCAAAAACAAAAATGACGCTTTCAAACTGCAACTGGGACGAAATATACTGTTCACAACAACGATCGAGGAGACACTAACTGATCCTACGTCTCGCTGCGGCAATGCAACGTTATTTCGCGAGAGTCTTCAAACAGTTGTTTACATAACATGCTGCCGAAAAGTTCCGATAACATGAACGTTCACAAAGAGTTAAAACAAAAAACTATTTTTTTTTTATTCTCTCGTAATGAAATTAGATCATTTATAATGTATTACAAATTTATTTTAAGATAGAGTTCTCCCGCAATGCGAATAGTAAAGCGCTACAAGGCGCGGGGCGATATATCGGCTCTGGCACTTCTCGCTGGTGCAGCAAGAGCCGATATATCGGCCTCCGGCACTAAAAGGGTTAAGGTTAAAATTATTTATTATTATTATTATTTATTATTTTTAATTATTATTTATTATTTTTTTCTGGCAAGTAGTTTTTCATGAACAAATTGCATTAAATAGTCATAATTTTTTAAAATAATTTTTTTTATAAAGAAAAATTAATAAATAAATAATTAAAAAAAATTAAAGTACAAACAATAACCTTATTTATTACTTATTTTTGCTTTCTTTTTCATTTTTATTTGAAAATTATTAAAATTTAATAAAGGATTTAAAAAAATTA
This sequence comes from Melieria picta, assembly GCA_964056695.1. Taxonomy (NCBI): domain Eukaryota; kingdom Metazoa; phylum Arthropoda; class Insecta; order Diptera; family Ulidiidae; genus Melieria; species Melieria picta. The sequence goes on along the minus strand of OZ057399.1, from coordinate 70,341,451 downwards.
TAAACACAAAATTATAAAATTAAAAAAAGCACAAACAACAAAAATTATTTTTTATTTATTTTCATATTGTTTTTTTTAATATATATTTTTTTTAATTTTTTTTTTAATAAATAAAATGTAATACAAAAAATATAAACAAAATATTTTAAATTGAAAGAAAGTACAGTATAATCTCGATAATCCGGACAATTAAAAACCAAACCCTGGTGTCCGGATTACAGAGTCTACAATAGATTTTGAGTGTCCGGATTACAGAGTCTACAATAGAAATTGAGTGTCCGGATTACAGTGTTGTCCGTATTAGCGAGTGTCCGAATTATCGAGATTATACTGTACAAACAACAACAAAATTATTTTTTATTTATTGTCGTATTTTTTTGTAAATATATGATATTTTTTTTAAATAATTAAAGTGTAATAAGGGATTAAGAAAAAATTACAATATTAAATATAAATTGATTTATTGTTCAGTGAGTATAAAATTAAATGCTCTTCAATAAATACATTTTAATTGCATTATTACAAATTTATTAAAATTAAATGCTCATTAAATCTTTTTTCTTCTTCTCCTTGCAGGTAATTTTCATGCACCACCTTACCAGCATTTCGACTACGCGCCTGTCCTGTATGTATTTGTGCATTTGTGTGCGTCTATATGTGTCTGTGTGCGTGTGTTTTTATTGTACGTGCATCTTTGTTGGTTTCTTTGCGTTCAGCGAAATTGTTATTTCGTTGTGTTTTTTTTTTGTACCTTTTTGGAAAAGTTCATTCATTTCCGTTGCCTTTAGCACAAAATGCAGGTCAATGCAATTCATTGTCTTTTTTCTGTTGTTGGCAAACAATGTGAATCCTGCACTAAAAGCGTAGCTGGAATACAGGTGCTTTAAGCTGGCAGATATATTATTTAGTTGCTGAATAAGACTTTTACAAGGAGCAACAGTAGTGGAGTTGAATATCCGGTGTGGACTGTTGTTTGTCCGTCCGTATTTTCATCATCATTTCTTGATTTTTTCAAATATTTTTTCAACACATTATGACATTTATTTTAACATTCGCTTCAGTTCTACTGTGGTTTATATTTTCTTTTTATTTTAAAGCAAACTGCCACATTTATTGCAGAGCGTCTGGTGGCATGTGTTTCCGGCTGGCTAATGCTGATATCTGCAGCTTCCGCCTACCATCTGACCATGCAGCCTACATCACTGTCTATTAGAATTCCGATGTATTAATTTTGAAATAATTCTACACTACTCCCAGTTGGCATTCATTTGAAGTGCCTTTAACGGCACAAATGCCCCACACTAACATAATTTAACGCAAAATAATTCCCAGCGGTGCCAGTGCGACTGAGCGCAGTGGCTGCCGGCAGTACATTTATTTGGCCAATAATAACTCATGCCGGCAATGGATGATGCCACCGAGAGCTGCACACTGTTCGACGGCAATAAATTTGTATTGGCACCGACGCACTCATACACACAAAGCTACACTCAGCCACAGTCATGGACACACTTGTATATGCATTTTGTGTTATTGTTATGGTTGTTGTTGTTGTATTGATAAATATGCTTATTGATATTACCGTAATGATGGTTTCGAAACTGATTGTGCGTTGGTTGGTGGCTGTGCGGTGTGAATTTTGTGATTAGTTATCGGCCGGCATTGAGGTTCATGCGAATCATTCGGTCGAGCGTTGGACAGTTAGATAGATGGATAAATAAATACACTAATAAGTAGTGGTTAATTTTCTGTCAATTGTCATTTATATAATTACGTCCGTGCAGTTGGAACAGTGTGTCTGCAGCCATTATGGAAGTGGTCGGTGTGGTCTCTCTGTGTTTGTGTGTGTGTGTGTGAAATGCTGAATGTTGATATTGAAATTGTTGTTGATTTGTCCATAGCGAATTTCGGTGTTGGGGTTTCTGAGCGTTTAGTGAGTTGCTCAGAGTGATTTGTTGTGTAATTGGAAGCAAGCCAGATACCGCAAGCTGCTGGTGAAATATTGCTTAGAAAATATTGCGAGAAATATTGTAAACATAATTCATTTAATATACCCATATGTTTAATAAGCTTAGGAAGAATTGTCAGCAATATGTGAGCCCCATTGTGTGTCATTTCATATTTGAAGAAGCGTATGAAGGTGACAGAAACTATGTTGCTTTGAAGTGTTCTAATAGATCAAAACACTTTCCTGGCTCAATTTTATTCACTTTAAACTTCCAACCAATCCTTCCATATCCTTTTATAGGATATTCATATTTTGTATGTGCAAAGTCAAGGGTTAATTTTTGTTGCACAGTGTTATGATTGCAAACCAAAGCATTTTTTGTCGCTTGCAATTATCATTGTCAAAGAAATTAATGATGTATTTCTTACATATAGCAATTAAGTAAAAAAAATACAAAAAGAAATAAACGAATAGAAAAGCAAGACGATTGCCTGACTAAGAAAAAACAGAATTGAGAAAGATACAAAAATTAAATCATCCAACGAAAACGAAAGTTGGGGTTGGAAAAAAATTTCAACGTATTCATTAGCTAAACGAACGGTGTCAGCTAAACGTCAGAAATGTAATAATTCAGTATTGCCATTTATCAGTGTTGTTTTTAGGGTGAATGCGCGTATTTTCGGCATTTTACTGAGAGCTAAGAAAACAGTTGAGCAACTGAGGTGAATTTCTTTATTGTGGTATTAAAGTTTTAGTGAGTTGTGACTTTAAAAAGAAACAAATTAGGCGTAAAAGATCTAATCGAGTACCTAAAATTTAAGCACCGACTATATCAGTCACATTTGCAAAGTATGCTACAATAAAAAAATTAAACTCACTTGTCATTATTATGCTTGCATCTTTTTTTGCAAATTTTGATACATACTTTTAGGCTGACTTTTAACTTATCAATTCATATAGAAAACTACTTCAAGCGGTGTTATATTTAATTCGCAGTGTTTCTTTATTGAACCTTTAAGGCAACGATTTAAATACTTCAACTCTTAATTTTTTAAATATTTAAATCTGTAATAGAATCCCAGTCTTGCAGTTGTGGGTAGACAATTTGTTATGATTTCAGGTATTTGCATATTTCGTTGCATACTTTAATGCTGACTTTTAACTTACGAAACTCTTTGGAAATCGATATCATCTAAGGGTTTTCATAGTTGCATTTAATTTTCCTCTTTTTTAAGGTTTTAAGTTTAATGCATTAATTCGACTGGATTCGTTTTTCTTATCCCTTTCGCCATTTTGTTGCCATATGGCAACATGCTACTTTGTGGACGTCTGCATCCTCTATGGTTGCAAGAATATATTTTTGTGTTGGTCTTTAGAATAGTTTGAAGTTTTAAAAAAAATACGAAATTAATAAACTGAATATTTAAGTTTAAAGAAGAGAAGTATACACGTTTTTTTAATGGTATATCTTCACATAGTAAAGGAAGAAGAAGCAGACAAAATTAGAGAACTTTTTAATTTGACGTTTTCTTTCAATTTAGATACTTTTTTTTTAAATTTTGGCTGAAGTAAATGAAGAAATATTAAAATTTTCGTTATGCGTAAAAAGTTTTATGTTTAAGTAATTATTACAGCCACAACGATGTGGTTGCTCTCATAGAAAAACACTCTAAAATAGAGGGTCCGAGTAGAAAAATTAAAAAATGTCTTATGGAATGTTGCTAATAGAACCACATAGAAGCCTAAGACTTAAAATTTAAAATTTTAACTTTCCCCAGTAAAAACCTGTAGCGAAAGGGTTAACGAAAAAGTAAAAAACTCCAAGCATTTTTATATTTAATTCACTATATTGTCTTACTGAACCTTTAGCTCAAAATTTTTTATACGTTTACTTCATTTTTTTAATATTTAAATCTCACTCATAGAATCCCAGTTTTTCTGCTAAGGCTGACAATTTTTTATGGGCTCCGGTGTTGGTGTTTTTAATTTAATTTTAACTTTCTTTTGCTAATAATTTTCCGTAAACATGGCCGCAATCACCACGATTCACTCTATTTCGTTGTACATCGCGTGTGCTTCATTCGTTTTGACTGCTGCTCACAACCAACTGACTGTCTGTGTGTGTGTGTGTGTCCTCTCGATTGCTGAATTTTTTTTCTCAGTCTTGTTAAACTTTCAAACTAATTGCTTTGCATATGGCTGGTTGAAATTGAATGAAGAACAAAAAGTGAAATGGCAAATTTGAACAGTTTATTGATGGCATCGAAAAAAAGTTTGCGGTTAGCGGTTTGATTACAGTCCGGATTTTTTTTTTTGGAAAATGTGTAAAGTTGAAACAATTTGCGCTCAATTTGAAATAAAACTTCGTACAAGTGTAAACGAGTTTTACATCGTTAGCTTCTAATTTGATTACAAGTAAATCTTTGTAAATTGAAACTTGCAATTATTTAATACAGAAATCTATGACTGGCTTATAGAGAATAAATTTAAATTTTCCTTGGAAAATTTTCCTGTTAATCGCATATTATCACCGGGTCAAGTACATAAATTCCTTTCCTTCCCCCCCCACACACACATACTTAAATAATTGTCATCCATTACCCTTTTTGTGTGATTTGCATTTTTTAATATTCCTCGGACAGGCGGCGAAAATAAAGTCGCATAAAAAATTTAATGCAGACACACGATAAGCGAGGGAAAATAACACAAATAAAAATAAAATGCACAACAATGCAAAGGGAACGGCCAACAGCAGCCGTACCCGCAGAAAGGAGATAAGTTTATATACCCTTTTCGGGCATTTTATTTGTTGGCAAAGGTTGTGGCAACACACAGACGACCACAAGCCGCCCGGCACACGTCATGTGTTTGGCTCATTCCCGCTGCAGTCCCACTCCAGCCGCACTTCTTAACCCAATTCACTCGCCACTCAGCCCTACACGCATACACACACACACAAAGAAACTTGACCCCCTGCAAAATGCGCCTTTAAAACGTTTAAAATTCACCAACTGAAAATGGCTGCACGTCATTTGGCTTCAGTCGGCTGCGTTTGGGCCGCTCGGGTGCTGTGGAGTTCAGAAAATTTCATGTTTACTGTGCTGGCTTTGGTCGGTGTACGTAGTCCTTCGACGTTGCCTGCTGACCCGCATTTCCACTTAACCCAAATATTATGCATATTAAGAAGCAGTGTGCCTTGTGTGCCCCTTGCACCGGCCCTCATATAAATACAAGTCTTTGAAAATATGCGAAAAATGATATGGTAATCAGGCGGATGTATTGCGGCCTAAGGGGAGGCGGGTTGCTGCAGGTGTTTTCGACTTGGGACCACTGGGAAAAGGTATTCAGTTTTATTGTGGTCGGTGTGGTAATTTTGATTTACACTGTCACTGGTGTTCGGGATTAAACAAATGTCAGTTTGATGCTTAGTTATGCTGAAGGACACTCTGCTACTTGGCCTCATTATTTTTTATTAGGGATTTTGTGGTATTTGACTTGAATGGAATTGAATTCCAGAACCCATAGATTGTGTCTAATGAAAGTTGTCACTGTAATATTGTTTATTATGGTTTTCTCTAAGCGGGTTTTTATTGAAGAAATTTAATACAAATTTGGGATCTTTAATAAAGCTTTAATAAAGTTTTTTTTAATAAAGAATGAACAAGAAATATTTCTGTGCATGTCATGACGAAAATTTCCAATGCAGTTTAAAGCATATTTTAGCCAATTAAAAAAAGTTTGCTTTTGTTTTGGCCATCATGACTTCGCCTACTGAACATAACCGAAAGTTCCAACGGTGTGAGTCTCTTCTATAGAAATTGGGTTGGATCTTAGTAAGCAATATTTTTTAAAAGCTCATGCAACTATCTGCAAAATGGGAACCATTCCAGATCCCTAGAGATCTCTGGGAGATGCAGTGTTTCGAAGAGTTACAAAACTTTACTATGATAACTTCCTTTATTTTTTATTTTATTTATTTTTTATTATTTTTTATTTATTTATTTTCTTGGGTTTCCTTCCTTTCCTTTTCGTTACTTGGAGCAAAATTTTCAAAATGCTCATGACATTTTTTAAAATATGGGATACCTGAATCTCAACAACTTCGGTGTTACAAGCAGGGACCGTACAAATTATGAGCTAATTATAAAAATCAAAATATAAAACTCATTTTTCGATTTTAAAAATTAACTATTTGTTGAATTTTTTTTTATCAGAAAATACAAATTATGTGTTGAGTTTTATTTTTTTGGGGGAAAAATAAAAATTATGCGGTGAGTTTTATTTTTCACTTGCAGAATGAGAATTTATTTTTCAGTTTTATTTTTTTTCACAAAATAAAAATTACGGGGCGAGTTCGATTAACCCTTTCGCTGCAGGTTTTTACTGAGAAAAGTTAAAATTTAAATTTTATGTCTTAGGCTTCTATGTGGATATATTAGCAACATTCCATAAGAAATTTTTAATTTTTATACTCGGACCCTGTATTTTAGAGTGTTCATAGAAAATATGAGAGCAAATTTTTACGCATAACGAACATTTGAATATTTCTTCATTTACTTCAGCCAAAATTAAAAGAAAAGTATTTAAATTGAAAGAAAACGTAAATTTAAAAAGTTATCAAATTTTGTCTGCTTCTTCTTCCTTTACTATGTCAAGATATACCATTAAAAAAACGTGTATCCTTCTCTTATTTAAACTTAAATATTCAGTTTATTAATTTCGTATTTTTCCTAAAACTTCAAACTATTCTAAAAACCATAAAAAAAATGTATTCTTGCAACCATAGAGGATGCAGACGTCCACAAAGTAGCATGTTGCCATATGGCAACAAAATAGCGAAAGGGTTAAAGAACAAAGAAGAAATATTTCTGTGCATTTCATGACTATAATTTCCAATGCAGTTTAAAGCATATTTTAGCCAATTATCTTCTAAAAAGGTCCATCGCGACTTCGCCCACTAAACATGACCGAGAGTTCCAACTGTATGTAACTCTTCTAGGGAAGTTGGGTTGGATCTTAGTAAGCAAAATTTTTTTAAAAAGCTTATGCAACTATCTGCAAGATAGTAACTATCCCAGATCTCTAGAGATCTCTGGGAGATGCAGTGTTTCGAAGAGTTAAAAAACTTTACTATGATAACTTCCTTTATTTTGTATTTTGTATTTATTTATTTTCTTTAAGACGCTTAATCACTGCATTCCAAACAGTCCTGTTGTGTTTAATTTATACAGCATTTATTCCAAATATTTTCTCTACATTTATTAATTTTACATCAAATAAACGTTGACCTCAATTCATCAGCACAAATGTTGGATTTTTTGTTTCATTTTTAATTATGCCATAAATTAACTGAACACTGTCCTTTTATAATTATGGTTCATGTTAAGAAATCGAAGAGCTCTTAAGTGCAGTTGCATGCAGACATTCAAAGAATTACAGAGATTTTAATTGAGATAAAAACGACCGCAATTTATTATGGCAAATATTTACTTGAAATGAAAGTTGCATATCTTAGCAAATTACTTTCGAACGAAGATAAATTAAATAAATAAATAAATGCCACATTAGGATATTGCACACACACAGATACACTTATACATGCACGCCTACACAAACATACACACACACGCCGGCTAAAAGCCTCACACGACTTATGCATTTGTACGTTTGTACTCGTATATTGTTTTGGCTCGGCAATGCTATGTCACAGCCATATGCTGAACGTTGTCCACGCGCGCCCAACACAACAACCAACTGACTGTTTGCGTTACGGCCTACTGGTCGGCTTCATTGGCAATGCAAATTCTTAATACAATATTAACACTAATGAAATGAATATCCAATGCCAAATGGAAACCGCAAACCAAAATCGTTGTATAACAGTATTGTGTGTATGTATGCTAAAACACACACACACATATACAACATACATATAGACTTGCATAAGTCTGGCTCCTTGGTGTCTTGATTCCTTGCAGTAGGCGCTCCCCAAAAGCCCCGATCCGCTTATGTTCGATGCGGCCCTGGCAGCCTATTGCTACAAGTAAATATTTACATATGGCTGTATGCGTGTATGTGAGTGCACAAGTTTATATGATAGGTCACATGAGACAATTTAGATCGTTTGCCTGTCAGTTCGAGGCAGTGAGGCAGTTCGAGGTGGCATCCTGGCAAGGAATCGTAACACAATTTCACATTATACCCCTTTCATGTTGGGCACGCATATGCCATCATATATACATATATGCCATATGTACAGATGTGTATTTGTAGATTTTCGCATTGAAATGTCAGCAACATTCTATTCATTTTCAATATATTGCCAGCGGATTTGAATTTACAGGGTTCCAATGGCTTTCAATTGTAAAAGTTTTCGGTTGAATTTTAAGTGTAAATGTATGTCACTTTCTAATCGAATCAAATTAAGTTAGGTAAGATTAGCTGGGGAAATTTATAGGCCAGGTTGCAATTAGAGTTAACAACCTGGACCACTACTCACTATTTCCTGATATGTTAAGATTCAGACTGTTAAGGTCCAGCTTTTTGTTTAGTCCACCTACGTTTTTGATAAAATTTCTTTGGTTTGCTTAAAATTAGGAATGGTTACTATCTGAAAGATCCAATATGGATGTGGGCACTTTGGGCAGCTCTGTGGAGTATTTTAAAGACAGATATTTATGTTTTACGAGTATGGGAAGCTGAACTAGTACCACACTTTAGTCAGGCTGCTCCAAGGCGCTTTAATCAGTTGTGACATCGGAGATTGTTCAAAGATGTCACTCCTCATTACGAACCCATACAGCATAATGGCATCTCTCTGCACTGGGTTCCCGGACACTGTGTTGTTGATGGAAACTACGTCATAGCTGAGTTGACAAAAAAGCGTATTGAGCCAACTAACAGTGAAATAGACAGCTCCATGTATCCTTTAATCATTGCCCTGTATCCAGTGACCGGAAATAACAGTTATTTATGAAAACTATAATTGAAAATGTTACTATGAAGGAAAAATCATGCAAATAAATGAAATATACCAATACATTTCTTTTCGCACGGATAATCAAACTTGGCAATACACTTTTTTTTTTTGTAATTTTTACAGAAAAAATTAAAAATAAGAATTATTTTTTATTTATATTTTAAAAATCCTTTAATAATAGTTATTTTTGATTTTTTTCATATTAGTCCAAAAATAACAGTTTTATTTCGATTTTTATTTTAGTTGTCCTATGATAACAATTATTGCTGACTTTTATTTTTTTAGTCATCAATAAAAATCATTCAATGACTTTTATTTATAAAAGTCATCAATAAAAATCATTCAATGACTTGTATTTTTTAAGTCATCAATAAAATCATTCAATGACTTTTATTTTTTAAGTCATCAATAATGGTTTTTCGACAAGGAGGCAAGCTAGCAGCTAAAGAAAAATGGAAGTTTAAAGGCCAAAATATTCCGATAACGGCGGAGTACAATTACCTCGGTGTAAAATTGACTCCAAAGTTAAGTTTTAAGAAACATGTAGAGAATAGAAACTGTATAGCAAAAAATAGCATAAATGCAACTTGGCGCTCATTTTTAGTAAAAAATAACATCAAACTGTCGGCTAAATGGAAATTGTTTCTAGCAGTAATCAGGGCTACACAGAGTTATGCTGCGGAAGTCTGGGGCTATGAAATGTTTGAGGAGGTGGACAAAATTCAGTTTTATTTTTTGAAGAAAATTTTGCATTTACCAACAAACGCGCCCTCTTATTGCATTTTATTAGAAACAGACATTCCGAACTGTCATCTTTATACTTTGCGGCTTCATCTTAGGTACATTTCGAAAACTTTATTTGAGTATGATGACAGCAGATTGCCGCATCGGCTCTCAAAACTTATATTGGAAAGAAAAGTATTCTGGGTCAAAGCAATTGAAATTTTAAAAGAAAAATTTAATATTAGTTGGGATTACAACATGTTAAGCAGGATAAATTGGAAAAGAAACATAGAGTCACTATTATCGGTTATGAGTTTGACAAATAGGCAGAAATTGTGGGACAGGGCTCTCAAAAGCGCACGCATATACAAAGAATTAGACCATAACATAGGTAAAAATTATTTAAATGACAGTCTCGGGAAACATAAGATAATGTGGATTTTAAAGGCTAGATGTGATATGATATACCTTGGCGGTCACAGAAATTTAAACTGCACTATATGTAACTTGAACGAGTTAGAAACTTTAACTCATTTTTTGGGTAGGTGTCCAATTTTGAAAAGAATTAGATGTAGATATTTGGGCAGTATGTTCTTAAATGACGATGAAATTGTGAATGTGTTAAATGGAATAGGTCTAAATGGTTGGAATTGTCTTGTTTTGTATGTCACTGATGCTTTGAAATACAGGAATCTGATTGTAAATGAATATTGTTAACTCTCTATATATGTATGAACGATTGTCTATTATTGTAAAGTTAATTATTTTTCCGACAGACGACTTTTTAAAGTCATTGTCGTACATTCTTTATTACTGTTATTTGAAAATTTAATAAAGAATCAATCTATCTATGTATCTATCTATCTAAAAATCAGTAAGTGACATTTATTTATAAAAGTCATCAATAAAAATCATTCAATGACTTTTATTTTTTAAGTCATCAATAAAAATCATTCAGTGACTTTTATATTTTAAGTCGCAATAAAAATCATTCAATGACTTTTATTTTTTAAGTCATCAATAAAAATCATTCAGTGACTTTTATATTTTAAGTCGCAATATAAAAGTAATTTTCATTAATGCATGCAAAAGTTATGATTCTTCCAGAAAACAGAATTGTCAAGACAGGTCTTGCCGATCAGGAATATATATACAATTCGATATTTAATGAATCCAGTAGTGCAATTAATGAAAATGACTTTTATATTCCGACTAAACAAATAAAAGTCACTGAATGATTTTTATTGATGACTTAAAAAATAAAAGTCATTGAATAATTGTTATTGATGACTTTTATAAATAAAAGTCACTTACTGATTTTTATTGAGATGAACAAGACAATAAAAAGATGTTTGTGTTATCACTGAATCGTTCTTCTATCAGGGCTGCTTATTAGAGTCATTACAGGACACTGTGCCATAGCGTCTGCGGTCCTGAACAACCAACACTCGCCCAGAAATGTCTGAAAAAGCTGCGGTGATGATGAAGAAACAGAAACGATGGACAACCAGTCAAAATCTACAGGAATACCGTAGCCGCTTTTTTGTGTATTAATTTCTGTTTTGACTGAGAAACACAGCAGAATCTGAAGTATTAACCCTAATTCCCAGACGTGATTCGCAGTCTCACTAAAGATTTCAAATGGTGATAAATCCAAAAGATTTTCGATTCCATTATTTTATAGGGGTATTCACACTGACCTCGTTACTTTGTTAGTTCGGTACTCGGTAGTTTTTTCGTGTATTTTGGTCTTTGTAAAAGAATCGAACAAAAACAAAATACACGTAGAAAACTACCAAGTACCGAATTAACGAAGTAACGAGCTCGGTGTGAATACCCCTTATGTAATTCTCTAATGGAATGTTAGAATTTATTGCATTTATATCATAAATTTAACATTTGAGACAGTTTTTGTCCTTTTTAAATAAATGTTTTCAGTAATTTAGCTCATATAAGCCTGACAGTCTCACTTCTGGGTTTACGTTACTTTTAAAATTCTGGGAATTAGGGTTAAATCTGCAAAACTAAAACAAGAAGTAAATTGGTTTATTGTCTAAAATTTGGGTTTCTTAGAGACGGTAGTAGTAGTAGACAATAGTTCTGTTTTTTTTTTAGAAATTTGCATTCCTTCCTTCAATGGGCTTTTATCCGGCCTCCGAACAGAACCTTCACAACCTAACCTAACCTACAAATTGATTTGAATTGCTACATCCAAACGTTGATTGTTGCATCCTGTACAAAAATTTATAGAATTTTGCATAGCTACACTTTTCCCCCGTTTGCCTTTGCATAACTGTTCAAACATTTTGTACAAAATGCAGGCGTACGATTGCATATCACCAACGTAAATATGCCCAAACACAAATATGTACATACATTTTTGTGTGTAGTTATGTATGCAGATACGTACAAGCACACATATAGACGACATTACTATGCATATTAGTCTCGACTGGCAATTTCCTGCTTGGTTTTTACCCCAACCAAGCATTGAACTCCTTCTTTTGTTCCTGACTAACTACAACAGCCTACTTCAGACACTCGGCCTCTTCCATCCGCTGTCGGCTTCTGCCTCGCCCATAGTTTGCATTGTAGTGCGAGCGTGTAGTATTGCTGCATAAAATTTCCCATAGAAAATCAGCCACGACGAGGACAAACGCATTCTGACCCAGATTTTTTGTAAATATTCAAAAAGGTTACAAAAAAAAAAATCAAATTTTAACACAACAAAGTATCAGAGATTATGGTCGTCCTTTTCTACTTGATTTTCTATAGGACAGACTGTAGTACGCTCGTTCCTCGTTTGGCGGCAAGTTTTGTTCATATTTGCTTTATTTTAGTTTTCTTGTAGAGGTGCTGAGTCCTTTTTATAGCGTCGCATACATTAAAACTTGTGTGAGTATGTCAGGCAGTGTTGGGTATTCGGTCTGGCAGTGCACGTTTGAGCTTATGGACAGCACTTTTACTTTGGTGACGTTGGTGTTTGTGTGCGTTTGTGCAATTCAAGTTAATTTGCAATAATGCTGCAAAATTCCATATTTATTTTGCCATGAAGAAAAATCCTCACAGAAAAACCTCGAAATCATAAATGTGCAGCATTAACATTTTAATGCATGCAATCAAAATCGCTAAGCGCGCCACCGCATTTCCATTTAAGAGTCCACGACATTTCGCTGATTGTTTCCTCAACTCGTCATTAAACATTTATTTTTTAATTAATACAACTGGTGAGTTTTAATTAAAAAACGGCCGAGCAGCTCAATTTAAGCATCAATGCATTGCCAGCGAAAGCGCCAACCTGTCGGTATTTGGGAGCGCAAAGGCCCACTGTGCGCATGTGGCTGACAAGTGGTGCAAATCAAAGGATTTGTCAGAATGCGCCTAATTTTGACATAAGCACACACACAAACACACAGTCACGCACACACTCGAAGCGATCGCCAAAAATGAGAATCGTGTCGCTCGGTGGCCGCCGCAACCAGCGCCTAATCCGCCCCGCAATCCGCATGTCGTTGCTGCACATTAACGTTAAGACAACGCTGAGCGTTTTGGCGCGACTGGTGGGGATTTTATTTTGGCGCTGCCACATGTGGCGCAACAAAAGGAGGTTGCGAAAGCGGGAAACTGCCACAGCAGCCGTCGAAGGATTGGCACAACTTTTTAAGCCAACGCAAATGTGTGCGCATTAATTTGAACGCTGCTGCTGCTGCTGTTGTTGTTGTCGTTGGCGTTGGCGTCAGCGGCGACAGTTGCTGGCTGCGGTTGACATAAACTTGTTAAGCTGCCTATGTCCGTCTTCCCCGCTCGGTCAATTCCGCTGATCAACAACAGCGCCTCTGCTGAGTGTGCGTGTGTGTGTGTGTATGCAGTTGCCACCCTGTGGGAAATCGGACTGGTCCAAGTTTAGTTAACTGGTCGCTTGACAGTCATATATGCCCTCAGAATCGACTCGTTTTCTTGTAGCAAACTCACCCTTTTAACATGGCGGTGTCCTAGGCGAGGGTCAATTGTCCCCGTCTGCATCCATTTGCAACTAGTCCAAGGTTAGTCCGAAGTAAACCAGTTTTCAAACCAGTTGCAAACTAGTTTATTCTGGATTAGTTTTCTAACCACTCGATTTTTATGGAGAAAATAAAACAGTGCATTTTTTAAATAATTATTTTATTTTAAAAATATTTTAAAATTTTTTTAATTTTAAATTTTTTAAATAATTATTTTATTTTAAAAATATTTAAAAATAAAAACAAAAAATCATCGCGAATAAAAAATATTTTTGGTGCATTTAAAGATGAACTGGAACTGTTTGGGACCTGATGCAATACAACATCCTGACTTCGCCTGCAATAAATAAATAAATAAATGAATTAATAAATAATTACATAAATAAATAAATAAATATATTAATACACACCTAGTACACAACCACGCAAAATTCTAACTGAAATCATTCAAGACAAAACGTGCAAATCGAGCAAACTTCGTGTCATAGAAACAGAAACTTCGAAAAATGCAAACATTTCTACGTTGTTGTTGTAGCAGAACAATCGCAAGATCAGCCTTAACAGTATTTTTTTGCTTCTCTCACCTCTGTTTCGTTTTTCTCATTTTTATGTGCTCTTCTCGGCTATGAACGCGCACACTGAACGTGAACAATTAGACGCGAACTGACTGACTTCTGCATCCGCTGACAGTCACTTGGAGAACTAGTTGTCCAATTGACTACAAAAAACCAGTTGAAAGACCAATGAATTTTGGGAACTAGTTGTCTCAGGTCCGACAGGGCATATTTTGGCGTTGCCACTGCGCCAGAACGCCAGCACACAGCATCGTCGCGCTGCTGATAAGGCAAATTAGTTGCCTTACGAGCGTTTGGCCGAAGTGTGGGCGGCGGGCGTGTTGCATGTACGCATCTCTCTCTCTCTCTGCGTGTGTTTGTGTCTGTGTTTGGCTGCGTGCGTGTGTGCGAAATATGCGCCTGTGCTTATGCAAAGTTTTTCGTCCCGCATACTTTGCTCTTTCTGGCTTCTGTGCTTGAGTTGTTTTCATTTTTTGTTTTTGCTTGCTTGTCGCTGCTGTGGCTGTTGCTGTCATTTTTATTTCGTTTTCGTGTTTGTGACATTGTTGTTATTTTGTGTGTTACTTATTTGTTTCTACTGTTTTTTGCGGAATTTCGTTATATTTATTTGCGCATATGTTGAACGTACACATCACACACACACACTCACTGCACGCACTCATACATATTCGAACTGGTGTGCGCTGTGAGGCTTGTGTTTTGTTTTTTGTTGTATTTTTATTGTTGATTTGTTTTTGTATTTTTGGCTTAAAACCAAAGGACTTATGACTTTGCATTGGCGTGGAATTATCCTCAGCACTTCATCATTTTCAGCGAGCGCGCATTCTCGCTCTTTCTCTCTCTGTCTCACTTTTTCTCTGTCTGTCTGTACAAACTAATGCGTGCTTATTTAAATGTATGTATGTACAGCCAAAAATATACTTACCTAAGTGTACGCAGATTTTTCAAGGGGAATTGGAATTATGCATTTGTTTCTATTTTAATTTTTTTCTATCTTATGTATATTTCTGTTTTTTATTTTCATTTTTTTTATATTCTATTTTTTTGCAAATCTTTGTAGCCTTTCTTGCACTTGCTTTTCCGCCCTGTTGTCTGTTTATTTTTGTTTGTTTTTTACTTGTACATACGCACACCAGACTAAATTCATGGCTGCCAGTGTTGGTGTGTTTGTTGCATATATTCATATATAAAGTATGTGTATTTGTGTGAGAGAGGCCACAAGTGTCCTTGCAAATTTCATGAATATTTGCAAAATTGCAATTTTATGTATGTTGTCGCTTAGTTTTCGCACATAAAACAGCCCCGTCTCACTCTACTCCACCCACTCAGTTGTTCAAGTGCGGCCCACTTCACCTCGCTCTCTGCTCCTCACACGAGTACTGAGATATTCAATTTTAATACTGAGTGATTGTGAAATACGACACGCCTTGGGAATTGGATATTCGTTGGAAAGTTTAACTTGGCTTGGAATTTTTTTAATTAAGAATTTCACTAATCTACTCTAATCTCTACTAATGATCTTCTAAATATCGTTTTAGAGAAATAGTAGAAATTGAAGTTTTTCTTATTTGAAATTTGTTCTGACAGGAGTTGCAGTAATGAACCATTAACTTGTGATCCAATGCCGAAAAACGAAATACATTTTCTATGTGGGGTTGTTTGATTCAGTAGGAACATTAATGCTTTATCTGGTGCTGGTTGAATCAGCATTCGTTCCCACAATTCTCTAACTTGTATCTAACACGAAAATAAATGATGAAAACATAATATTTGCTTGTGTCGGTTGATTCAACATTCACACCCTCGACCCTCTTATTTGGGTTCTAACTCCAGAAGAGGAAAGTGGATTCTTTGTCTGGTGCTGGTACTTGGAATCCAGAAATAAATTATGGAAAAATAACACTGGACAACAGCATGTCTGTTGTCATGAAGTTTTTTACATGAATCTGTATAGTTTTTCCACGCTGTTTTCGAAACCATACTCCGTTGTTATGTAACAGCTCTAGTTTTCGCAAAAAATGGGCGTGTCACTTTTTCGGATTTTCCCTGCGTTTTTTCACGTTTTCGATTGTAATTTCTAGACCAATAAACCGGTTGACATGATTTTCACTTTGTGGCATTCACAACACCTCATGGCTTCTTTCCCAATGTAATTTATTTTTATAAGTTTTAAAACTCCGCGGTAATTGGACGTCAAAGTCGGAAAATATGGAATTACATGGCGTTTTCTTTAATGTTGAAAACATTCACATTTTTCGTAAATCAACTTTCGAGATAGGTATAACACGAAAGCGGAAACATCAATTAATACAACACAGAAAAATTTTTTGGCGTAGGTCACATTCTCATCGAAATAATATCAAAAATGTACCATAGTCATTTTCAACAATTTTCAGCTGTTTTCCTTTAAAACCTGAGAGCCTCAAAATATGCAAAGTTTTTAATTTTTTTGTTTCGAGCAATTCAAAATCTTTTTGTTTTTTGCTTGTATTTCAGACTATAAATGGAAGCATATGGAGCATATTTTGAGGCCCCTAATTTTTGAGGAAAAAAGTATGAAAAGTGATGCAAATTACGATGGTACATTTTTGCTATTATTTCGATGAGAATGGGAATCACGCCAAATAATTTGGCTGTGTTATATTACTTGATGTTTCCGCTTTCATCTAAAACCTAACTTGATACTTGATTTACGAAAAATGTGCATGTTTTTGACCATCAAAGAAAACGCCTTAAAATTCCATATTTTCCGACTTTGAAGTCCAATTACCGCGAAATTTTTAAACTTTTAAAAATAAATTGCATCGAAAAAGAAGCCGTGCGATGTTGCTAATGCAACGAGGTATATTAAAAATGATGTCAGCCGGTTTATTGGTTTAGAATTTATGACAAAAAATATGGAAAAAGTAGAGAAAAATCTGAAAAAGTGACATGGTACCTGTATCTCACGAACTAGAGCTGCTACCAAAAATCTGAGGGTAGATTCGAAATCAGCACACCCAAATTAGTGAAAAACTGTAGGAAAACTCCATGCAGCAGAAAAAAAGTGCGATTTTGTTGTCCTGTGTAATTGTTAGTTTGTGTTTCTTCCTATAATTTATGATCCAACTACAAAAGAGGGAAACGTATCCCTTTTCTGTTGTTGGTTTAGTCAACATTTTACTCCAATACCTTTTAACTTGTGATCCAGTAATAAAATATCTATGAAAACAATTGTTATTTGTTATCCAACTCCGAAGGAGTGTTCTCATCTGATCTGATGTTGGTTGACTCAGCATTCAAACCTACAGCCCTCCCAATTGGTGTTCTTACGCCAAAAGATGAAGCACGTGCCTTTATTGGTTGAGGTTGAGACCGAATTCAGTCCCGCGACCCTTTAACTTGTCAGCATTACAGCTCACTAACTTCTAAACGTAGTCCGTAAGAAGGAACAATTTTCTTTTATCCATATTGATTGAGTCAGGGCGCGAACTTGCAATGATTGACTTGATTGATCCAATCAATTCACACTCCTAACGGATCCGTATACATCTTCCATACACACACAAAAAATGCGTACTACGAGTGATACCGATTGAAAAATCGTCTTCATCGTTTTAAACTCGATTCAACAGACCTCGGCATCCATCAATGCTTTGGTAAGGCACAACAAAACTTGACTTGTCCTAACACTATTCAACAGCTTCAATCTCTCTCTTCCTCTCTATTTCTAAATTTTTCTATCTAGCTCGTTTTGTTTGGCATTTGACTGCAATTCCACACACATTTAACTTAAATTGTGGAATTTGTTTGCAACGTTTGAGCGAGCGTTGATTTATCGAATTCCTTTTACAGTTTGTTTTGGCATTTTTTGTTGCATTTTTAATACACATTGGCGCGTTATGTTCACGTTTCGCTTTGCAACAAATCAAAGTTGAATGGAAGCGAATTTCCAAACAAATCCCGTGCTGCCAGCATTTGCATTTCTTCACACAAATACATTGCCGCAACATGAACACATGTGTGCGTTTGTGTGCATGTGTGCGTGCGATTTACAATTTGCGTTTAACATTAACTCAGCGATATTCTCGACGTGCGCACACACATACACGCGCAGCTGTACTGCTGGCACGATTTTGGCTTTTATCCTTTTATTGCTTCCGCTCTGGCAGCACAGCGCCGCGCTCGCACTCGCTCGCTCGTAATAATCAGTGAAAGTATGTTGGATCGGCGATGGCGGCATCGTTACCGCACTGTACTTCGCATCACTTCACTGCCGGCGCTTTGGTGCTGTAAATGTTGTTATCCTTTAGGATGCCGCCCCGTAGCCCGCTGCCCGCGCCACACATCCCTCACAAAGTGAGCAATAAAATTTTAATATATTAAAGTGGGTTCAGGCAAGTTCATGTAACGCCAAAGCCACCAGTCGCTTTTTTATTTTGGGGAAATGTGCTGTGAAAATGATTTTTGTTTCCCGGCTGTTTTCCCTCAACACTCGGCAATGCATTATGACATGAGAAAAAAAATGACTAGCAAAATTATTCCGCTGTGCGGTTTTTATATTTTCACAAAAACAACTTTACTTAGTCATAGAGAATTTTAAAAATTCTGCGTTTTCAACATATGAGAGAAAAGCTTTTACAAAATGATATGGTATAATATTTTCTAGGTTAGATTTTTAAATTTAAAATTTAAATTAGTTTTGCCAAATTTTTTGTTTTTATTTGATTTTAGCAACTTTTTTATTTCTTCAAAAAGTCATAAACTGACGTGATATACACAATTTCATCACATTTTGCCATCACAAAACAATGATGATGATAACGTTCATTATTACGTTGACGCACAGCACAATGCGTCCGTGTGAAGTGTCTACCTTGAAATTGAATTATACTCTCTTCTCACATTCAATGACGAAAGCAGCAGAGCAAAAGGCGTAAAATCGTATCATATTTGCAGCTTTTGTGCTTTAGCTCATTGCATTTTCAACCGCAAAACACACACACAAGTTGGTGTGAGTGGGATGTGTGTGTATGTGTGCGTGTGTGCAAGCAGCAAAAGCACTTAAGTGCAATGCACTTATTTAAACAAAGCATCTTAGCACACAACTACAATCGCAGTCCGCTATATAAGTAGATGAAGCAAAGGCGGCAAAGGATAAAACGAAATGTTCGTTAAGAAGTAGAAATTGCACGCGAGTGCAATTCAATTTTTTTCGTCCCTCCCTTTTTGCAGATTCTCAAGCCACAAGTGTGCGCAATTTGGTGCACACTCGTTCAATTTCGTCACACGCACACACACCCACACATTCATGTATTGTGTGTGTGCGTTGTAAATGATATTTATAGGGGTTCAAGGAGCACACTCGTTCCATACAGTGAATTCGGAATACGGGGTTATTGTCATACATTGGGTGCAAATGACATTATTTGAGGGTTGTAATGGAGCTTAACCAATGAGTTGAGCTTACTAATCATGCGACAAGTTTTCCAAAATCAGCTCAACAAAAGGGTAAAGGCTAGGGTTCAAAATTTTGCTACTGAAAACAGAAAAATAATCTAATCAGAACCACAATTCACTCCTCTGATTACACTGATCAACAGCAAAATGGCTTTTCTGGTTTTGACATCAGTTCTAGGGAAATTAGGGACCGCTGATTTCGAATCCGCAAACTGTTTTTAAAACTTAGTTTCCATTTTCGCAAAAATGGGCGTGTCACTTTTTCGGATTTTCCCTGACTTTTTTCAAGTTTGGGATTGTAATTTATAAACCAATAAACTGGTTGACATGATTTTCACTTTGTGGCATTTACAACACCTCACGGCTTCTTTTCCAATGTAATTTATTTTTATAAATTTTAAAAATCCGCGGCAATTGGACCTCAAAGTCGGAAAATATGGAATTTCATTATTTAATGTTGAAAAACATGCACCTTTTTCGTAAATCAATTATCGATCAAAAAGTCGAAATTTGTTGCCCTGTGTTACTATTGATAGAAGGGATACAAAACTTTGTGAATTTATCGATATTATTGTATCCGAAATTGGTGCTTTTTGCTACTGAAATTAAGTTTGTTATTTAAGTTTTTACATAGGTATATTAAGGACTTTAAAAGAAAAGGATGAGCTACAAGAAAATTCTTGTGATCTGTATTACTGAATTTGAATACAGAAATGATTTAAAATACTTAGATACTCAAATCGAGTACTGGATTCTTTTTGGGATATTTTAGTACAAAAATATACTCAATAGAATAGAGAAATATTCTAATCCTTGTACCCAGTAAAAGGTATTCGATTACAATAATCAGGAAAAAAGTGGTCAACCTTAATTTAAGATTTTTCTAAGCGTTTGAGTTATGAAATAAGTTTCTGTACTCAGAATCGTCTTCTTTCTGAGATATGAGCAACAAAATTTTAATCAGAATCGTTTCTTACACCAGTATTTTTATATCTATTAGAGTATTTAATTACTATAATGGATGCTTGTACTCAAAATTCTCTTCGTTCTCAGATATGTATGAGCAAGAAAATTGTATTCGCAATCGTTTCTTACACCAGTATTTTTATGTTTATTAGAGTATTTGATTACTTTAATAGGTTCTTGCACTCAAAATTGTCTTCGTACTCCGAAATGAGCAAAAAATTGTACTCAAAACAGATTCCTATACTCGAATTTAGGAATATTTTGTGGTATTTGGTTAATGAAATCGATTTTTTTTGTTCAAAATCGTTGTTGTATTCAGATATACTATAAGTAGAAAATTGTACTCGAAATTTATTCTTGTATTTTTATGTTAAAATTATTCCAAATATTTGAGTACTAAAAGCGGTTTATGCACTCAAAACCACTTCGAACTCGATTTTTTCACTCCATTACTGAATTTTTTGTAGGTATCAAATGAAAGAGGAAAGCCTCAAGAATTGAAATAAAATTGATTTTTTATCTATTTGTAAAAAAAGGATATGAAAAAGGTCCTTTGAAAATTTTAATCCTTTATATCCTTGAAAATTTACATAGAATTTTCTTGAAAAGTAAGTATGTTAAAACCCAAAATCTCCTTGATTCCATGTCAAAATTTCATTATTCTCGCTTCATTGATTTTGTATCTTTTTATTATTTAAAATACTGATACTCAAATAAACTATAGTATTTTTGTACTTCATTAGACTTGCAGTGTCCGCCTTTTTTTTAATAACTTTCGAACCAATAAAGTTAGAGTAATGGAATTTTGACACGTGATCATAGAGATTTTGGGTTTTAACATATTTACTTTTCAAGAATATTCGTTATAAATTTCCAAGGATATAAAGGATTAAAATTTTCAAAGAACCTTTTTCATATCCTTTTTTTACAAATAGATAACAAATCAATTTTATTTCAATTCTTGAGCCTTTCCTCTTTCATTTGATATACATATCGCCATTATCTAACGAGGTTAAGTATTTTTTATATTTTTTTTATTTTTTATCCCCTTCAAAATTTTGAAGTCTTTTAATAGCACAAAGGATGTAGAAATGAAAAACTGAGTACGCAGTATTACTATATTTGGTGTCTAGTTTCACGCACATATGGATTTTTGCCAGTGTGAAAAATGCTGTCGCACGGTGAAATTATCTCCTCAGGTTTTAAAATTTAAAATGCAAGATATATTATTTGTGCAAATATCAACATCAATTGAATCGAAAGAAAAATTACAAAGTTAAAAAGCACGGAGTGAAAACACCAACTTTTCATTTATTACACCGTGCGAAAAAATTTTTTTATTTTTCCGAGACCCATCCAAATGTTGATATAGACGTGAAACTAGAGGTTATTTATAGTATCCTGGCATAGTCAGTTTTTCTGACTCAAAGTCCTTTTTAAAGGACTTCAAAATTTTAAGGACATACACATTTCAAATAGTTTTTCAAATATTTGCGGTTGTGATGATGATATGGGTATCAAATGAAAGAGAAAAATTGTCTCCTTTTAACTAAATTTTCTATTTTTAACTTTCAGGACCAAAATATGTCAGGTATGGAAAACATAAATGTTTTGGATCTCAGTCTGTAGATTCATACATCGAAATTTTTTTCTATTTTAAAGTTCTGAATGTTCAAAATAGAAAATTTAGTAATTAAAATTACAAAGTTAAAAGTAATTAATAAATTAAGTCATCTGGTACCCATATCTTCATCATCATAGGTTAGTTAATTACCTTCTGAACGACGGGCCACTTGCGCTTTTCGAAAACGCTTCTTAAGAAAATTTTTTGAAAATTTTTGTTCAGCAGCCGAAGATTAGTCTAAAAAATACTTTTATTTTTAGGAGCATTTTTCGTGTCGAGTAGTGTTATTGTACTCGAAGTATCGTTTTTGTTTGGAAATCCATTTTTTTACTGGATATCTCTCTCGTACTCAGTTCAATAAATGTTGACTCAGTTCAGCAGTCATATTCGAGGTATTGAATGTAGTAAACTGAAGCTTGCTTCGATTCTTTGGTTAATCAACTAACTAAAGCATCACTAACTTCAGAAAGTATGTATGTACATATGTGCAACACTCAAGCGCGTACTGAACTTTTGTAATACTACCACAGCCGCTGTTGTTGTTGTTCTTGCTCTTGTTCCGATATTTTTGCCACTACCGCATTGGGAGTAATTCAATCGATGCCGTCAGATTAAATTCAATGGCCACAGTTCAAATCGTAATACCGCCAGTCGAGTGTATGTGTGTGTATGTAAGTGCGTGTTGGTGTATGTAGTGCAAATGTTGGCCAAGAAGTGCAACATGCAACAGCAACGAACTCTGCGTGCGAGCGAGCGAGAGAGTGAGTGAGTGAGTGAGTGTTGGCGAGAAAGGCGAAGGGAAGACAAAAAATGTATTAAACCTGGCCACACAACAACAACAGCAAAAACAACAATAAAAAATTAGGTTAATGGAATATAAGTGAATCTTGCATCATGTATGTGTGTGAATGTATGTACATATATGTGTGTGTGTGTGAGTGTGCCTAAACGCCGAGTATTTGAGGCCACAACTTGAGACAATGCCGTCGTGCTGCATGTGGTTGCTGTGGTTGATAGTCCTTATGTTGTTATTGTTGCATTTGTTATACACACACACACACACTCACAGAGTTGAGCCACTGCCACATGGGCGCAACAGTCGGCGCCGCTGCTTGTGGCCGTTCGCGCAAAGTGCCTAATCTATAGTGCCAGTTGTTGTCTTTGCTGTTGTTGTTATTTGTTATTGTTGTTGTTGTTGTTGGCCTGACCATTAACGTTGCACATTTGTCGATCAAGTATTTTGAAGCTTTTAACTGGTTTTTTGCTGCTGCAGTCGTAATTGTTGATGTTGTTGTTGTTGGTGCAATTTTCCATGCGAATGCGGTTGCTGTGCAACGATTGCAATCGACAGCATTTACTGTCGTTGTTGTTGTTAGTATTGTGGCAGTGGCGTTTTTGGGGCGCCACTTGCGCCTGAACTGGTTTCGCTTTTGCTGCTAGTTTTGTTGCTAGTTTTGTTGTTGTTTTTTGTCACAATTACTGTTGTTGTTTTGTGCAAGTGATTTGATATTTTCGGTTATTTTGGTTTGGTTTTTCCTTTCGTTTTTCTCATTTTATTTTTTGCTTTCCTGGCCGCTGTTACCATTTGCTGGCCGCTAGTTTAGCGCTTTTGGCCGCAACTTGCGGTGGCAGCTCCATGACAGCAAATGTTAAACAAGTTCTCGAGGGGGGGCGGAAGAAGCGGTGAAAGCGCACCGCACATTCGTGTTCGCAAAGGAAAAGTTGTCGGAAAAAATGTGATTTGTGGAAAAGTGTGTGCGTTGTTGCCGCAGATAGCAAAAGTGATCAGGTGCGGTGAAAAGTTTAATATTTGTTTGGGTATGCGCGCGCCTTGACCCCCCCAGACATATTTTAAGCTATTTTCCACTCCCAAAAAAAAAAATTATAAAAAATAAAGCAAAATGCTGCGGCGACATGGCAAAGTGCGCACTTGTGACAGGAACTCGTAGCATATTTTGCGGCTGTGCGCGGTGAGGCAATAATCGTGTGTTGCTGCAGCAGCTTGTAAGCGCACAAATATGCTGTAATTTGTGGCAAAGTGCCGCACAATCACACACCTACACACACCTGTGTGGCACAGCTGCGTGCCTTCTTCCGGCCCCTTCACTCTTCGCTGGGTTGTTTTGCATGTTACATTTTTTATATGTCCCACAGGAATCTCTGCTAAACATTTTCTACCCGATAGCATTACTTAAGTACACAACATGTTATGTTCATAAAGGCATACTTTTAGGCATTTTTTTATATACATTTTCAAGAACTAAAAAAGCGCTGTAGCTACTCAAATTTGTTGCTTTTGTGCTGCTTAAATAATGCTGTGACCCATGTTGCAGAGTTAACTGCATTAAAGTTGTGTGGCTGTGATTGGGTTAACATTTTGGCCATTAGATCAGTTGCAGGCTGATTGCCTTTTGTTGTTAATGTATCATAATTAGTTCGTTTAGTTGTGACCCATTTCGTTTCTACTTCTGTCTGGGACCACAACACATATTGATTTAATTTTGTATCAACTTGATCCAAAAATAATACTAATTTAACATTTTTGTCTCTTACATTTCAGGTCATGTACCGCTCAACGAATACATATCGCACTATGAAACACTCAACTATGATCATGACCACATTAGAGCTAGTCACAATAGAGCGAAACGATCAGTGACCAAAGATCATTTTGTACATGTAAAATTTTCAGCGCACGGAAGACACTTCCATCTTAGATTAAAACGTGATTTAAATACATTTAGCGATAAGTTAGAGGTGAGTAAAAAATACCTTAACGCACACACACATGCCCACGCATCTGACATACTTTGGCTTGCAGTTTTATGATAGCAACAATGGCCCCATCGATGTCTCCACGGATCACATCTACGAGGGCGAAGTGATAGGGGATCGTAATAGTTATGTATTTGGTTCCATACTGGATGGGATATTCGAGGGTAAAATAATAACCGAACGTGATGCCTACTATGTTGAACATGCCAAGCGTTATTTTCCCGCCAATCGTACGCAAGCGAAGGCGTTGCGACGTGTGGTCCAGAGATCAGCGGCAACGACGATGTCGTCGACAACAAACACAACAGAAGCATCAACAACGTCGACGACGACGACGACGACGACAACGGCGAAAACGCCAGCTAAAGCTGACATAGCTGCCGATGACAGCATTGATGTCGATTTTCATTCCATCATCTACAAGGACGCACACGTGGATGATGCTTACAAGGATCTGCGGGAAGGTGAGTTGATGAGCTATTGAATGAAAATTGATTATGACGCGCAGTGCGTTTGCTGCGGTTTCGCTAAGCTGCAACCGGATTGCGTGCATTGTTTGCAGCAAATATGCGAGCGTGAAGTGAGGTACGATTAAAAGTTGGTTGCGTTTCAAAAGTGACTTTCACCACCATTTCACAAACGCTTGAATAATGCATTTTCAGTTATTCAGTTGTTGAGAAGTACTTCGAAGTTAGGTTGATACGAGACTTTGATTAAAACGTACATTTTCGAGTAGTTCGGAAGTGAATTTTTGGTTATAAGGATACAAGGACATTGACTGAACAACTTTGTAGGATGTTATGTTTAGAGTAAAGTAGAATTTCAACTATCAAATTGCATTATAACTAATACTAATACTGACTCTGAAGTTATCCTTATAACTTCTGCTTAAAGCGTTAGTGGAAGAACCAAGCATTTTATTTTTCGGATCATTTGTTCAAAATTAAATTGTTTTCTATTCTCACTGCCGCTTGAAAATGTTCTTTAAAACTACATGTAATTTTTCTGGAATTTTTAAATTTATTAAAAACAAAAAATTGTCCTTTTCAAATTGCAGCATACAATTTTTCTTTGCTAAATTCGTTTGCAGTCCAATTTCGCTGTTTCATGTCTGTTTGTTGCCTTTCCATTTCAGCAGAAATGTTCGCCGATTCAGTGAATGTCAATTTTAATTTATCGGCATTCTTGTGCAATGCAATTTCAGTTGTCTGTTTCCCCAGTTTATTGTGTCTTTTATGGCATCATTGTGTAGCGGTCAAAAACAAATGCGTTTTAAACTAAATGTCCGCTGTACTGGAACTATGTGCGTAGCTACGAGTATAAATGTGCACATAACCTTAGTTTGTTGTGAGCCATCAAGCGATTTTATGGGTGTGTGTGGGTGACAAAGTCTTGATAACTTTTCATTATTGTAAAGAAAATCGTTTCTTCAAGGATTAATGTGGCGAGAAAGTAGATTGTGGCAGGTTTTCTTTTTTAATTTTATTTTTATTTTTTAACAGTAATTTAAATACAACAACTGGAATTGTTGTAAAGTAAAATTGCGTTTTATTATATTTTAATAATTTCAATTTAAATTCAAATTAAATCAATAATGTTTCTTTTCAAACAACATTGACAAAACTTGCTTACAAAACAGTAAAGTTTTTGTTGTATTTAGTTTTTTATCAGGTGTACAACTTTGCTTCCGCCGTTTTCCGATAGGTGGCTGTACCGGCTGAGGCTGGTTGAAATACATAGATGGTAATGCCTTTAAAGTGAGTGTGGACAATGCCTAACGAATTGTCATCGCCGTTTCAGTGACAGTTGTTCTTGTTTTCGTATTATTCACGCTCGAAAATGTCCGTTTATGTGCCCAATTCTCGCCATTTGCGGGAAGTTTTACTTTTCTGTTACAATTCGCAAAAAAATGCAGCTGAAGCGCATCGAATGCTCTCAGAAACTTACGGTGATGCTGCTCTGAGTGAAAGAACGTGTCGGGAGTGGTTTCAACGTTTTCAAAATGGTGATTTCGATATCGAAGACAAACATGGTGGTGGAAGAGAAAAAACCTTCAAAGATGAACAACTAGAAGCATTGCTTGATGAAGATTCGTGCCAAACCCAAGAAGAGCTTGCCGAATCGTTAGGAGTGAGTCAGCAAGCCATTTCAAAACGTCTCAAGGCCCTGGGCATGATTCAGAAAGAAGGAAACTGGGTGCCGTACGAGTTGAAACCGAGGGACATCGAGCAAAAGTGGTCAAAAAGTACCTGGAAACGCTGAAATGGGAAGTCTTGCCCCACCCGCCGTATTCCCCAGATGTCGCCCCTTCTGACTTCCACCTATTCCGTTCGATGGCACACGGCCTGGCAGATCAACATTTTCAATCCTTCGAAGAATTGGAAAAATGGATTGCTTCATGGATAGCGTCAAAAGAGGACTCCTTTTTTCGAGCCGGGATCCGAAAATTGCCGGAAAGATGGGAGAAAGTTATCGCTAGCGACGGACAATACTTTGAATAATACATCTGTAAGCACTTTTTCGCAATAAAGCTTTTAATTTTGGAAAAAAAACGGCGGAAGCAAAGTTGTACACCTGATATTTATTTTTTAATTGTATTTATTTTTTATTTATATTTTAATGTTATTTATTTTATTATTATTTTTATTTATTTTTTAATTTTTAACAATTATTAAAATAAACAACAACAACAACAAGAAAGTAAAATTGCACTCTTTTATATTCTAATAGTTTCAATTAAAATCAAAATTAAATCTAATATTTTTCTTATCAAATAAGATCGAAAAAACTTTCTGACAAATCGTAGTTAAGTTTTTTATTTATTTTTTAATTTTTAACATTAATTTAAATTAACAACTGCAATTGTTTCAAAGTAAAATTGCATTTTGGTATATTCTGAAAATTGCAATTTAAATTGAAATTAAATAAAATATTTTTCTTATCAAATAAGATCGACAAAACTTGCTAACAAAACGTAGTTAAGTTTTTTTTATTTATTTTTGAATTTTTAACATTAATTTAAATAACCAACTGCAATTGTTTCAAAGTAAAATTGCATTTTGGTATATTCTGAAAATTGCAATTTAATTTAAAATTAATTCAAATATTTTTCTTATCAAATAACATCTTCAAAACTTGCTTACAAAACGTATTTAAGTTTTTTTATGCATTTATTTTTGCATTTTTAACATTAATTTAAATTGAGAACTGGAATTGTTTCAAAGTAAAATTGCATTTTAGTATACTCTGAAAATTGCAATTAAATTTAAAATAAAATCAAATATTTTCCTTACTAAATAACATCGACAGAACTTGCTTACAAAACGTAGTTAAGGTTTTTTAAAATTTATTTTAAAATTCTTAACAATAATTTAAATAAATAACTGGAATTGTTTTAAAGTAAAATTTCATTTTGTTATATTCTGAAAATTAAAACTAAAATTATATCAAATATTTTCCTTATTAAATAACATCGACAAAACTTGCTTACAAAACGTATTTAGTTAAGTTTTTTTTAAATTAATTTTTTAATTTTTAACAATGATTTAAATAAACAACTGGAATTGTTTCAACGTAAAATTGCATTTTGGTATATTCTGAAAATTGCAATTTAAATTAAAATTAAATCAAATATTTTTCTTATCAAATAACATCGACAAAATTTGCTTACAAAACGTAGTTCAGTTTTTTTTTATAAATTTATTTTTGCATTTTTTACATTAATTTAAATTGAGAACTGGAATTGTTTCAAAGTAAAATTGCATTTTGGTATACTCTGAAAATTGCAATTTAAATCCAAATTAAATCAAATATTTTTCTTATCAAATAACATCGACAAAATTTGCTTACAAAACGTAGTTAAATTTTTTAAATTTTTATTTTTATTTTTAACAATAATTTAATTTAAATAACTGGAACTGTCTTAAAGTAAAATTGCATTTTGTTGTACTCTCAAATAACATTGACAAAACTTGCTTACAAAACGTAGTTAAATCTTTTATTCAACTTTTTGTATTAAAACTCCATTAAAACTATTCTAAAGTATGCACTTTTCAGCACCTAGCACATAATTCCATTGATTTTCTTTGTTGCGCTTAAATCTTTTCGAAATCGCAAAGCACGCAGCGCCGCCAAAGCTCAGCCATTCGCTCTCCCTTCGGGCCGCTATGCACTTTTGCACTTTGATCCCATTACGATATTTAAATAAAGTATGCACCCTGCCTGCCCTGTAGCGCAAATTTACGCCATTTACGCTTCAAAAAAGAAACAACAAAAGCAACAAAAACAAGTAAACAAACAGGCAGAACGTCGCGCACGCATTGTGTGCGTGTGGCGCCAACAAGCAACGATTTCCCCTACACGCTTCGAGAGTCGTTTCGCTCGACGCCATACACAATGAACTGGCACACACTTGTTTGTTTGTGTGTGTGTGTGTATGTAGCAAATCTGCACGCATGTGTGTGCGTAATTTTTTTCTTGACAACAAGTCAGAACACTTGTTAAGCGGATGTTAAGCCAAATAAAAGTGGCGCATGCCGACTTGAAGGAGCGTTCGCAACGCCCTCCTCAACTGCCAACTGCAGCAGCGCAGCTCCATTGCCAGCATATAAGCAGAGGCGACTGTGCACCCGGTACGCTTAGTGAATCATACATCACCGTCATCGGCAGCAGTCGCGTCACTACTCCCCATTCGCATGCAGCACCTAAACGTTTATTGTGTGCAGCGCCAGTTGGCTCTGTGTGGGCCGACAACCGCAAACTGGCAACTTCAACATCAGCCACTGCATTTTATATTCTATTCACCGGCCGCGCTCCCCTCGCGCCACACTATGGCCGGGCGACGCTTTCTGCGCCATTGAGGCAAAGTATCCGAGCGTACGTAAAGAATTTAGTTGCGGTTAATGTTGGGGTTAACAGACTCGCTATTTGTTATTTGCGCTGCCACTTGAAAGTAAAATCGCATTAAGGAGGCGGTAAATAAGCAGCGACAAGGGGACGGCTCCGACCGATCGTCAACTATAATAAATGCACACAGCGAAAGCTTAGTTTGCTGCGCGTTTCGGCTGCTCGCTTGATGTGTGTTTATTGTGGTCGTATATTTTGGGTGGGTGTGTAGGTGTGTGGGCGTGTATAGTCGGAATTGCCAATTAAAATGGCACACTTTTGTTGCCTTGTGTCGCTGTAAGAGATAAAATCTGTTTATGATCTTAGTAAATAAATTGTAGCACTTGTAGACGTTATAAAATTAACGTCCAATTTGATATATAAAAACTAAATAGTGGAAAGAGTTATTTGGAATAAGCTTTGAGCAATGACAAGTGTAGTTATTGGCATAGTTTTCAAGATAAAAAAATTTTGTCATAAAAGAAGCGGTCGAAATTTGTTTATCGAAAGAAAGATGGAAAGATGGATGGATAGTTTGATGGAAACCTCTCAAAGAGTTTCAAGATTTTGCTAAATAGTTTGTTCTGAAATTTATTTAAATATTGAATGCTCGATCAGAAAAAAATTGATCTTCTAAATAATAATAATCCAGGGAAAGTGGAAACAGTGGAACCCTGGAACCAAGTTGAAATAATAAAAGAAAAATTATGAACTGAAGAGAAGAAAACTTTAAGCACAGAAAGATGTAAGCAGTAAAAAAAAGTACTCGCTTCATTGATTTTGTATCTATTTATTATTTAAAATACTGCTACTCACATAAATTCGAATTTTTGTACTTCATTAGACTTGCAGCTTCCGCCTTTTTTTAATAACTTTCGAACCAATAAAGTTAGAGTAATGAAATTTTTTTAACATACTTACTTTTCAAGAAAATTCTATATAAATTTTCAAGGATATAAAGGATTACAATTTTCAAAGGACCTTTTTCATATCTTTTTTTTTACAAATAGATAACAAATCAATTTTATTGAAATTCTTGGACCTTTTCTGTTTGATTTGATATACATTTCGCCATATTCTAACTAGGTTAAGTATTTTTTATATTTTTTTTATTTTTCATCCCCTTCAAAATTTTGAAGTCCTTTTAATAGGACAAAGGTTGTAGAAATGAAAAACTGAGTACGCAGTATTACTATATTTGGTCTCTAGTTTCACGCACATATGGATTTTCCCCGGTGTGAAAAATAATGTCGCACGGTGTTATACAACTACAAGAAGCACTTTAGGACCAGCGTCCTTTTATCTTTTCGAGTTAGATATGTTAAGCTTTTTTTCATTTCATGCGTCTTTTTATCTTTTCGAGTTAGATATGTTAAGCTTTTTTTATTAAATGAAGTGATGCTGGCATCTTAGCAATTTGGGACCTTAGAATCAGCGTCTTTTATCTTTTCGAGTAAGATATGTTAATCTTCTTTCCATTTCATTGAGTCATGTTGACATTTTGGCAATTTGGGACCTTGGGAACAGCGTCTTTTTATCTTTTCGAGTTAGATATGTTAAGCTTTTTTTTCATTAAGCTTTTTCTTATTCTTGACAGTTTGGACCTTGGCATCAGCGTCCTTTTTGACAGCTGGATTTAACCTTTTTCAAGTCATTTTGTTAAGTTTGTCTTTAAATCCCTACACTGTTTACATTTTATAATTTATGATGTAATATCCCATCAAGTTTAATGAAAATGTTTTGTATATAAAAAGTTAAGTCTGTCGCATTATTGAATTAACCAAAGTCGAATCTCAGTGCCAGTGATTGGAAATGGCTTATTCACAAAACCCACTCTCTCAATTTCAACCTAATTTAATATTATGAAAAACAAAATAAACGCAACATTAAAATGCTCATTAAATATGCGCGAATAAATTGTAACCCTTCCGCTACCGCAAAATGTCGCCAACCTAATTAATTTGTGATTTTAAAAGCTTTCCTAATTCGTTTCAAATATGGCTTTTTCTGGTCGGCCTATTTTTAAGCTCTCACATCAAAGTAATTAATAAATGCAATGATCCTTTCTCAGCCTTCTGCACCCACACAAACCGCCCAAAACTTCGGTGCAAAAATTAACCACAAAAACTCATTAATTATAGGAGAGAAAAAGGCAGAAGCACAAAAAGGGGAATAACTTTTAATAACGCGTGCACTTAATTACGACAAATTAATAATGCGACCGGAGACGTGGCACTGGCGCACAGACGCAACAGCAGGTAAACGCAAGAATAATTGTCAATTTATAATTTACGCCGAAAAGAGGCAGCGACGCGTTGGAGGCGTGCTGCGGGAAATAACCCGCACGCCCGCCACATGGCAGCGCGGACGCGTTGAATAACACCAACAACGCGCCAGCGGTCTGCGGAAGTTGCCCAACAGCAACAACATGAAAAAATATTGTGCGAACGCAAAAAGAATGGCAACGCGAAAAAAAAACCAAAGTCGCACCGTAACGCAAAGTTGGGGGGGGCGGGGGGGAAATTTTAATTGGCGCGCAACACCAGCGACAACGGAATCAGTTGAGGCGGCGGCAGACAAATGCACACAAATTGAACAACACCATCGACCAACAGAACGACGACAATGCCAGCGATGGCGACAGCGGCAGCATTGTTGCGCAGCCCCTCACCATGTCGAGTCGGGTCCGGCGTGCGGCCAGCAACGGCGCAGTGTCAACGCGCGACACCAGCACACATGAGCTGGTCTGCTTGTCGCATGCGGCAGCCGCGTGCGGAAGTGCCTGGCTTGGTTGTGTGTGTGTGTGGGTGTGTGTGTCGCGATGAAACAAGTTGCTGTTGGTCATTCACCGGGCATTTGGGTTCGTTGGCGCTGACTGGAGCGCGCTGGTGTGGGTGACACGGTGACAGTGCCACACGAGCACGTGTCTTCCGTCCCGTTCCAGTCGTCGCGGCCGCGTTGTTGTGCTGTGTTGTCACTTGTGCTTATGAAACCGTGAATATCAAGTACAACAACAACAATAACTATTATAATAGTTATAACTAAAACAAGAACAATTGTAGCTATTTCTGCAATAGCAAAATAACAACGACTGAGGGCAACTATAACTACGATGAAAACATTTAAACCCAGCAACCAAATTTCGCACTGAGCTTAGAGTCAACAAAATGTGTTTTATTTGATGGGTTAAAGGTCTACAAATGATCTATCAAGACATCTCACTCCATAATTATAAAAGTTCCATACTGTTTACTTCACTGACATCTGAAAACTCTTTCTCGCCATTCACTCTTGTCTTTATATGATTTCCATAGTCTAACAATTCTTCATGCTTGGCTTCTTTTCATATTCTCTGAATGTGGTTTACGTAGTGGATTCTTCTTTTCCGACTGTCATTCGATTGTTTTTCACTGCGTTCTAAGGCAAACCAAAAAAAAAATACACAAACTCCAAGACACACACTAAACGTGCACCACTGACAATGGACAGTAATAATAAATAATATCAACAATACGACTTTTTTTCATTTCGCAAATTTGTTGCTTTATTTGGAAAGCGTGAATGAAAGAACAGAACAGAAATATGGTTTCGCATGAAAATTGTGGCCAATTGAATTCAGTGAATGCGAATTCCACTGTTTGCAATGGATTTGTTCTCCTCGCTGCGGCGCGCCGTCTTCTGTTGTGTTCCCCTATGGACGGGCAAGTTATGCGGAATTTAATTGCAATTGGCGTGCCACAGCGATTAGCTGCGAACACACGCACACACACTCATGCGAAATCATAAATGCATACATTCGTATATGGGGTTGTATGCTGCTGTTCGTAGTATGTGTGTGTGGCGCACATGTAGTTGCCATTTGGCTGGCTGTCTGGACGGCTGGTTGGTGACTCATTTGCATTATTTAACATTTGTGTGAACTCTGCAATTTGTTTGCAACACAAACATGAAATTGCATCAAGAATTTACGAGCGTTCGTTTTGTGTCATTTTCGTTGCTTATAACCGATACAGGGTTGCCATAGTGTATGCAAATTAACCCATTCGCCGCCAAGGATGAGTATACTCGTCTTTGGCAGGGTGTCATGTATTGCCAAGACGAGTATACTCGTCCTACTTTAAATATGTTATAACATGCAGGCTTTCGAATTAGCAAATTTGTTGTGGATAACAGAGCTTTGCTCAAAATATACATGGCAATGGGAATGACTTCATATAATTTAGGCTTGGCAGCGAATGGGTTAAATATAGAGTTTATAGGGCCCAAAAACAGACATCATAAGTGCAAACAACAACAACAACAGGAGTCTCGATTTGGCCCACTGACCGCCTGTACTCCAGTCAGTTATTGCGTGCAATAACTTAACTTAACTTAAGTTAACAGTTATCGGAGTCGAATCTGTTTTGGATTGTGCTGAAACTTCAATAATTAGCTCATTTTAAAATGAGCGTAGTTTGGCTAATGTCCTTGTCCAAGGCTAATGTCCTTGGTTTTCGACGCCCACCACCAAAAACCAATGGTACGATGAAGAGTGTCGCGCAGCCACTGCAGCGAAGAATGCTGCCTACAAGAAGACCCTGCAGTCGGCTGCCACGCGAGCCGTGGCAGAAAAATCCCGGGAGGAGTGGAAGAAAGAGAGGTGCCTTTTTAGACGCAAGAAACGGGAGCAAGAAAGGCGCGAGCGTGAGGAAATCGAGGAGTGCAGGAGCAGGAATGACGCCCGAAAATTCTTCCAAAAAGTTAAGCGTCTCACGGAAGGATTTCATTTCATTTCATTTATTTCAAGTCTACAGTAAATGAACTTACAGACTAGGCAGACATCAATATAAGAACTTAAAAATAGAATAACAATAGGAATATAACTTAAGAATAGAATAACAATAAGAATAACGTCATTTATAAAAGCCGTTCAGAAGTGATTTTAATTCTTGTTTGGAGATCGAAAGATCGAGGTTAAGAGAACCACAGATCTTGTTAAATTCGGACAGCGCTCTCACCAAAGGGGCATTCAAGGCGTAATTAGACCTGCAGGGAGATATGACAAATAAGTCGTAGTGACGGAGGACACGAGAAGGAACATTGAAATTAATTAGACTCAGGAGGTAAGGACAATCAACAGAACCACTAATAACCCTATGGACGAACACCAAAGAGAGGATGGTTCTTCTACTCTCAAGAGATTTAAGGTTTATGAGAGAGCAACGCGATAGATACGGAGGAATGGGATTGGAAAACTTTAGAGAGCGAAGGCCAAAATTCAAGAAGTTTTTTTGAATTCGTTCAATACGATTACAATGAGAAGAATAATATGGATTCCAGACAAAAGACGCATACTCTAGACGAGATCTAACAAAAGAAGTGTACAGGAGCTTGAGCGTGTAGGGATCAGAGAATTCGAAACTATTACGACGGACAAATGCTAGCAAAGAATAGGATTTAGAGATAATGAAGTTCACATGATTAACAAACGACAACTTGGGGTCAAAGATTACACCAAGGTCTGTGAAGACGCTTAGCCTCTCGAGAGGCGTACTAGCAATATGATATGAGGACTGGATAAAAGCTGACGATTTACAGAACGTCATATAGAAGCACTTTTTTAGGTTTAATGAGAGCTGGCTTCTATTGCAGCTCTCATTAAGCTTAAGACCGGGGCATCTTCTTGCAGAGACGAAAACGGGGATCTGGTTACGGATGCGCAGGGTGTACTGAGGTTGTGGAAGGAGCACTTCACCAAGCTGCTCGCAGGCGACGAAGGGAACAATACCGCCAGTGGTGAAGATGCCCAGATGGCACCAATCGACGACGACGGTGTGGATGTGCCACCGCCCAGCCATGATGAGGTCTGGGTCGCTATCCAGCGACTCAAGAACAATAAAGCTGCAGGGCCGGATGGGCTACCAGCTGAATTGTTCAAGGCCGGCGGCGGTGAGCTGATTGGGTGCATGCATCAGCTCATCTGCAAAATATGGCTGGAGGAACGAATGCCCAACGATTGGAACCTCAGTGCCCTTTGCCCTGTGCTGAAGAAAGGCGACCCAACAATATGCGCCAACTACAGGGGTATCAGCCTACTTTCCATTGCATACAAGGTCCTGACGAGCGTACTATGTGAAAGATTAAAGCCACTCGCCAAGGCGCTGATTGGACCCTATCAGTGCGGCTTTAGACCTGGTAAGTCCACCATCGACCAGATATTCACTCTACGCCAAATCCTGGAGAAGACCCATGAGAACCAAATCGATACTCACCATCTCTTCATCGATTACAAGGCAGCATTCGATAGCCCGATAAGGGATCGCCTACTTATATGCCGCATTGTCTGAACTTGGTATCCCTGCAAAGCTCGTGACACTTTGCAGAGCGACGTTGAGCAATACGCGCAGCTCCGTCAAGGTTGGAAGTGACCTCTCCGACCCATTTGATACCGTTCGAGGATTCAGACAGGGCGATCCTTTGTCCTGCGACCTCTTCAACTTCACCATGGAGAGTGTTCTGCGCAAGGCCGGTGTACATCGTAATGGCACAATTTTCAACAAAAGTGTCCAGCTCCTTGCCTACGCTGATGACATTGATGTCATCGGGCGTAACAAGCGAGATGTCGCCGCTGCCTTTGCGGCTCTCGAAAGAGAATCTGCCAAAATGGGTCTGGTGGTAAATGAGGGCAGGACGAAGTATATGCTGTCTACACGCAGGGACTCGCAGCGGCTAGGGTCTCTCGTCGAGGCCGACTGGTATACCTTTGAAGTTGTCAAGGAATTCGTCTACCTTGGCACCGCCATCAACAGCAGCAATGATATCAGCCTGGAGATAAAGCGAAGGATTACTCTTGCCAACAGGTGCTACTACGGTCTCGGTAGGCAATTGAGAAGCAGAGACCTCTCTCGACCGACAAAACTTGCACTCTATAGGACGCTTATCTTGCCCGTGCTCCGTGCTATGGCGCTGAAGCATGGACAATGACACGAAATGACATAGCGGCCCTTGGAATGTTCGAGAGGAAGGTACTTCGCAAAATCTTCGGCGCTGTTCGTGTTGGTGACGATTATCGTATACGAACCAATAACGAGCTGTATGAGGACATGGACGTTGCGCAGCGAATTAACATCCAGCGGCTACGCTGGCTCGGTCATGTCTGCCGTATGGACGGCGAAGCTCCGGCGAAAAAAGTGTTCGATACGATGGTTGGAGGTCGACGGCGAAGAGGGAGGCCGTGTCTCCGGTGGAAGGACCAAGTTGAAGAGGCCCTGCTATCTCTTGGTGTGACCAACTGGAGAAGGCGCGCGCAAAGCAGAGGCGCCTGGAGAGAAGTTTTGCGGCAGGCCATAACCCGATAACGGGTTGTTATGGCCAGTTAAGTAAGTAAGTAAGTAAGTAATTTGGCTACTTTTGTTCAGACTTTCAATATAGAATTGTGCAATAAATATTTTTAGATTATTTTTAGAATTATTAAGAAACAAAAATAGAAGTTTCGTGTCTCATTAATCCTTCACGAATGATCGATTGGAAAGCACACATAATGACATAAGGTTTTGATAAAATCTGCGAATTGCGATTCGAACCCATTACTCTCTGACATCTAGTTGCATTGCTTTTCTCTGTATATCTAAGTCTTTCGCAAAGATGTTTACAAGCTTAATTGACATCAAAATTTCGAATTCCTATTAAAATCGAACTAAAACTAGACTCACTCTCTTTAACTTCGAGAACTTGTTTCAAAATCGTACGACACGGTGTCAATTAAGTCGAGAATCAGATGTGCCATACCATTCGCCAACATATCTGACAGCAAAACAATTCGAGTTTGCTGTCAACATTCCAGCAACGAAACCAATGAAAGAGAATTTTCATGTCGCAAAAAGCAAAACAAAGCAAATTCCTTGCAACAGCAATGCTGATAACATTTCAAATGTGCCGAATGCTTCACAACGTTATCCAAAAACTGCCAACCAATCGGCCCCCCCCACTTCACCACCCACAATTCACAGCACAACCATTGCTGTCGACCACCCGCAGTTCAGCTGCTAACGACATTGCTTGCTTTGGGCAAAGACATTTTCAATTTACCACATCCTGTTATTATCCTTATTTTCCACTTAAATGCGTGTTGTTGTTGTTGTCATGGTCGGACTCGTACTTCAATTGCCCATTAAAGTTTATCCCTCACTGGCCAGCAACAACGGACAGCGTGGCTCAACTCGCCTCACCTCAGCGCAAGGAGCAAACGTTATCAGCAGCAACATCATTATTATTGTTGCTGGCCACCTGTATGCGGCCACTGACTGGCGCAATGCAATCGTCCTGAACGCATTGAAGTTGTGTGAGTGTATTTTAAATCAATACCCACATGCAACAGGACACAATATGGCCGCTGGCCACCAACACCTCGCCGATCTTCACTGCCCAATCGACGCACTCTTACTCACTTCACGCATGCCGAATAATCCATATGGAAATAATGCTTCAGTGCAACGACACCTCACATCCCCCCCCCACCCCTTCGCCGCCGTTGGCCCCTTCTGTTGCCTGGCCGTTGCTTCTCCGCCCACGTTTCTTCACACCGTTCGAGCATTGTTTTGCTTGAAAATGTTTTGCCCTAAATTCATTTTGTGCCAAAGTGCAAAATGGGAATTCGCACCGACGCACACATTCATGTATATGGATTCGTGTGAGTGTGTCTGTGTACACATGGCACAATAATAAATGTTAAAATTTCTATGGCAATACAAGTGCCAAAGTCTCCAAAACTGTTGCTACCTGAGCTCACACCCACACACACACACATACACATACACATAAAATATCTCGGCGTCTGTGTATCTGCATGCATTTTGAAGTGTGTTTAGTGCAGCCTTGAACATCTCTCCTCCGGCTGTGTGCGCCAAAAGAGCGCAAACGCTCGAGTGAGAGCGAGAGCGCCTCTTCCGCCCACACCGCCAGCGCATAAATTCGATTTTGCGCCATTTCAAAGGCTGCAATGCAAACTGCCAAAGGCAAATTTTGGCGCGCGTGTGTGTGTGTGTGTGTGCACTTCCCTCTCGTCCTGCACCCAAACAAGCCGTTCAACTAACAACCACACTTAACTTCATTTGTTGTTTTCGTCGCCTCTGTTGCTGCAATGGCGGCAGCCATTGCTGTGCAATGTTCCTAGTGCAGGTGTGAAATTCAAATTAGATTTTAAATTTTAATAAACGTTTACACAAATTAAAATTGCACTCATGTGCGGATTAATTTTGGCGAAATTTCCCCAAGCTGGCAACTCGAATTGGAGAAGAGATTGGAATAAATCAGTTCACTTCAGAGGGACTGAGATGGCATCAGGTTTTCAAAACCGACAAGGACTGTTCTCGAACAATTCCTTTAGATGTTATATGAACGAAGAAGGAAGAGGACGAAATTATACTCCATCTTCTATGCACATATCCATTATTATTTAAGGAGAAGAAGGACTCACGTGGGTAACTTCTTTAGCAATGTAGGGGATCTGGCCCCGAGGACTATGCACAGCCTATGTAGCTTTATTAGAAACTTAAACTGTTTCTGAATTTGGAGATCTGAGTCCAACTTATTGTGAAATCACAATGAATCTCTAAGGACTAGGTGACCTTCCTAAAGTCCTACCTAAGGTCATTCAGAGTCAAATATGATTTCTAACCGAATATCTGTAAAGACAACTTAAGAACTTCCGAAACATTAGTATTATAAATTTAGATTATTATTCAAAGTTAAATGAATCGCATTAACCTTAACCTACAAATATAAATTTTCTCATTAAAATTACCTAATATTCCCTTATTCAATTTATCGAGCGCTTACTGTACTATTTACAAATGCAACAACCACCCAGTCGGTTTAATTTACTCCAAAGCAAACCTTTGCAATTTGCCGAACAAACTCCAAACACTCAATGAAATAAATGTCAAAAACATCACTTGGCCGCAGATAAGCGAGACAGAGACAGAGCGAGAGAAAGAGAGCAAAGTTCACCATATGGCAGCGGCACCATCTGCTGTTGCATGCAATATTTATAACTGTGAAATTCACATTCAGGCTTCTTAGCCGCCAACTGGGCGAGATTGAAACGGAGTGCAGTGGGGCACAATTTGGCATTTGGTGATTGCAAATCACGCTTTGACTGCACCGGCCGCATCACCGCATCCGTCTGCAACGAGTAATTTCCTGAATTCTCAACGCTCATCAGCGTAGCAGCCCATCAGCCGCCGGCCGCTTCACTCCTTTGCGTCGCTGTAATCTGCTGCACCTGCTCGACATGGTCCCAGATACACACATTTTGTTGTTGGATTATTTTTTGCCAGCACGTAACTCGGCCTAATGGTCATCGGGTACAAATTGAACTGAAAATTTTGAATGCGGTCGAACTGATAAGTGCGTCACCGGCGCGTTCCCGTGCCCCGGTCTGTGCCGCTCTACGGTCGAACGGCTGCAAGTCGAGTTCGAATGTTGGCTCGCTTTGGCCGTTTTTGTTTTTTGCCTGACGTGTGCGCTGAGGCCGAATGAATGAATGAATGCAATTTGCATGTGAAGAAAATGAACGAAACGTCGAGTGGAGGTGGAGGTGGACGGGCGGAAGCAGGTCGAAGGGGGCGGTTAGGTGGAACTGCTACTTTACTGTTCATGCATATTAGAAGTGCACTTGAATTTTGTGTTGGCATTGTGGTGGATGTCAACGTTGTTATTGTTGTTGTTGTTATTGTTGTGCCAAATGTAGATGGAACAAATGTAGTTGACGGCAGCAGCGCGCCACGTTGTATTAGTTTGAATGTGCGGTGTTCGTTGCCGCGCGCTGCAGCAACAGCCGTTTTAACCGCGTTGCCTGGAACAACAACAACAACAATAACCGCAATAAAAACAACGACAACAACAATAGCTGGCTTTCATGCTCAACCACAATGTTTCATTTGTTTTATGGCCAAATTGCATGGCCACCAGTCGCACAGCCAACCAACCAACCAACCAGCCAGCAGGTCCTTGCGTACGCGTCCTTTGGCTTGGCTGTCTGTCGGGCTCGTGCTTCGACTGTGTCTGCTGTTTTCAACCTCCCTCTAGTTTTTTGTTTTGTGTGTATGTGTGTGTGTGCGGCTGCATTTGTGGCATGCAAAATTGTCAAGCAACCTGTAACTGCATCACAAGCGGGCGCCATGGGGCAGGTGGGCGAAGCAACGGTTTGGCCCATCTTGCAGCAATGCAAAAAATAGATTGAAATTGCATGTGCCTTGGCGCAACTGTTGAGCTTGTTGTTGTTGCTGTTTTTATAGTTGCTGTTAGAGTTGGCAGCTGGCACAGCAGCTGGCAGCCAGCAGCTCTTAAAGCGCAATTGACATCTGTGCGCTTATCTGCATATGAGTGAGTGTGCATTTGTTTGTTTGGTATTTGTGTGTGTGTATGTGTGTGATTGGAGTAGTGCGTACGCACATTGCTGCCTCGAGCTGCAAACTCACTCAATTGCTTTTTATCGACTTGCATTGCTCATCAGTGTGCGTGCATGTGTGCCTGACTGTAAATTTTTGCAACTTAACCGCAAATGCTTTTTGCCCCAAACCG
Organism: Melieria picta; assembly: GCA_964056695.1. NCBI lineage: Eukaryota > Metazoa > Arthropoda > Insecta > Diptera > Ulidiidae > Melieria > Melieria picta. The sequence goes on along the minus strand of OZ057399.1, from coordinate 70,299,975 downwards.
AAAACGTAACTCTTTGCTGTCTAATGTTTTGATACCCAAATAGAATTTGCTGAGATCAAATTTCGATTTATTGAAAAGCCTAAAAGCACACAATCTTCTCATTGATGTTAAAGAGATGTAAAAATCTTTTGAATAAAAGTTGCAGTTAAATATGTGAATTTCAGTTTCATGTCAAAAGACTGCTGATGATGTGAAAAATATATTAAATAAGAGCTGTTTTGAGCATCAAGAAGAATCAAAGAACCAATAAAAACTATTTGTATTATTATTTTATAACCAGGGACCTAAAATAATTATTATCCATATTTTTGGGAATAAAAAAATTGCCCTTACTTAAGAAATTTCTATCACTATTGCTTTATAATAATTATTCCCAATAAGAAATTTTTTACGTCGCCTATAACTATTATCATGTAATAAATATTTTTGAGTTGCATAATAACTCTTATAATTAGCAATATATTTTTCTTTGTCGATAATTATTATTTTGGGATTTTTTTTTTTACATTGTTTCATAACTTTTATTTATGACTTTTTAATTTACGTTACCGATAACTATTATTTTGAGAAATTTTTTTTACGTTGCTTCAAAACTTTTATTTCTGATTTTTTTTTTTATTTACGTTGCCGATAACTATTATTTTGAAAAAAAAAATTTTTACGTTGAATTACCACATTTTGCATATGAATTGATTTTTAATCGTTTTAAATTGACAAATGCAAATTAACTGCAGAAACCTAATTTCCACCAACAACTGAACAATAAAAAATCAATTCATACTCAAAATGTGGTAGGGCAACGTAAAAAAAAATTGTCTTTCATAAAAGTTATAAAGCAACGTAAAAAAATTGTCTTTTAAATAATAGTTATCGGCAACGTAAATAACAAATAATCATAAATAAAAGTTATGACGCAACGTATAAAAAAATGTTATCGATAACAATAGTTATAGTTATCGATAACGTAAATAAAAAAGTCATAAATAAAAGTTATGAAGCAACGTAAACAAAAAAATTCCAAAATAATAATTATCCAAAACGAAAAAAATTTGTTTCTCATAATAGATATTACGCAACGTAAAAGTTAATTGTCAATTAATTGTCGCAAATAATAATTTTAATCAACAAAAAAAATTTATGTTGCATTGTAATAGTTGCATTGCAATTATTTTCTTAAAAAAACTTATAATAGTTAAGTCCCTGTTTATAACCAATAAACGAAGCAAAGAAAGAATCCATTAAAAAAATGTTATTGACAATAGTAAAAATTTATTATTTGATGATATTGAAATTTGTTTGTATTGGTTCTTTGATTCATCTCGATATTTTGTTAAAACATTATCAGTAATAAATTCATATCTCCATACTTTTTCACATACAAATAAATAATTTATGTATCTAACTTTCGCTCGAATGACCAATCAAACCTAAGATCAAACAATTTTCCTCAAGCTTCAATTGCTTGGTTTTCAAACTTCCCCTTTCACAACTGTCCGTCAAACGTTCTGTCTCACTGTGAAAAATCTCACTTGAAAGCCCTAAAACGCACTTTGTCGAATAGTCGCCGTAGATGACACAGTTCATTCGCTCTTCGAACTTACCTACTCTACAACAAGCACTTCCGACTCACCTTGGAGACGTCTGCGAACTCGCCAAAGCAAATAATGTAAAATTAATTTGTTCAACACACACACACACACACAAACACAAACACAGCCACAACAACAGCTGCTGTTGAAGCGTAGATTTGGTATTCTAATAAATTCCAAATGGCAGTCATCACTCAAGAGTTGCCAGCAGTTGCCAGCAAATGCGAAGCGAATGCGTGTCGTCTGCTGGCCGCGCTCGCCGCACTGCGTCGCTAATTATGCATTCCAAGTGCGTGCATTGCATATGGTGGATCAGCCTCAAGCGTTCCTTCTTCACATTCTGTCGTCACACACTGACAACGGCAACGTTCCAGTCGGCATGGATGCGACCAGTAGTCTTCGATCAAAATGCCAGAATGAAAATTTAATTTCGTATGCTGAACGTGCTCTCGCCGCCGGCAAAGTGCCTACACTTTTATTAAGCCATATTTATAAGACAATAAAATCCACTCATGCAGTCACACTGGCAATTGTCGTATTGAATTTATTTACGACTCACTTGCGGAACATTTTTGGTTGGTATGGTTTTGGTTTAGCAATTAAAGATGTACACATTTATCGTTTAAGCGGGTAAGAGTGACAGAAATTAACTTTATTTATTAACTTTATTAGAAATAACTAACTTAAATTTATTTAGAAATGCGTCAAAGGTTCAATATTTTGTCAGAAGAACACACAATTATGCCTTAACTCTCTTCAGGACCAATGCACCTTGGTGGGTTCAAGTTTTCTTTAAAATGTTCTATCAAAATCAAAACTCACTGTTTCATAGTGATTGGGATGTACCCGACGCATGTTAATATAAAAAAGTTAAGGTACTGAGTACTTTTCCATACTGAGTGCAATTATCAGTTCATTACTGAGTAAAAGTTTTGATTCTATACTGAGTGCTTTTTTGATATTGAGTACTCTTTAAAGATTCGTATATCTATTGAATCTATTTTTCTGTACTAAGTACAAGTAATATTTCTATACTACGTACTTTTTGATACTTAGTACGAGAATTACTTTGATACTGAGTACTTTTCAATACTGAGTACAAGTATTGATTCTATATTTGGTACTTTTTGATACTAACTACAAGTATTCGACACTGAGTACTTATCGATATTGGTTCAATACTGAGTATTTTTCTGTACTAAGTACAAGTACTCTTTCTATAATGCGTACTTTTTGATACTTAGTACGAGAATTACTTCGATACTGAGTACTTTTCAATACTGAGTACAAGTATTGATTCTATATTCGGTACTTTTTGATACTAACTACAAGAATTCGATACTGAGTGATTTTCGATGCTGCGTACAGATATTGATTCTATACTGGGTACTTTTTGATACTAGGTACAAGTATCAGTTCGATACTGAGTACTTTTCAAAATTGATTACATTTAAGTACTCTAAAAATATTTCTTAATGAATTCGATACTGAGTTATGTTATACTAACTCAAGCTCAAACACTGCAAATCTTTTTGAGAATCGAGTTCTTACTACTTGAAATATAGTTTAACTCAACAATTTTTCTATTTATTATTATTCAACTATTCGTAGTCCGTTTATATGAGCTACATTTTTTTATATGAAAATATTTTTACATCATCAAAACGTTTTACTATTGGAATTGTCCCTATGGGGCGCCTAGTTCCATTCGCTTTACTATTCCCTAATCCGCGCTGGAGTTGGTTTTTTGCATTTTATTAACCAGACTCGTTTATTCGTTTGAGCACACACACACAAAGCCATAGGCACTCACACACACAAGCACAATGCAAGTTTATTTAATAGTGGCGCAGGGTTTATCCTTAAATTTTATGATTTTTCTGCTTGCATTTCTTTATCTCGCACAAAATACTACACAAGCAATGTTGGCGGCAACGGCGGCGCCATTATCGCATTTTATGATTTTCCCGAAACAGTTTGTAAACTGCAGAAGAATGCACTTTGCAGCAAACACAATCCACACTCCAATGCCTCAAAAAAAAAATTACATACAACCCTTTGCTTTTGGCCGTTGAAAAATATTGTGTAGAAAAGTTGTACGCGCATTCGCGGCGTTGTGTATTTATGGAGTGTTTCTCCCTCAATTTCTTTGCAATTGAATTTGGGCTTCTTTTATTTTGCGTATTAAGAACGACGGCAGCGTTGGGGGTCGAGTTGAAGCGCAAAAAATGTAAAACAGGAAACTGGAGCACAGCGAATTCGGGCGGCCGAATGCAAAATGCAATGGGATTTGGCGTTGGTGTGTTGCTGTCGAATGTTGAGTGTTGGCTGAGCGATGGCAGTGCGCAGTTTGTGGTTGCGGCTGCAAGGGGGTCAGCTGCACAAACTGTACGAGTACATTTAAAATACTGCACCTTTGCAACAACTTTGGTGGTGTTATTCTTTTGTTTAAATTGCCGCAGGGTTCTCATTTTGTGTATACAAATCCTGTTGGCTAATTAATTGAGTGCAATTTAATTAAAATTCTTACATTTATTGTGTAATTTGTTTGATGAATAATGCTTTATGGTGAATGTAAGTTAACTACCAAAAACTAAAATCAAAAATGAAAATTTAAATCCAAATATTAAACCAGCAAACGCCAGCCCATCAACAATTTGACCGCTGCAACAACATTGAAAGGCATTAAAAACTTTGTGCGCATTTGGCGCTACCTGCCGAAAGTATGCCGAACTTTGTTTTCGGCTTTGAGTGGCTGCAAATGCATTCGAATAGTTTTTTTTTCTTCTAAAAATTTGCTAACCAAATATTTCTTTGTTTGCTTGCTTTTTGTTCGTTTGCTACGAAATAAAACGGAATAGTTTGGTTAGCCCGCGTCCAACTTCCAACTCACACCTAACCACTTGCAACTTCTAACCAACCACCCACTCAAAATTTTTTTTTTTTGGTTTTTGTCGCACCAAGCAGTGTTGCATTTTGCATTTCGTTTCGTTTTGTTGTGTAAATATTAATGTTGCCTTTTGGATTAAGCGAATTGTTTGCGAGTGGGGCGACGGACTCGCGAAAACTTGAACCGAAATATTCGCCAAAGAAAGGGTAAAAAATCGCGCCAAGTTTCAGCCATTCGCCGGGTTTCAGGTGAAACTTTTATGTGCCGTGTGCTCTTGCATTCTTTTTCGCTTTCTTTCTTTGTGCATTTGCATTTCAAAAGCAAGAATCTACAGTTGAAAAATGGAAAAGTAGGCAAGTGAAATCCCACTAAATCCACCCACAGTAGCTCCTCCACACTGCCGACGCTAAATGCAACTCTGTTGCCGATCCAACTGCATAAATTGCGTACTGATGCCATTGTGTGTGTGTGTAATTTTGTTGCCCCCATAGTTGCCACATTTTGGCTTTGTTGTACACCAATGACCCGTTTTAGTTCGTTTGTATTGACAATAATAATGCGCGCAGTGTTTTGGTGCTTCGGTGTTGCACAGTGGCGTGCGCCAAAAATTGCATCAACAACAAAAAAATACTGAACAAACTGATTTCAATGGTGCCATATTTAAGATCATTAAATATTTTTTTAATAGTAAAACATAGAAATTGGTTAGTTTTTTAAGATTTTTCAACCCTCAAAAACGCTTCTGCTGCGCTCAAATCAACCGCGCATCCACTCGACGTGCCGCGGTTCCTTTTTCGCTCCTGCACGCTGCCTGTTATCTTTACGGTTTTATAGTCTGCTTTTAGGTGGTGCTTGACTTGATTTTTTCACTTTTGTTTCAGTTGAATTTTAGCACAAGTCACGTCTTTGCTGCGGCGCTGCCGCACTTTTGCCTTCTGTTATCTGCAAATGTTGCAATGCTTTTTGCTGCACTTTTCACTCCACCAAGCACCAGCACACTCTGCTGTCCTGTTTTTCGCCCCATGATATTTGCCGCTTTTGTCCTCGGCGTGCGCAGTGTGCGGCGTGTCCTGCATGCCGCATGCTGCAAATTCTGCGTTGGCAGATTTTGTGCTTAAAATGTATGAAGTGCTTTTGCGCATCGCGCACATGAAATTGAAAGTTTTCCATTTTCATGATTTTCGCTATCTGCCAACATTCTCGGTGCGAACAAATGGCGCATACGGCAGACTTAAATTATTGACCAATTTCTTATGACAATGCAAAATTGAATATAACAAGCAGTCGAAAGCGATTAGAGATAGCAAGACTGTATACCAGTTAGACTTATCGATTGCTGCAGCGTTTTTCAGTTCAAGGTGCTTACGGCTAGAAAAAAAACTCAGAGCTTACGCATTGACACCACAGCCAATGCGAACATGGACTTTTGTATCTTAGATAACTGTGTCTAACTGTTTATCATTCAAACAAGTTTATTGTGCCATATTGGATAGTTATAGATGTGCTATTCAGATATCAAAGGTTGCATGTCTTGTGCGTGCAAGGGCATAAAGATTTATAGGAAATCCAGGCGGTAGAAACAGTTCCCAACTAAACAGATCAGATATTGACGTAGACATAGACATAGACTTGGAAAATTGCATGAAAAGAGAGGTAAAAGCTGGGTAGAAGAACTTACACAGATTTTGCACCGAAAGAACCAGACAACCGAAGATGTACGAATAACATGGCAGGACTCTATCAACTAGACTTTCTGATCAGACGGGAGACTACGTTTTGGCGGGAGACCAGAACCAGGAATTCACAATATAAGTCTGACACTCCAGGACTGAAGCAATGAACGTGGATTTCGGCTCCTAACCTGACTTTCTAAGGGGCTCAGAAAACACATGTACACTCTTGGATTAGAACCAGGCACCTCTTGTAGGTTTTGCGAAGAAACGGAGGAAACATCGAAAGAAATCATACTCCATTGCGATGCTGTGTCTCACAGCAGGATAAGACAGCAAACCTAAACCCATGAGAACACCTAAAACTTTAGGGTAGTTGGCCTAGGGGAAGTCCTTTAGAAGCAAGCAGAGTTGCACTACTATCTAATCTGATCTAATTTAGTTTATTCTACAATAATTGAAGGAGTGAGGAGTAGAATATTCCAGATACTCTGCATCTCACAAAATTGTCCTTACTGAAAGCCCTCTGAGTTTCCCGAGCTGGAAGAGGTCTCAGTACGAGGACTGAAGCCTCTATTAAACTTTGCCAAAAGCACTTTCGAAAGCATCACTACTGCTACTTACAAACAATTCTCCATCTGGTATCGCTAGGAATCCAATACGCATCTATATGTGGTCCATTCGTCAACCAGTTATATCCACTTAACTACATAAATTGAATGTTGTATTATTTAATTGTATTTCTTTATTTATGAAACTTTTTTTACATTTTTTTTTAAATTATTCTCAATTTAATTATTTAAATTCAAATTAACTGTTTTTATTTTTTCTTTATATGTGTGCCTTAAATTTAATTAGATAATTTTATGTATAGTATTTATTATCTCTAATTGATTTTTCTTTACTCTTTATATTGATTCAATTAATTTTTTTCTTTTTAAATCTATTTTTATATATTTTATCTCCTCACATTTAAGTTAACGAGAGAGTTGTGTTTATTAAATTTTTTATTTGTCAACACTAACAACATTTAATCTTTTTATTTATTTATGAATATTTTTTGATTTTCCATTCAATTTTTAAATACTGATTTTTTTGTTTGAACATTACATATTAGATTAGTTTAATAATGCTTTATCTTTACGCATTTAATTTTCAAAAACAATTTAATCAACAAAAAAAATAGCTTATGACACAACAAAATTAATAGTCACTCTCCAATATCTCATCAGCTTTCATCATCATTTCCATTAAATGAGTTTCGCCTTGGCCTACTTCAGGTCGCATTCAGGTGATGGCTATTGTTGCAGTTGGCAAAAAAGGATACGTTGCGCTTTTTCACATTTTGTTTTTTTGTTATTTAAGCATTTTTTTGCATTGTTGCTGCACATTTGCATTGCTCGATTTTATAAAATATTTCGCAAATTTTTTTTTTAGTCTTTATTGCGCTTTTACGCGCACGAGTGAAATTTTTAATTAACAAATAAATATGCAAACATTGTGCAAAATGCGCCCCCGCACACACACACACACACAGGAACAGCCAGACTGCACGTTTTTGTGTGGCGTTTGTGTGCGCGCTCGTCTGTGAGACTGGGTGCAGCATATGTAAATAGGAAAAACACCAACACACGCACACACACAGATGAACTCATATGGGCGCTTCCGCTGCAATTACCAGAGGATTTCGCTTGGTCACAAATGCGCCTACAGCGCACTGGGGAAAAACATTTTCCCAATGAAATAAAACACGAAAATTGCAACAAACAAAAACAACTCGCATCCGTTGTTTGGTCGCTGTTGTTATTATATTCGGTTCGGCTCAGCCGCTGGCAATTGGCCAATCGGCCAAAAGTCGGCTGGATTATTCATCAGCCGCTGAGACTCTCGCGCTGTGCGCACTGCCGCGGCCGGATAAGATGTTGGCGCATTTTTGTCAATCGTTCATTACTGTCGAATAAAATAAAATTCAATCATAAAAAAAACACAAATAATAACGACAAATGAAACGGATCTCAACGCGGCACAGTCATAAATTCTTTAATTAAGCATTTAAAGGTAAATTGCATTGTGATTTATTTGGGCAGGTGAATATTGTGCAATATTAAATGTGATTTATAATTTATTTCAACAAGTGTCGCAGGCGTTGTAAGGAGTAAAGCGACTATTAAATATGCTGAAAAGTGAGGGTTAAAATGTGAGGGTTTTGAGAAAAGCAGTGTGAACTTTAAGTAAGCATGAAATATGCTGAAGTGTATGCAAAAAAGGGTTTCAAGAAAAATAGTGCAAACTTTAAATAAAATAAAATTGGGTGGTGAACGTTGGGTATTTGCACTCAAATTGGCCAAGAATAGTTAAGTTTTGAGCTTGAAATATGCTGAAAAGTGTTGAAATGTGAGGGTTTTGAGAAAAGCAGTGTGAACTTTAAACAAAGTAAACTCGGAATGAGAAAAAGTTGAGTATTTAGATCGGCCAAAACTTGTGTTTCAATTAAGTTTTGAGTGCGTTTTTCAAATATTCTTAGAGTGATAACACAACGGGCTCCCTAAGCTGCCATTCGCTATTAATAATTTTCCAGGATAGTTAATGATAACTTTTAAAAGGACCTTTTCATACCTAATCGTCCTTGCGAATCAAAAATTAATTAAAAAATTCAATTAAATGAAATTTTAAATTAAATTAAATTAAATTAAATTAAATTAAATTAAATTAAATTAAATTAAATTAAATTAAATTAAATTAAATTAAATTAAATTAAATTAAATTAAATTAAATTAAATTAAATTAAATTAAATTAAATTAAATTAAATTAAATTAAATTAAATTAAATTAAATTAAATTAAATTAAATTAAATTAAATTAAATTAAATTAAATTAAATTAAATTAAATTAAATTAAATTAAATTAAATTAAATTAAATTAAATTAAATTAAATTAAATTAAATTAAATTAAATTAAATTAAATTAAATTAAATTAAATTAAATTAAATTAAATTAAATTAAATTAAATTAAATTAAATTAAATTAAATTAAATTAAATTAAATTAAATTAAATTAAATTAAATTAAATTAAATTAAATTAAATTAAATTAAATTAAATTAAATTAAATTAAATTAAATTAAATTAAATTAAATTAAATTAAATTAAATTAAATTAAATTAAATTAAATTAAATTAAATTAAATTAAATTAAATTAAATTAAATTAAATTAAATTAAATTAAATTTAATTAATTAATTAATTAATTAATTAATTAATTAATTAATTATTTAATAATTTAATTTAAATTAAATTAATTAATTAATTAATTATTTATTTAATAATTTAATTTAATTAATTAATTTAGTTAAGTTAATTAAATTCATTTTAATTAAATTAAATTTTTTTCAATTTTTGGAATTTTTCTCTTTCATCTGATACCAATATCGATATTTTACATTGTGTTCAATTTTTAAAATAATTTTTTTTTAATATTCATGTCCTTGAAATTTCAAAATCCTTTTAAATCCTGACGTCAGGGAGAAAAACTAAAAACGCAGTTTTATTATATTTAGCCCCAAGTTTTGAGAGTAGTTATATCGATTTATTCGGGGGTTATCAAATTTTGTAATTTTTGGCGCACGATGTTAATGGATTATCGTTAATAATATGTAAATTAGTAAATCAGATTCAAATTACATTAACAAGATTTTGTTAAAGCAATTGAAACTGGTCGAAATGACATTCAAGTTACAATGCCGAGCGAATGAGTACATTGACTAGCAGAGCAGTACTGATTGACCGCTTCATTGATTACCTTACTACCAAATTTTTTTCCAACAAACGAAAAGATGTACATTTTGGCATTCCTTAATCGACTCTTGAGCAGTGCATCGCCCTCTCCTTCTGTCCATAACGCAATCCTCATCAAATTGGCATCGCCTCCGAATTGTTTTTCAACTTTCCACAATTCAACTGCAATCATATCAACTCATTAGCATGCAAACCCTTGAATGTCCTTAAACTTTTACACAAAATGGCATTAAATCTCTCGTACAATACTTCGAACGCACGCACGCACGCGGCGATGCCATTATCCGAAATCAACCACCAACTGTTTCGAGGTTTCCGTTCGTGCTGCCATCTTTTGGTTTTTTTTGTTAATTCCTTAATTACATTTCTGTAACCGCATTTTCTGTTCAGCTCGCTACACTGTTCGGTAAAATGAAAATAACAATAAGAAACCATTTAGCGCTTTCATACCGCAACGGCATTAATTTTCTCGACTGCTTCCGCCTCCTCTACGGCGCAGCAAACCACTTAACCACTCAGCGCAGCCCGGCCCAATACCGCAACGTGTCGCGTTGCGCTGTGCTGTGCTGCGCTGCATCCACTTAATGATTTCATATTCATTCGTCTTACTTATGCACTTTTTTCGCTTTTATTCTCTTTGGCAAAACCAGGACATGTTGGCGGCTGCGGCATTACCGAAGAGGTGTCACAATGGATGGAGAATATTCAGAACTCCGCCGTCGAGGAGTTGCCGGAGCCCATGTCGAAGGACGTCGTCGTGGAGCAAAACCGAAAATTGTACAAAAAGCGCGCACCGATTGCGGCGCGCATGACACAGTCGCAGGCGGACGCCATTGCAGCGGCAGATGAAATCGCCTCGGCCGATGCAGATAATGTCGTGTCGTCGGCTAGCGGCGTTGATGGCAAGAAGAGCAAAAAGCCGACAGCGGCAGCGTCCTCTGCACAGCATCAACAGCATCCACCGAAAAAATACTCCAACAGCAATGACGACTTCAAATATCCTTATCAGAAATACTCGAAAGAGGCGAATTTTCGCTTCGACGCGAACGACTACGCGGGCACATTCTACGATCCGGAACCGGGGCGCAAGTACGCGCCCCACACGGACGCGGCCGCCTGGCATGAAAAGGTGCACGAGCGCGTGCGGCGCGCTTCCGGCGCGTCGGGTGCATCCGGCCGGCGCGAGGATAACAAGAATACCTGCTCGCTGTACATACAGACGGATCCGTTGATATGGCGGCACATACGCGAAGGAATTGCTGATGTAAGGCGAAAGCTTAAAATTCCCGCTCTTGTTGTTTTTGCCGTTTTCGGTCATATTTTCATTTTCATTTTTTGTTTTCAACTTTTTTTCTCGCAATATTATTCTTTGTGTTGAGGCGGTTGTGGGGGTTTTTTGCTTTTGTTTACGACTTCACATAGTATGTAGTTGCAGTGGTTGTGTGTCGTTTGTTTACGACTTTTTGTTTTTGTTGTTTGCATAATTTCGCCATTTTGTGTGAGATTTCCGTGCGGACGCAGCGCACAATGGCGGCGGGGTGTGAGATGTGCAGCGGCAGACAGCGACGTTCGAGGCATAAACGGAAGGCAACTCTTGCAAATCAGGGATTTTAATTTTTTTTAAGCGATAGCGCGGTGTGAACGCGAATTTTGCACGCCCGCTTTTATTGATGAGAGCTGCAGGGACCGCATTGGTTATCTTAAATAATACATTTTTGATATATGTTTTTAATGAAAATTCACCAGAAACGAAGCAATCAGTGATTGAAGATGTGTGGAGATATCGAAAAGGGGCATTTATTATTAAAAATTTCATTGAGAGGAATACTGAAAGAAATACTGAAATACTGAATACTGATTTGAATAAGTATTAGTCATGATATTTTCTATATTAAAAGAAAACTAGGTTGAGTTCGAATAGAATTGATCTGCATCTCAACATGGGAATTTTATCTTTGTTAGTTGGACTAAAACTTTGAAAATTAAAATCCATTCTAGGTCTGATTTACCTTGAACGTTTATTTAATTTTTTTTTACCAATGGACGAAACTTGCAAACTTTATCTGAAGTAATTTTCAAATTAAACACACAAACTTCATTGTCTTTATTAATGTTTTTACCATCCCTTCAATGCACAGCACGATCGTGGCCGCAAATACGAAATTGACGTCAAGACGCGCGAGGAGATTACCTCACTAATAGCACATCATGTTACTGCCGTTAATTATATTTACCGTAATACAAAATTCGATGGACGTACCGAGCATCGCAACATACGTTTTGAGGTCAGTCATCTTCGCTCTCTATATAGTCAAACATTTGGTCTTTAATTATGACTTACTTTTTGCTTTTATCCTGCAGGTGCAACGTATTAAAATCGATGACGACTCAGCCTGCCGTACCTCGTACAATGGTCCGCACAATGCCTTCTGCAATGAGCATATGGACGTGTCCAACTTTTTGAATCTGCACTCGTTGGAAGATCATTCGGACTTTTGTCTGGCCTATGTGTTCACTTATAGGTAAGAAATAGCAAATTTATTGGCAAAATTGCTTGCTTTATTCTATTTTGCTCATTGCAGAGACTTCACCGGTGGCACGCTGGGCTTAGCCTGGGTGGCGAGCGCTTCTGGCGCATCCGGTGGCATTTGCGAGAAATTCAAGACTTACACTGAGACTGTCGGTGGACAATATCAAAGCACAAAACGCTCGCTCAACACGGGCATCATTACGTTTGTTAACTACAACAGTCGTGTGCCGCCCAAGGTGTCGCAGCTGACACTGGCGCACGAGATTGGACACAATTTCGGCTCACCGGTAAGCTGCATTTTGTTTAGTTTTAATTTTTATGCATTTACTTAATCGACTCTATAAATTGTCATTGACTGCAGCACGACTATCCGCTCGAGTGTCGACCCGGTGGCCTCAATGGCAATTTCATCATGTTTGCCAGCGCCACATCGGGCGATCGGCCCAACAACTCCAAGTTCTCGCCCTGTTCCATACGCAACATTTCCAACGTGCTCGACGTGCTGGTGGGCAACGTGAAGCGGGACTGCTTCAAGGCCTCGGAGGGCGCCTTCTGCGGCAATAAGATTGTCGAGTCGGGCGAGGAGTGCGACTGCGGCTTCAACGAGGAGGAGTGCAAGGACATTTGCTGTTATCCGCGCATCATCAGCGAATACGACCTGTCCATGAACAGCTCTGCGAAGGGCTGTACGCGTCGGGCCAAGACACAGTGTTCGCCGTCGCAGGGTCCGTGCTGTCTGGCCAATTCGTGCACGTTTGTGCCGACCAACTATCACCAGAAGTGCAAGGAGGAGACGGAATGTTCCTGGTCGAGCACCTGCAATGGCACGACGGCCGAGTGTCCGGAGCCGAAGCCGCGTGACGACAAAACCAAGTGCAACAACGGCACTGCGCTGTGCATACGCGGCGAGTGCTCCGGCTCCATCTGCCTGCTGTGGAACATGTCCGAGTGCTTCCTCACGTCGCAGGCGGTGCCGCACGTCGACAAGCGCAAGCTGTGCGAGCTGGCCTGCCAGAATGGCAACGACACCAACACCTGTCGCAGCACCAGTGAATTTGCCCACCTGTACGGTTTGCCCGATGGCGGCATCAACTTGCGTCCGGGCTCGCCGTGCGACAATTTCCAGGGCTACTGCGATGTGTTTCTCAAATGTCGCGCCGTCGATGCGGACGGACCGCTGGTGCGACTGAAGAATTTGCTGCTGAATAAGGAGACACTGCTGACGGTGGCGCAGTGGGTCACCGAGAACTGGTACGTTGTGGTGCTGATGGGCATTGGCTTTATTATTGTGATGGGCATCTTCATCAAGTGCTGTGCCGTGCACACGCCCAGCTCGAATCCGAAGAAGCGACGCGCGCGACGCATTAGTGAAACGCTACGCGCGCCCATGAACACGCTACGGCGAATGGTGAGTCGCAAGAAAATCTCTTGTCAGTTAAAGTCTGAGCTTTCGACTGACATTTTCAATTTGTTTGCTTGACAGCGTCACCATCAGAGCCGTGGCGCTGGACCGCGCAGCATACCGCCGCCGGTGCACGATCAGCGCGGCAATCATCGCAGCCATCCGCATCACTGGGATCGTCATCAGGGCGGACATTCGGTGGTGCCGCTGCCGACGGGCGGCAGCCATGCAAGTCGAGCGACGCGACCCTCCGGCGGCCGCAGCAGTTCGCGTCCGAACGGCAGCGCGGCGACACGGCCGAGCAGCGGCACGCGCGCAGCACACGGCGGGTATGCAGAACAGCCGCCTGGCCTAGTTGTGGCCGGCGTGGGTGGCGGTGGTGTGGTTAGCAATGGCGGGGTTGGTATCGGTGGCGGCGTTGGTGTTGGCCCCAGCAGCGCTGCTGGCAGCGGCGGTGTTGTGGCACGACAACAGATACCGCTACCGCTGCCGCCCAACACTGCGGTACAGGCGCAACAACAACAACTACAACAGCAAGCGGCGCTCTCGCAAGCATACTACGCGCCGAAAGGTGTGTGTCCCCCAAATATGAAGAAGCAGAAAACGAAAAGCGTCAAAGTGCGCACGTAGTCACTGCCCATTTGTGTGTCCCAAAGGACTTTTGAATTGAAAATTATTTTCTTTTTCGTTTTTTAATTTAATTTGCATTTTCAGTTGATTTTTCAATGGATTCATATCATGTTACTTCAAGAACCGACCACTTTTTATTTCAAATTAATTTTTTAATTTTTATTTATGTATTCCCGAAAAAACGTACAAACACAAATAGAACGTCGCAATAAATCCCGTTCGTCACGCTCTTCCGTTGTGGTCGAACCGAAAAATACACACACCCCCGGCAAAAAACACCGCAAGGTCGTGTACTAAATGTTCACCACATGCTTCCTTCTTTCAATTGGTATGCTATGATTTTCCACTATTCAGAAACGCTCCATGGCAAAACGATGCCATGCGATTTTTATTTGTACCCACTGTTGTGTTGTGCTTGCGTCCAATCGGTAGTGATATTTGATTTATTTTTTGCAATGTTTGTTGTTGTTTTGTCACAGCATGTACCCTGGAGTGTGCCCAATTATTTTGTAAAATATTTTTATCATTTATTGTTTGTACTATTTCACAACTAACTATGTACATAGACATAGTAAAATCTTGTATAGGAAAGATGGTACTAATGTTTTACTAACAGCACTGTGAATTGTTATTGTACTAACTCGATGAGTTGAGCTAAATGTCTTAACTACTACTAATACTGAACGACAGAATTTTCCATTTAATTCAAATGCAATATTGAAGTCCGAATAGACCCAAAAGACCGACTCACTTACATGTAGTGTCAACACTTTGACAGCTGAGAACTGGGAGGATGCTGTTTGAAGCATTGAAGAGTTATTTGTATGGAGAGTTGTGAGCTAAGAAAACTGAGCTTCATTTTATTTGCTTTGAGAGTCCTTTTCAAATTAATTAGCAGACGATTTTTAAACTGCATTGCCAATTCTCAGTAAAAAATTCACATAAGCCGAACTGATCACTAAGTACTATAAACTAAAATTTAACATTGGATCACTTTTAATATGTGTTGCAAAACGAATTGCCTTATCGATATCCTTCAAATTCAAATCCACCTGGACCTTTACAGATAGGAATTGAAACACAATAGGTTAAAAATTTTAGTTGAAAAGAAAGAGAAGCATTCGTCAAGCATTGAATCTCTTGTTTAAAGAGCAAGAAATATCCACACGAAATACTAATCTACACTCAAACAATAATTGCAAATTTCATTGCACAATTACTAACTCAACATCCGAATTTGCTGCATACTCGAACTAATGCAATTTTCTCTTTTACCCGTTTCTATGTGTTGTCTGTTGTGTTTGTGCAGCCGTCGCTCCGCAACCAGTAAATTATAATCGGCCGCCATCGCTGCATAATCCGGATCTGTATGCGGACGCTTATGCTGCGCTGGGGCGTGGTGCGTATGAGGCGACTACGCGTGTTCCAAACAGCAAAGTTTGACAGCCGAAATGACAACAGCAGCAAAAATCAACAGCAGCAACAGCAACAAAACCAACAACCACAACAACACAAAAATCAAATGAACTCAAATTAAATGTAAATGTAATTTTTACGCTAATTATTATAATTTACTAAGAAAACCAAACCGAAAAAAAAACACAATACAACATAACAAGAAAAGCAACAACAGAAATTAACAACAAAACGTGAATATATTTTTTAAATTAATTGATATACAAATATACTTAAAAGTGTAATAACACGCGGCAACAACAAATGAAAATAGCAACAACAACCAAATTGCAAATTTCGGTAATTTGAGGCAAATATTGAATGAAGCAAAAACAAAAAAAAGGTATGAAATAAATGTTGAGTATTTACAACGGCAGCAGCGATGCAAAACAAAAGCAACAAAATTATCAGACATATACACACACATGCAAATGATGATAATTTGAAATCGGATTAAATTACATACCACAAAAGTAAATAGTAACAACAACAACAACAATAATATAAAATTACATAGACAAGAGGCGAGCATAAATTACACATTTAAATTCAATTCAAATCGAGTAGAAAAAAGATTCAATATTGATATTTGATTTATGGCTTTTGTTGTTTACAATCGATGGAAAGCCTGACTGGTAGTTATGCTTAGTTTTTGGGCCATAGACCAACCAACGACCATTTGCCAAAACTCTAAAAGTGCAACCATTTCGGCCTTTGAATGTGTTGTGGCGCTACAACTTAATATTTCAAATATAAGTAAATTTGTCAAAAAGCGTTCAAAGGCAATTAAAGTGCGAAATGATGGAAACTGCTCCAAAAATTGTCATCTGCAGCTTTTGTGCATTCGCTTTCTGTGTTCTTACTTGTTTCTAATTGTTGTTTACTTGAAAATAAGGAAAATTTGTATTTCGTTAGTTTTGCTAAACAATGAAGTTGAATATTTTAAATATTCTTTCTTCTTCCTTTACAAAATTAAAAATCAAATCACTGGTTTGCAGTTGTGGTTGTTAATGTGTTTTTGCTTTTGTTTTTTGTTATGCTGCTTTTGGGCACATTGCTAAAAAAAATGCTGCTACGAACTCTCGTACTTTGATAGAATTTTCATAAAAGAATTAGTTAGAACTGCATAGACACTTCATTGTCAACTTCATACACTTCTATGAAGTTTGTTTATTTTTACAGTGAAACATAAATTCCGCATTGACATAAAGTGCTTCAAAATCTAAAAAAAAAAACCAAGCTTGCTATTTTTATATCTATGTATTTTAAATAATTTAATTCTGTATAATGTTTAGTTGATCTTGGTTCGCTATTTGCAAGCTTTTAAGATTCCAAAATGGGCTCAAAGTTTAAGTGTTGTTGAAAGAAAATCAAGCGCACATTTTTTGCCGCATTGCGCTGTTATCTGTTAAGACTTTTGCATTTCCTTTGCAATATTCGATACGATATTAAAAATGCTCTGCAAAGATTTTAAATATATTTTGCTAAGAAAAATTTCACAAGTATTCCTCTGTTTAGAGCGCAAGAAACATACAAATTTGCATTTTAAATTTATATTTGAGGTCAGTTATAAACATAGAATATTCGATGAAAAAAATCTGACTGAAAGTGTTTATAAATAAGAATTCAAAGGGCATTAAGAAAGAACCTCAATGGCATTTCTGATATTTCTGTTTTTTTTAATAATAACAAATAGAGTTGTCCAAATGCCAGCAATGAAGAAATTCAAAACGTTTTTTTTATAAACTATTCACTTTTTAGCATAGTTTTACAGATTTACTGCATCTCTGTGGGTTAGAGTTTTTCTAAAGTAACCAGACATGTTTAGTTTTGTATGGTAACAACAATTTTCCTTTCAATTCCCTTTCGGATGGTTTGGCTCCACAGTTTTTAAAGGAGACGTGTACTCATTCGTTTAATTATTTAGAAGATGTCATAAAACTAGTTCAGAAATCTAATTTAGGTCTTTTGTAAATGATATTTAAGGCCTCTGACAGTCATTACCATCATTTCTAAATGCCATTAATGTTCTTTTTGAATGCCATTTATAGTGTTTTCAAGTGACGATAACTCATATTTTAACTCCATTCGCCATTATTCATATTCATCTCTTTCAAAGTAGACTTTAATTAAGTTTGATTATGTTTCAATTAGAAAACGAAGCGAGCATTTTTTTATCATAAAATTTGGGCATTTAATTTGAGTTCTATTGAATTGTATTAGACTTTATGGAAACACTTCAATCCAATGCGCGCATTTTAAACAAATTCGAAATTCAAAAAATTTCCAAAGCAGCGTCAACTAACATATTTGCTCAAAATGTCTATGAAAAGTAAAAAATTATGGCTTGGAGAAATTTCTATTTTACGCTGCTTAATGTGTAGTTTTTTAACAAACGATTTTAGATTCACAAAACCTACAAAAATACTGAACATGAACATAAAAAAGCAAGCAATAGCCACAGTTACATTTGATATTCTCAAAAATGTTCATAATTTAAACATAAAAAAGACATCACTAATTATTGGTTTATTCAATTAAATTTAAGCACTTTTTATGAATAGTTTAAAGCTAAAACTTGTTAGGAACATTGTAGCTGCATACAATTTTCTATCTATGCTGCAATAAGACTTTCAGAACCAATGCCATTTTTTCTATATTTGCTCTCGTTGACTTTGCGCAAAAATTTCCACAATTCGTCAGTGAGCAAAGTCCAAGCAGTGCTGTGATGATTCAGCACTGCAACCTGAGGCCGTTCTCGATCTGTAACTGTGCGCATTTAGGCAGCATTCTCAAACTCAGTACCGTTGTTGCCAAGTTGCGCAACTAACGAACATTGGTGTGGCGCTTCGAAGCTAAACACAAACAAAAATCCACCATATTTTTATATAAGTTATATATATTTAGGTGTAAACCGATGTTAGACTCTCAGCAAACAATTTAACAAAACGAAAACATTTATGCAAATATTTGAATTTTATTTTGAGCGTAGACATATTTTCTTTTAGCTTTATAAAATATTATTTTTTTAACAAAAAATAAAAACAATATTAAATATTTTTACAACATATTTTTTAATTTAGTGAAAATGTGTGTTGCTTTGATTTGACATGTACGAAGAATAGCAAACAAAACAAGAAACAACAAAAATTATTTGTAGTCGATAAGCAGATGCAAAACAAAGCGTTGAGAGAAATGAATATTATATAAAGAATTAAACTACAACTCTGTAAATACAAAGTAAATAAATATATATGAGTAAAGTTTAAGTGCATACGAGTATAAGTTGAAATGATTGATAACGCTAAAACAAAGAAAAGCAACAGAAATAATTAACGAAATAGACAGGCAGACAAACCGACCGCCCGACAGACAAAACCACATGAAACTATGGTATTAGTTTTTCTTTTCTCAAAACAAAAAAAAACAATACTATTAATTTATAAATAAAATATAAATTTAATTGACTTAAGCAAAATTAAAGTAATTAAAGAATACAAAATAGATAACAGAAACTGAAAATTGACAACAACAGAAACAAAAAATAAGGAAAAAAATACGGAGAAAATGATAATAAAAGCTACTATTTTATAAAAATAAAAATGAATTCGAATGCGGTTTTATTTGTATGGAAAAAAGGTAGAGAAATCTTCTCAGGTTGAGTCAGCGGCCGTTCAGTGAATTCAACGATTCAGCGATTTCAAAACACACCATTAACAAAATAAAACTCATACAGCTTCTGTGTATATAAATAAACATTTACTTAACTATTGGTAGTAGACTTTAGTAGAGCGTCGAATACAAAATACAAAATTCCTTGTACAACATTTACGCGGTTAATAACATTAAATATTTTAAATATTTTCTCAACTCTTTGAAGTCACATTTTGTAAAACACGTAGAACACAAATTAATCATTTTGCTGTGTGCAACCTAAATGCTTGGGCCACCTATGCGCGTATTCGTGAAGCCTTCTTGCTGCGATCGACCTTTGGCGGTACCTGCTTGCGTCCGTCTTGCGTGAAACGATTAAAGGCCCTGCATGAATTAAACGAATTTATTACAATGCAAACTCATGACTGAACTGCAGCGAACTTACATTTTGTACGCTTCCGACTTGAGGTAGTCGATGACATGACTGATGCCCAGCATATACTGCTCCTCGATGGGCTTCACCCAGGGATTCTCCTCCATTTTCATGACCGATTTGCTGCCCAGCAAATCCAATTGTCCCACCTCGGGCGGCAACACCTGCAGTCGATTGTTCTGTATGTGCAGCTCACGCAGTCGCGTCAGCTCGCCAATCTCGCGCGGCAACTCCAGCAAATCGTTGTCGCGCAGCCCCAGCACCTGCAGATTCTTCAAGTTGCCCAGTCCCTTTGGTATATACTCGAACTCGTTATCGCCCAGATAGAGGGCGCGCAGCGATTCGATCATGAAAAAATTGCCGGGCAGCACTTTTTCGCTGAGATTGTTGTACGACAAATCGAGTACTTCGAGCACGGGAAAGGCGCCAAAACCGCGCGGTAGACTGTCCAGTCGATTCAGTGAGACGTTGAGAATGCGCAATTTCGGCATTGACGACAGCGAAACGGGCAATTCGCGCAACCAGTTATTGGCCAGATTCAGAATCTCCAAATTGAGCAGATTGGCAATGCCCGGATTGATGAGGCTGATCTTGTTGTGGCTCAGCGTCAGGCGAGTTATGTACGACATGTTGACTGTAAGCAAAGTGAAGGTCTGGTTTATTTATGGTATTTTCTAAAATGATTATAGCGTCTATATTAAAATAGTATTTGGTTTAGAAAACCAAAGAAATCGGTTTTAAAGGGGCGTCCAAGAAGGCCCTAAGCTAGAAGCGCTGGGCTTCATTTTAGACCAAAATGGCAATGCCAAAAACCATATGTTTTTTGACATATTATGTCGCTGGTCTCTCTTTATTTGAAGTGCACTCATTGCTTGTACTCTCATACGCACAGAGAGCAATGTTGGTTTTAAGAGCAAAAGTGTTTGTACGCCAACATTAGTTAAGAATTAAAGACTTTCTAAAGAAACTAAATGAATAAATTGGATAGAAAAGCATTGATAAACTTAGACAATAGTAAAAAAAATTTTTTAAACTAAATTCCTTACAAAAAATGTTCAGTGAATAACTCGTAACTAAAGTAAACAAAAAAGCAACGCTGCATTGGCATTTTTCTGAGTACAAGCAAACAAGCAACAAGTATTGTGTGGGTATAGATACCAGAACAACTAAACTTAGAGGCGAACAAAATTAAATAAATATTTATGTGCCTGTTGCTGACCTCATATTGCTTTTTAATAATTTCTATAGCATATTTAATTATGTTGAAAATCAGCTCAACTTGCAAATAAACCCAAGCAGCTGGTTTCTCTCGGAACACTACGTCAGACTTTCGACTCTACGTCATATGGCGAATGCCGGAGCGCGCAGTCAGCGAGATGATCTCATATCTTGTGTTGAATAAGTATTATTTGGGCCAGTTGGGTCAGCATATGAAACTTTTAGTGCACAATTGAAATCATTTTTTATAGAACTGGACTCAAATGTAAACACACATTGCACAGCGTACAAGTAGGAACAGAGATAATTAACCTAACTACAACAACACTTCACAACATTAGCGTGCTACTTCTGCTCATTCGGTTAGTTGTGCTTATGAATTTTGAATATAATTTTTTTGTTAGATTTTCAAGCACAACACTTACACAAACCGGGCAGCTCCTCGAAGGAGCTAATGCCTTTGTCCACCAGATCGATTTCCCGATTTTGCATTTCGCGCGCCTCGTCCAACACTTTTTTCGCCTTCGACATTTTGGCATTGACTGGAAGACACGATTGACTCATTTTGCTGCGATTCTTCGGTAATTTTAGTTGAGTCTACAGTTTGAGTTGAAAAAAACGCCTCTTATCGCAGTGTTTTGCTGCTAGTGTTTTTGTTGTTGTTTTAGGGTATTTATGAGTTAGAAAAAGTTCTGGGATCGAGTGTTTGGTTTGTTGGCTGTTATTGCTCACTTAACTTGGAGTACTTTTTAGACGTACATTAGCAGTTTCTCTTTTAGTTGTTTTGATGTGGGTGATGCCACATTCTTGAGAATAGGTTAGATATGAAAAACATTCGAGTTATATAGCTTTCAAACGAGTTTTATCTGTAGAAATCATTACAGTCCTGTCTGGATATAGTGAACTAATTATTGCAAGGCCTGTTCACAGTATTGAGGTTGTTCACTTTATCAAGGTTAACATTTTTGTTCAAAAACTCGTTTTATGTGCTCAAAATACACTTTTTGTTTTTTGCTTGAAATTGCTTTAAAATTTTTTTTCAATATTTAGAGGCTCCATGTCAAAATTTGGGTGTTCACTATATCCATAGTATAATAATAAAGTTGTCGAATAAAAACTCTCCCACTCAAAGAAAACAAAATTTTTTGAAATTACGTAAATTTTGATGTCTGAAATTTGTCAGTTCAAAAAATGTTCAACCACAGCAACTTCATTCAAATAAAACCCTACTAAAAGCAAAAGGAAAATGCTAAGGTATATTTTAATACAACTTGGTTTACTCTACTGATGACTTTTTTGACAATATTTGTCAATCAAAATAGAGGTACATTAGGGGTACTCTCTTTGATTAGACTACTTTATTATTATACTATGACTATATCGAGGTGTTCACTATATAGGGTGTTCACTAGTGTCCGACCGAAACCACTTTTTTGGGCCGAAACCGAAACCGAAACCGAATATTCGGTTTTTTTTTAATATTCGGCCGAAACCGAAACCGAAACCGAAACTTTCTAGTTGAAATAAAAATCACCATATCAAGCACTTTTTTCAACAAACGAATTTTACATTAAGTAAATAAAGAACAAACAAACAAACATAGCATAAATAAATAAATACTTATTAAAAAAACAACAATTTATTCATTTTTTAAAAACGTAAACATGAAAAAATCACCCTTTCGTACCTTACTCGCTAATATTCAAAATTAAATAATTTAATATTATATGCTAAAAAAATAAATTTATTTACATTGGTGGCATCTAAATTATTCCTCCTTTCACTATATATCTGCTACACAATAAAATGTAAAAAATATTCTAGAAAGTTTCGGTTTCGGCTATTCGGCCATTTTTTGGCCGAAACTGAAACCGAAACCGAATATTCGGTCGGACACTAGTGTTCACTATACCCAGACACGACTGTAATTTGATTATTAACACTAGAGAGACTACATATTATATCCGCTGATATCTCGAAAAGTACACATCGGATTTGGCTTATTGTAATTGTAGAACCCTAATTGTAGAACTAAATGTAGAACCCGATAAAAAAATAAAAGTCATCAAAGCAAAAGTTGATAGATATACTAAAGAGAATACATATACAGTTGAATCTCCCAAAACGCAACTGCACAAAACGCAACCGGTTCGCAAAAATAATATATTTCTCTAAAAAAAACAAATTTTTGATTGCGTCTTCAGGGCGTTTAAAATTTCTGATAATTTAAAAAAACTTACATAGTAGCCTTGCATTTTAACGATTTTTTTTGTCGATTAACAAATTAAATTTATTTGCCTAAAAAAAACTAACTACTTCAAACCAATTACATGAATTTATATTGATTCTTTTTTAATGAAATATTTGTTTTTGTACTAATTTTATTTTAAATAAAATACATATATTATTGTTTCTGAAGTTATCCTATTTTGAATATAAAATGCACCTCTTTCTCAATAAAATGTGATTGTACTGAATAATTTATGTTTTTCAAATTCTTCCAATTAATGGAACTTTTCGCTCTTTGCAACCACCCCTGAAACAATTTGGTTACGTTTTGAGAGATTCAGCTGTCAAAATGACCGCAATGGTCTTTCAAGTGTTAATTGCAATTAATTAAAATGAACTGAACTGAAAATGAAAAAATTCAACTGTATTTAAAAATGAAAAACCGTCAAAATTACCGCAATGGTCTTTCTAGTGTTAGTTGCAATTAATTAAAATGAATTGGAGAAAATAGATGAAAAAGAAAGTAAATATTGTCGCATGGAAAGCGCGAATAATTTTATTCAATTGGAATATATTGCAAAATTAGCTACAATTAGGCAACAACAACATATTTTATATTTCTGGTCATAACTGATTGATGTATCCAACAATTTTTATTTGTTTTTAGTTTCTTATTTGAAGTCGTAGACCGGAGCTGCAATATTTTCAACCATTAAATCAACTTTTAGAAAACTCATGTTCAGATTTGTTATATATTATTGATAGACAATAGCACTAGTAAAAATTGTTCATTGATGGCACTTTTAGCAAACTTTTACTCAGATTTGTTTCACATTGTTGACTCACAAGGGAACTTGTAAGCAATTTTTTCATTGATGGCCAAATTTTGTTTTGTTTTTCATAAAAACTTTGAACTATAAGTTCGAATTTCAACACTCATTCTCACAATTCAACATAAAAAAACAATATTCACAGTTGAGACGTACTCCAAGAAATCATTCATTCACTTTGCAGCCACAATAAATCAAATATGGCATCACTGAAAATGGCAGCAAATACACACAATCCACACTTCTACAAAATTATGTATTTAATTGCTTTTTGTTGTTGCTTTTCAAATTCAAACGAACATCTGTTTTTAATGGTTATATCTGCAGGTTCAATGTCGGCCAATGCGCTGATTTTAATTTACATTAGAATACGCGGCATTGGAATTTCACTGAAACCACTAAATCCGTCACTTGAGAGCCTTGAAAACTAGCACTGAGCCCTAAGCACAAACGTTATTACAATTCGCAACACTTGTAGACTGGGTACTCGTTCGCAGTGGTTCACTTAAGTGAAGAAGCGAAGAATTCTTCGCTCTACTTGCAACAACAACTACGACCAATATTAACGTTATGGCTTTGAACTAATTTCAATTTTGCGTGCTTTGATGCGATACACGCTGCCAGGACAATAGGTGAACGCGTACGCTATGCGTCCGCACGAATCGATAAATCAGCGCTGACTACAATTTTTTTACACAATTTGTATAAATTATTGCAAAAATAGATCGTCGTCAATCGACTGTCCAACCGATGCGTCACGTTGCTTGTGCTGCAGCCGCCAACACCTCCGCTTTTATTTCAGCCGCCTTACAGCGCAACGAGTTGTTGCCGATGCAGATGAAAACATTCGATTTGACTTTATTCTGTCTCGCCAAACTTGTTTGACTACATTTTCCGCACATGCCATCTTTGCCGATACTTGTATAGCTTCTACCTGTGGGCCGGTGCAAATTGGGTGGGCATTTAGTATGCTTCGTGTGCAGTTTGAAAGGCACTGTGTGATAGTTTAGCTTAGCGCAGTCAAGCACCGTTGCTGAAATGGTGCGTGTTTGCGATTTGAGAGGCACTGTTGCGTGTTGTGGAGTTGCTGTCGTTAGTTGAAACAGTTTTAATTCAACTACAACTTGGAAGATGATGGCAAGTTATGAATTAATTAATGATTTTCATTATGAAAGAAGAATAGCTGACTTTTATTTGAATTGTATGCGAAATGTCAACTAACAGCACAAACTTAACCTCACATATGTTGCATAAACTACAACAACTCTTCGGGACTTTTGTCACACTGCTCAAACACTAAAAATGCAATTCACCCCCTTTCTCACTTTTCCTCCTCGTTCACACCGTAGTCAGCTATCGTTTTTCTTAAATGCATGCAACAAGTGGTCGGTTATTTAATTTTCAGCGCCAGTTGAGCATAAAGTTTCACAACGTTTTCCATAATAATGAAATGCATTTCATGGAATTTTCAAATTCTCAAATAAACGCCCGAACAGTGTCGACCACGACCACGGCATGGCGTGCAATATGTGTGAGTGGTTGATGGTTTGTGTGAGAGTGTGTGGGTGGTAGCGACGCTGTGTGCGTGGCTTCGACTGTGTGGGTGGTGCGTGCCACTTCAAAAACTGTTTTTTCCCTGGCCTAATTTTAGCTTTATTAGTTTTCGCATACTGCGTTGGTGCGAGAGAAATGGCAAATTTTTGTTGTTGTTGTCGTTGCTTTTTTTGCGAAATTGTAAAACTGCATAACATGCCAATGAAAATTTTATGAAAATTTCTTCTAGTTTTGCGGTGGCAGTTGCATTTTATAGTTTTGTGCTAAAAAATGTTGGCTTTCAGCTGCTGCACGGGTTGTGCTCTGCTGTGGCCGTCGTTATGGGTGCCGGGTAATGGTTGATTTTCAAATGGCGAATGCCGATTTGGCGAATTTTTGTGGACTGGTCTTTTTTCTTTTGGTAAAAGTTGCTTTTAATTAAAAACGTCTGGCACGTGCTTTGGGCAATGCAATGTCATAATTGTTATGCATTTCTATATGATTTGTAAAATAAATTTCAATTTTTGTTAGTGGATACTTTGGTGATATTGAATAGAAAATGAAATAAAATGAAAAAAAATTAAACAACTTTTCGCTTCAATTCATGCATTTCAATAAATCAGCGTTTGTCGCTAGTCATCATAAATATTGACGCATCGACGCACTCACACATTAACCATCGTTATGTGTACTCAAAGTCAAGCGCCAACTCAATTTGAAATAATTTTCCCAACAATTTGCACAAGTGTGTCAAATTAATAGACGCGCAGACAGCGCGCCAACTCACTCGCTTGCCGGCGTTGCATATGTGCGAGCCATGGCAGCGATAAACAACTTCACACGCACACACACACACACCCATAGAGAAGCCCAGTCAGGCCGCACCAAATGGCGGCTGGCGGATTTTTATGAGAGAAATCCCACCGTTTGACAAATGAACCAAATAAATTCTCATATTTACGCAACCGGGTCACAAACAAACCAACACACACATACACACACACACACACACACATTACAAAAGTCAACACACGCAGCCATACGCAGCGATGTGTTTGTGTGCAGAAAATAGACACAACATTAGATGAGACGTGCTGCCAACATAACCAACAATGGCAGCATCAACAGTCAACGGTTACGGCTGTTAACGGGAAATAACTGGTCGACCCCTGCACCCGTCGCACGTTAGTTGGCGCGTTCGTGTAATCCTTGTAACAACGCACTGTGCGGCTGTTGGTGACTTTCGGCCGTATGCCAAATCGTGTGGGGCTGTGTGTCGACAACAACAATGTAGACAATATGAAAATTTGTGTCATTCTTTGATCAGTTGATGGTAGAAATTGCAATCAACGAAAATGGTTTGTTATAGATACTAAAGTTTACAAATTAGATTTGATTAAAATAAATCTACGTTTAGTAGTACAAAAGAATCAAAAGTTTCATCCTTTCGGACCTTAGTCAAAATATGCTAAATCCAGTATGAAAAAAGTCAGGACAGATGCACAAAAATTGTCTTTCGTATAAAATCTATAAAAGTCTTTCGTATAAAGTCTATAAAAGTCTTTCGTATAAAGTCCAACTTAAATACTATTATACCCAGGGATATCCGATAGCCTTTCAGGTGATTTGGGAGTTTGGGCAGAAGCAGCTTGGTCCTTGTGTTGATAGTCGTGGCCTCTAACTCTTCGCCCATATTTTGTATATAAAGTTACAAAAGGATTTTTTTTATGGTTATAAGGAGTGCGTCGAATAAAATTGTCCGTTACAAAAATGATGAAATCTTTTGAACCAGTAGTCCGATTTTTATGAATTAAAGTATTTTTGTTCAAAAATGTTTTACAGATTTCAAAACCAAAGAAAGAAACCAGATATTATGTTTTTTTAATAAAAATTTTTAATTTTTCAGGAACCCCGTCCATTAATGTTTTTAAGGTAGTGTCCGACACCCTCATAGCTGATGAAGACTACTTTCATTTAAAGTCTTGAAGGTCTTTGGCCACTTTTTTGGTTACCTTCATCTCCCTTTTTAATAAAGCCCAGTATCTCTCGATCGACCTTAGTTCTGGACAGTTTGGTGGATTGGCTTCTCTAGGTACCAAAATCACTCCGTTGGAACCACTCTAAAGCCGTTTTGCTGTAATGACATGAAGCAAGGTCAGGCCAAAAAAACGTGGAGACTTCATGTTGGCTTAAAAAAGGGAGCAATCTCTTTTGCAAACATTCCTTCACATATATTTCGCTGATGATTGTACTCGATGTAACGAATGAGCTGCTCCTTTTGCCACAACTGCAGATAGCCTGCCAAACAAGGAATTTCTTTGGGAATTTTGCCACTTTTTTGGACTTGAATTTTTCAGGAACATTTCCTCGAGAATCGGCTGTATAAAATTCCTGCCCAGGTAGCTGGGAAAAGTCCGCTAAAACATAAGTTTCGTCATCCATTATGCAGCATTCGAATTTCTTTACAAAATCTTGCGCCAGCTCGTTGTTTTGCGGTTTCATTCTTGACGGCGTTTCGGTCTGGAACTTTCTGCACCTTGTACGTCTTCAGCCCAGCTTCCTTCTTAGTTCTGCGCACGAAAGATTCTGAGCAGTCAGCCTTCCTCGCCAATTTCCTTCCCAAAATGCTTGGATCCTTCTTCAGAATGGCCACAACGTTATTCGCCTCTTCATGATCATGTGGCCCCTTATTTTTACCAGATCCTTTCTTCCGATCAATACGCAGGTTCTCCTTAAAGCGTTTAATAACACGAGAAATGGTTTTACGGTTAAATCCTACCTCTTTGACAATTTTTTTAAAAGACCACTGAGGTTGCTTTTGAAAAATTGTAATGATGTTTTTTCGCACTTCCACTTCGCTTGCCATTTTCGCGTAAAATAAATTTTTATTATGTATAACGGACGCATTATATTTTCTGACATTTAATTCAGAGCTACTGAGATAAAAACTTTTTTATTTCAAATTTTCAATAGCACTGTAGGGAAAAAAATGTAAAGGATAATTTTATTCGACGCAGTCCTTAGATGGTCACTCTGTGATCTATCTTTTAGACCTGAGACAAAGTTTTTTTGAACTTCAACGGTTCAGCGCAAAATTTTTGTCGGGTTTTCCTAACAACAGAGTACAGACTTCAGTTTCAAATTTCGATCAATTATGACGTTGGAGCTTGTCGAGGACCATTCAGACCCAGACAATCCTATCCACTCCGCCTTAGCTCAATAAGGCAATTAAACATGTCGACAATGCTTCCAAATCCTTTGATTTGACAATGGAAAATTTTCATTTTCCTCTATCGTTCATTGGTCTCAATTGAAATTACAGCATCTCTTACTTTTTATTCTGGGAGCATCTATGACTATCAGATAACCGTTTTTCCCCTGTTTATAGTACTGACTCCTTATATAAACTTACTTAACACAACCCAATAGTCTACTATGGAATCTAAACCAACCAAACCTAACCTAAAACTCTACTTTCTACGCCATGACAGCACTGATGGCGTAGACAACTTCAGCACAATGCGCTCGTGTCCAACTCTTATCGTTGTTGTTGCCAGAGGAGACAGACGGAGTAAAAGGAGCCATTTTTTTTTTGGGACTCTGTGTGTATGTGCAAAACTTTTCTGCCAGATTTGACTTCTTTTACTTTTGTCTATTTTTTTTGTTTTTGTTTGGGGTACTTTTGTTATTTTATTGTTTTCGACTCGTACTTTTTTGTGTTTTCTGTCGCATTCGAATTCGATTTGAATCGGAATTGGTATGCAATCTGCGCTGTGCATGCCGCGTTCATCGTTCGTTGTTGTTGTTGTTGGCGTGGTCCATACCATAGTCAAATAATTCAAACGTTTGTCAAAGCGATTTATCGGTGTGCGGTTGCATTTCCAGTGGTTTAGTAACAATTGCTCGTTCTGCTGTCTTTCGTTGTTGTCGTTGTTGCAGCAACTACAATAACAACAACAAGTATAACAATAGGTGATTGTTTTTTTATTTTTTTGAATGGCTATGCATTCTGCATACTGTTCAAAGTAAAGTTGCGAGCGTTTTTTGGTAGAAATGTTTCGATAAGTGACGTTTGGGCAGAATAAAGCAAGAATTCACTCGGACTTTGGTGATGTTGTAATGAAAGAATTTACTAGAGTTAAGTAAAGTGAATGATCTAGTAGAGCCTAGAAGCTGATAGCGTCAAGCAGGGGCGTAGCCAGAACTTGGTCCTGGGGGGGTTTTAAAAAAATGTGTTTGCCAGTTTAGTATTACATGTTTTTTAAAGTAAAGTGCACTTTCCAAATAGGGCATTTTGTTGTGGCTTATGTGACTTAATGCATTAAAAACTAAATTTTTTCCCTGATTTTTAGTAAACATTTCATGAAATTTGGGGGACTGAAAGCGAAGTTATTGCATCTGAAGTGGAAGTATGTTTGTGTAATCGTACAAAAATGTGCATCGAACAAAGATCCAATATTAACTATTGTTTTAAAAATGTTTAAACTTTAACTTAAGCATTTAAATTGATGGACCAAGTTTATGGTGATTTTTGTTTATACCGTGGTGGAGTTCATAAGTGGTAAACGCGATTTAAAAATGATTGGTTGGACATAAATGATGACCTGCTGAAATTCGCGATCACCGTAGATCAAAACTGGGCGGTAATTCATAAAAGATAAGCCCAAATCTTCATTGAAATTCTTGAAATTGGATTTAACCTTCGCTTTACTTATACCCACCCGGGTGATCTTTTTAATATTCATGTTTAATATCTGCACAAATTTTAAGGTAATTTTCAATAACATGAAAAAATATTTTTTTGAAATTTTGTTCATGTTTAAAGTTGAATTTTGTCATTTTCTATACAAATGTACCTGGGTGATCCCAGGCGCTTTCGCTACCATTTTGATTAAAACTCAGGATAAATTTTTTTTGCGTACCTCATTATGTGTGCAATAAACCCTCTGGAAAGAAATCTTCTAATATTTTCCATAGTCTCAAAATAAATCATTAAAGTTAGGCCTTTTTTCGAAATACGAACTATCGCCAGAGGAAGATACTAAATACTGAAGTATGAAAAAAATGTATAAATTATTATATATTTATTGTGAGTTTTACTCAAAATAGCAGCGGAAGTGTCTGGGATCATCTTTAGTAAGGCGAAGGTTAAGCATCTCAATAGCATAAATTTATTGCATTTTAACTGAACATTTGGCCATCCCATCTATTGACACTTGTTTTGACTGTTATTTTGTTTTCACATGATGTGGCACGGAGCGAATTTCACCTTTTCAAAGAATGCATTTGCCGATGAAAAAAAGCGTTTTGAGAACGTAGAAACCATCCAAAAGGCTTGTACCGACATCCTGAAGGACATTCCGGTCGACGAACTAAACTACTCTTTAGACATGTTTTTAGAACATGCAAATCGCTGCATTAAGCCTAAACGTGACTTTTAAAAAAACAAATTTCGGTAAAAAAAGGGTTTTGTTAATATTCTTTTAAATATTTAAAGATGAAAAGACCTTTTTGCTAATGTGGGAACGTACATACGATGCATAGGGATTGAATATGTTGACAAATTATAGGCTATGGGGGGGTTCTGACACCCTAAACCCCCCCTTGGCTACGCCCCTGGCGTCAAGTAGAGTCAAGAAGAACGATCAAGTAGAGCTAAAGAAAGTTAAGTAGAGTCAATCAGTGGCTCACGCAGGATTTTGTTTCGGGGGGGCGGGGGGGGGGGTTTGTGTAACTTTGTTGAGAACTTTGAAATAGAATAAAATTTAGATGTATGAATCTACAGACTGAGATCCAAAACATGTATGTTTTCCCTACCTGACATATGTATTTTGGTCCTGAGTGTTCAAAATAGAAAATTTAGTTAAAAGGAGACAATTTTCCCCTTTCATTGATACCCATATCTTCATCATTGCACAACGGCAAATATTAAAAAAAAACGAGTGTGCTTATGACCACACGACTGAAGTGAAACTTCTTTCGCTCCATCTGTATGTATACATATATATGTGTGTGTACAATATATACATGTATGTACATATACATATATTAATTTTCTACAAATATTTAAATTTATTTTATGTTTTCATGTAACGCTTACGTCACGCGTTCGCCAGCTTACTCCCCAAGTCAAGCGTGCGTAAAGAAGTTTCACTTCAAAAATATTTGAAATGTGTATGTCCTTAAAATTTTAAAGTCCTTTAAAAGGGACTTTGGGCTAGAAAATGAAAAACTGACTATGCCAGGTTACTATAAATGACCTCTAGTTTCACGACTATATCAACATTAGGATGGGTCTCGGCAAAAAATTTTTTCTCGCATGGTGTAATAAATGTAAAGTTGGTGTTTTCACTCAGTGCATCATAACTTTGTCATTTTCTTTCGATTCTATTGATGTTAGACTTAATATTTGCACAAATAATATATCTTTCATCTTACATTTTAAAACCAAAGGAGATAATTTATTTTATCTATAAAAAAAAACATTCGAAAATTTAAATTTATGATTTTTGAAAATGGTCGAAAAGTTCACTTTTTTACAACTTTCACCGTCAGTAATTTCTCCAAATCTTATCTGATTTGGACAATCTGTATATATCTGGATTGACTAAGATATTATCTTCTGACCGACGGACAGTGTTAGTCGGATGATTCGTTTACGAGATATGTGCTGATAACTGAAACAACAGGGGAAAAACTGGTTTTTCGGAGATTTTTCGAAAACGCTTCTTACAAAAATTTTGTGATCTTCACTTTCGTGTTCAGCGGCCAAAGTTAGTCTAGAAAACATTTTTATTTTTAGGTGCATTTTTTGTGTAGAGTAGTGTTACTGATGATTGAATATTGATTATTAAATATATATGCAAGGGTATAAATTAAATTTCTGTACTAACTTAAAGATATTTCGGGAAGGTTTAAACCCCAAACACCCTCCCCTGTGTGCGCCACTGGAGTCAAGTGATGTCAATGGTCTAGTAGAGTTTAGCTATTGTTGAGTGGAAGAGAGGATCTAGAAGAGTCGAGGATCTAATTGTTATAGTCAGGTCGAAGGGTTGAGAAGAGTTAACATCAGTCAAGGATTTCACAGTTAAATGGAGTCAAGTACAACCAATAGACTTATGTTGAGGATCAAATAATGATAAGTAATGTCAAGGATGTAGTAGACTTGAAGATGTATTAAAATCAAGTAAAGTCAAAAATAAGGAGTTAACTGCAGTTAGTAGAGTTAACTATAGTCAAAGATTTAGTAGAGTTAAACGGAGTCAACTAGAATCAATATATTTCAGTTAAGCTGAGAATCGAAGAGTGTTAAGTAAAGTCAAGGATGTAGTAGAGTCGAAAATCTGTTAAAATCAAGTAGAGTAAAGAATATTCCAGAATCAAGAAGAAGGAGTTAACTACAGTCAGTGGAGTTAATCACAGTCAAGGATTTAGTAGAGTTAAATGGAGTCAAGTAGAATCAATATATATAAGTTAAGCTGAGAATTGAATATTGAATGAAAGTCAAGGACTCAGTAGAGTCAAGGATCTATTAGAGTCACGTAGATCATCGTTTGGCAGGACCATACAGAGTCAAGAAAAGGAGTTAACTACAGTCAGATTCCATATATTTCAGTTAAGCTGAGAATTGAATAGTGTTAAGTAAAGTCAAGGACCCAGTAGAGTCAAGGATCTATGGGAGTCAAGCGTATTAATGCTTGCTGAGACCATTCAGAGAGAAATTCTACGCCCCCGGAGAAACAATTTTGCAGCATCATTTGCATTTCAATAAGGTTTGACTTAAAACTTTCATTGTAAAAAAACCAACATAAATAAAAAACCATGACAGGAATTGCCAAAAACACATGTCGTCGTTTTGTAGCAGCCAAGTGTTGGCGCCAATTAAATTTGAATTAAAATTAAAATGTAACTACAAACAAGTTGGCCAAACCGCAGCGCAGCGTTCTGTATGCAGTTTCATAGTTTTGCGCGCAT
Source organism: Melieria picta (assembly GCA_964056695.1). Taxonomy (NCBI): domain Eukaryota; kingdom Metazoa; phylum Arthropoda; class Insecta; order Diptera; family Ulidiidae; genus Melieria; species Melieria picta. The sequence continues at coordinate 70,266,146 of OZ057399.1, read as the reverse complement.
AAAAAACGGACAACACATGGCCGCCAGCGAAAGTTTCACACGATACGCGCAACATTTACGTGTAATTGACAAAATAAAGTTTTTAATAGCGCACGCTGCTCCCACATTCTCTTACCCACTCTCGCTCTCCTCTCGTTCGCGCCACAGGCGTTTCAGCCACAGTCACAGCCACAACCAGGTTGTTAGCCATTTAATGGATTGTCAATAAATTCAACCGAATTAAAAGCGAAAAAAGTGGCATTGCAAAAAAAAAAATCAGCATTGTTGTATTTGTTGTATGTAGTTTGCAGTTTTGCAGTGGCAAAGTGCAACTTTTGGTTTTCTAGTGAAAATCTCTGATTAATTGCACGTAATAAATTTCAATTGAGTCCATTGAAAATGGCGCAAAGTTTTGTAGGCTGATGCCGTTGTGGGCCACATTTGCTTTTCGAATTTGTGTTCTGCCACAAAACTTTTGCCATACGTCGTTTAGTAGTCCTGTATAAATCATTTTGCCACCGTTTGATTAATGGCGATTCGTTTCATTTGCGGCTTTCTAGTTATTTGTGGTTAGGCTCGAATTTACTTAAATAAATAAATAAATGCCAAAGCTTCAACGAGCAAACAACTAAACAAATGAATGGATGCATGAATGAATGATGGCTGTTATGTAGTTGTTGTTATTGTTGTTGTGCTAAGCGAATTTGTATAATTATTGCACGCAAAACCGCAAATAATACGAACGCACGAATTTGCGCAAAATGCTGCCAATAATTAAGCCATGACCACACAAAAACAACAACAACAACAAGGCGCTTCTTGTTGAAAACAGACTTTCGTTGGCGCTTGAGAACTAATAAAAAGTCTATTTTCGCTATTATTCGGCAAGCAAATTTGAAATTACATCATTAGTGATAATTGCTGAGTTTTAGTTTGAGCATCTTTTCAAAAAGTTGAGCTGCGCTCTCAACTAGACGCTTATCTGCAAGTAAATTGTTGTTACATAACACCGTGCGACAAAAATTAAAAAAATTTTTCACACCGGGAAAAATCCATATGTGCGTGAAGCTAGAGACCAAATATAGTAATACTGCGTACTCAGTTTTTTATTTCTACATCCTTTGTTCTTTTAAAATGACTTCAAAATTTTGAAAGGGATAAAAAATATAAAAAATACTTAACCTCGCTAGAATATGGCGATATGTATATCAAATGAAAGAGGAAAGGCTCAAGAATTTAAATAAAATTAATATTTTATCTATTTATAAAAAAAGGATATGAAAAAGGTCCTTTGAAAATTTTAGTCCTTTATATCCTTGAAAATTTATATAGAATTTTCTGGAAAAGTAAGTATGTTAAACCCCCAAATCTCCTTGATCACGTGTCAAAATTTCAATTGAGTACGCAGTATTACTATATTTGGTCTCTAGCTTCACGCACATATGGATTTTTCCCGGTGTGAAAAATGCTGTCGCACGGTGTAATCTGCGATATTAAACAGTTAGCAGCAGATAAAGCAGCGCCTACAATGTGTTGGCAGCATTTTCTTCATTCAAACCAAAGCGAATGATTGCAAGCTTTGGAAGCGTTGAAGTAAAATCGTTTCAGTTTAAATCTACATACACACACATAGTAACAGTTACAGTTGAAGTAATTATGCAACGTTATTGCTGCAGGCATTGGCAACTATTAAGCAATGCATTCCAACGCTTTTATTCCAGGCGTTTGTGGCTAAAGAACTTAGAGCGGTTGAACCTGCTGATGAACTTTTGTTCAGAGTGAAGTGGAGCAAAGGCACAAATTGCTGGATTTCAGAGGAATTTTTAGGTTTAGTGCAGCCGTAGCAGCAATTAGAACACTGTGCATGGGTACAAGAACAAAAATAAAAACAACAAAATGAATGCAAACAAATGCATGAAACGATATATGTGAGTGTATGTGCCAAAGCGTTGCCTGGAAGGCTTACAGCGAGAGACAAGAGTGCAGCAGAAAAGGCGCTCAGCCTTCTGCATGGACTCAGAAATATTTCAATTTTAAATTTTCACTCTTTTTATGAAACACATGAACCGGCCACCAGTCGGCGCTACATGCGTTCCTATGTGTCCATATGTCTTTGCTGGTCTGTCGCTCTCAAAGAATGTTCGCCTTAAGCCGCAACTCGACACTTTATGCTGGAACAAAAAATCAAACGAAACGGAAACGGAAAAGCAAACGCGCGAAAAAAGTGACCTTTGCTGCGCGCTGATGTCTGACGCTGCCAATTGGCGCAGCGCACACATGCAACAACAACAACAATAAGGGCAGCCAGCAAGCTGTCGCTGTCGCTGAAAGGCCCAGCACTGCACGCGTCAACCGCCTGAGGGCAGCACAAACAAAAAAACAGGATTTTTTCTCTTTGCAAAAATGCTGGCAATCAAAACGAGCGACCCAACGAGCGCATAGAATGGCCAAGTAGCTAAAAGTGCAAGGAGTTGTGCAGCTGAAGGATATCATCAAGTAAGCTGGCGAAAAAAACAAAACGCGCCAATCCCTTCGAGCACGTGCCTACGTTCGGCCAATCGACAGTTTCTGCTTCGACAGGACACTCGCCACTCACATTCGTTGACACAACGTAAAACACTGGTAATACGACAGGATAAAGGTCATTTTTTGTGCTTACGAAATGGCCATAGACGTCATCAGCAATGCACAGACACAGGTGACTGACAGTGGGGGTGGGGAAAATGTTTGATATTGACCCATCAATATGAAAACTAATTGAAATGCTAAGTGCTTTTCTTGTCTAAGTATGAAAAGTGTTTGTTAGCAAAATCTGGAATAAGAAAAAATTTGAAAATATTATTCTGATTTTATTTTGAACTTTGAAAAAATATATTTTATATAATTTTATAAAAAAAAATAAGTTCAAAACAAAATCAGAATAATATTTTCAAATTTTTTCTTATTCAAATTCAAAATAAAATCAGAATAATATTTTCAAATTTTTTCTAATTCAAATTTGAAAATATTGATCTGATGTTATTTTGAACGAATTTTTTCTTACAAAATATGTTTAATTGTATAAAAAAATAAGTTTAAAATAAAATCAGAATAATATTTTCAAATTGTTTCTTATTCCACATTTTTTCTTACAAAATATATTTAATTTTATAAAAAAAAAATTAGTAGACATAAGTAAACAGTTGCTAATAGCTACCACACAATATGAGCCTAAAAGTATACACCGAAGTTCACATTTAACTCTTAAGCTCTTTACCTCCTTCTCCCCAATGTTGTATTGCATTATCCTTAGACTTTATCCAAATTTGTCAACAAAAATCAAAAACTAATAGGGTACTCATTATTTATGCTACTTTCCCCTTAACAGAAACTTTTGTTTGGTTTTTTTTTTCTAAAAAATTCAACACAACGCTTTTGTTGACAATTGGCCAAATGACGTTTCCAGCTGAGCCAAACATTAATGAAGTGATTTTTATTTAAAATTGCTGTTCTTTTGTTGCCTCTTCTTGGTATTCCACGCGCGCGCGGGCCGGTATTAGTGTGTGTGTGTGTGTGTGAGGGTGTGAGTGTGTTTTGTCGCTGGCAAAGTGTAACGTTGGAACGTCAACAAAACAAGGTAAACATAACAAGCGGCTTAAACAGTTGCCTGGCTGCCGGATCCGCTTGGTCAGCGGCCCAACGGGTCCATGCAACTCTTTCAGCACGGCACAGCACACAGCATAAGCAACCGCAGTTTTAATCTCTTAACTTGCTGCTAGGCGGATGAGGAACGAAGGGAGTGGAGTGAGTAGCAGAAAATCGTGCAAACGAGCAAATAGAAAAAGGTAACAACAACTAATCTGATGTCAAGCTGCTTAACGCCGCAACTGCTCGATAACATTGATCGCAATAGGTACATCTGAACACACACACACACACAGACATTTTTACTTACATGAAAGTCAGTAAAAGCAAGGATGAGTGGGTGCCATGAATTGCACTAAACATTTGTTGTCTTTGATCAAAACTGTTTAGGAACATACAATTTTTAAGGTTACTTAATTTTTCACTTTTCAAAAAGTTAGTTCATTTCATCTGAAAGTAATTAGAACAGAGTTGCCAAAAGTGGCAAATTTTGTAGTCAATGTCATAAGCTTTCAAAAATTAACCTAATGTTGACTTAATTCTAACTATGGACATAATATGACTCAATCCTTTGCATATCTGTTCAATTATTCAAAAAGCTTCAATCTTGTAGCAAATTTAATGAGTTTTGCAAAAGTGCACTCAAAGTTTCAAAAATGCCACTAAAAACTTAAGAAAATCAATGCGGGTTTTTGAAATGAAAAGTTTATGTGAACTTTCGAAAGACTGTAGACACTAAATTTAAGAGTCCAGGGAGCACACAATCAACCAACTCAAAGTTTCAAAAATGCCACTAAAAACTTAAGAAAATCAATGCGAAAGTGGGAGTTTTCGAAATGAAAATTTTGTGTGAACTTTCGAAAGACTGTAGTCACTAAATTGTAAGGGTCCAGGGAGCCTAAAATCAATGAACTCAAAGTTTCAAAAATTTCACTAAAACCTTAAGAAAATCAATGCGAAAGTGGGGGTTTTCGAAATGAAAAAGTTTGTGTGAACTTTCCGAAGACTGTAGTCACTAAATTTAAGAGTCCAGGAAAATAAAAATCTGGTTTTTTTTTGGAGAATTTCATGAGCTTTCAGAAAATTGACGCAAAGTCCCAAAAATTCTAGCAAATATCTGAGCAAATGTGCTTTGAGCGAGATTCAACAAAAGTACATAATTGTCTATTTCTGTTTTTAAAAGACTATAACTTCCAAAGTATAGTTCTTGGAGATATGAAATAAATCCTCCTTTATAAGATATTTTATGAACTTTTCAAAATTTTAACCCAAAGAATCTGAAAACCTAAATACTGGCCAAGTATTCAAGTCAAAAGTGAGTCTACAAAATGCGTTGAGAACCTTGTAATTATATGCAGTTGATCAAATAAAATACTGTTTATTCATTCAATTATACTACAAAAAACTGCTTTAAACTTTACTTTAAAGAAGTCTAAGCATTTCCTTCTCTCCATTAGTTCTTCATAGTTAATGTACCACTGAGATGCAGCTGTATGAGCGCAACTTGTCGCATATGTACCATACATGTTTCACGTATTCCTTTGACAAAGTACAAATGTGCTTTATGTGAGCTATAGCAACAACAATGCCTTCACCAAACTGTAACTCAGCGTTTTATAAAAAATGACCATTGCTGCATGGCGAAAAAAATTCAAAGAGCAGAGAAAAGATGACTAAGTAAAAATTCAACTACAAACTCTCAAACGAATGAATGTGCCTACATACACACCCACACACACACGCATACAAATACCACATGAGGACGAAAAAGAACATTCGTACATACATATTCACACAGAGCAACTAACTAACCTAAAAATTTGCACAACTCAATTCCAGTCACGTTTTTTACACAGTGACACCAGTGTGCAAAACAACAACAACAACAGCGCTTTATACCTATAAGCTGCTACGTATGTTTGTAGATGGAACAACAACACTAACACCATTATAAACGTGCATGGCGAAGCTTAATTTCTGGGCGAAGGCTACATTTTTCGCAACAAGTGATTCATTTTCTGTATGAAGAAAGCAAAATGCAATATTCGAAGGAGCCAAATTAAATGAGAAAAGCCTTTATTATGCTTTTCATGAATATTGTGGGTGGATATTTTAAAGAAAAATAAAATGATTGGAATAATATTGTTGATTAACAGTAGGAAAACTTTTGGGTTCTTCATATCGAAAGCAACGAATACAAATGTTTTCGTGGAACAACTCAAGTAAATTTTTTAGGTATTATTTGGAGCAGGGGCGTAGCCAAGGGGGGTTTAGGGTGTCAGAACCCCCCCATAGCCTATAATTTGTCAACATTTTCAATCACTATGCATCGTATGTACGTTCGCACATTAGCAAAAAGGTCTTTTCATCTTTAAATATTTAAAAGAATATAAACAAAACCCTTTTTTACCGAAACTAATTTGTTTTTTTAATAGTCACGTTTAGGCTTAATGCAGCGATTTGCATGTTTTAAAAACATGTCTAAAGAGTAGTTTAATTCGTCGACCGGAATGTCCTTCAGGATGTCGGTACAAGCCTTTTGGATGGTTTCTACGTTCTCAAAACGCTTTTTTTCATCGGCAAATGCATTCTTTAAAAAGCTGAAATTCGCACGGTGCCACATCATGTGAAAACAAAAAAACAGTCAAAACAAGTGTCAATAGATGGGATGGCTTCCTTCGATAGCCAAATGTTCAGTTAAAATGCAATCAATTTATGCTATTGAGATGCTTAACCTTCGCCTTACTAAAGATGATCCCAGGCACTTCCGCCGCTATTTTGAGTAAAACTCACAATAAATATATAATAATTTATACATTTTTTTCATACTTCAGTATTTAGTATCTTCCTCTGGCGATAGTTCGTATTTCGAAAAAAGGCCTAACTTTAATGATTTATTTTGAGACTATGGAAAATATTAGAAGATTTCTTTCCAGAGGGTTTATTGAACACATAATGAGGTACGCAAAAAAAAATTTATCGTGAGTTTTAATCAAAATGGTAGCGAAAGCGCCTGGGATCACCCAGATACATTTGTATAAACAATGACAAAATTCAAGTTTAAACATGAACAAAATTTCCAAAAAAAATTTTTCATGTTTACCTTAAAATTTGTGCAGATATTAAACATGAATATTAAAAAGATCACCCGGGTGGGTATAAGTAAAGCGAAGGTTAAATCCAATTTCAAGAATTTCAATGAAGATTTTGGCTTATCTTTTATGAATTGCCGCCCAGTTTTGATCTTCGGTGATCGCGGATTCAGTTGGCTAACACTTTGGTCATCATTTATGTTCTGACAATTGTTTTTAAATCGCTTTTACCACTTATGAACTCCACCACGGTATAAACAAAAATCACCATAAACTTGGTCCATCAATTTAAATGCTTCGGTTAAAGTTTAAACATTTTTAAAACAATAGTTAATATTGGATCTATGTTCGACATACTTCCACTTCAGATGCAATAACTTCGCTTTCAGTCCACCAAATTTCATGAAATTTTTATTAAAAATCAGGGAAAAAATTTTGTTTTTAATGCATTAAGTCACATAAGCCACAACAAAATGCCCTATTTGGAAAGTGCACTTTACTTTAAAAAACATGGAATACTAAACTGGCAAACACATTTTTTTAAAACCCCCCCATGACCAAGTTCTGGCTACGCCCCTGATTTGGAGATATATATTTTCATTTTTCTGCAGTCCATAAATTTTTAGACTGATAAACTAAATAGAATAAATAAATAAATAAGTAAATTAATTAATTAATTAATTAATACGAATAAATGATTGCAAGCGAGAGGAACAAGTGGGAATGGAATTTTCAAACATTTTGAATGCCACTAAAACAAACAGAATATTGTTAAAGCTAAATAAGGAAGTCGCTAATATTAAATAAATAGTATGAAAAATAATAATAAATTAATTAAATTGTACCCCTTAGAACCAAGTATTCTCATTTCCTTTCGCAGACCAGTTGTCCCTCTGGGTTAAGCCAATTTTCACTGAAACTTTTGTAGCGATTCCGCGCGAATGGTTTCGACCGACAAAAATTCTTATTATATATTTATTTGTACACCTTATTGCAACTGCATTTTCCGTGGCTGTTCCTGCAGTCGTGTACGGTGCTGTGAGATACGTGGCAGCGACGGCAGCATTGTCCATGTGAGAGCCTTAAGGCCAAGCAATGACGCTTCGCTCGGCACGTGCATGTACGAGCTGCACTCGGCATTTAGGATGTGACATAAAATTGTGCATGGCTAGATTTTCTGACTATTTCGGGAAAGACAAAATATTGTTGAGCACTAAAAATAATCGTTTTGAGTGAGTCTCCCCTCCAGGCTTCCACCTAACCAGAAAGCCAAATATGACTTTCTGTGGACTTAAGGGAGAAACATTTTACAAACTCAACACTTTCGGAGCCAATAGACTTGCGGATCGAGTAGAAGGTTGGACTTTGTGATTAAACCAAACTTTTCAGGATAATCCAAAGTAAAGACAGCCCCAATTGTCAAGTTTTTTCCATTGAGGGATTGATGCGTAGTTTGGTATAAAACTGGGCAGAGACGACGTTGAATTGATTCTAAGGACTTGGGATGACCTGAAATCATGCAGAGATTCTTATAAATCTGGGCAGAGACGATTTTGCATTGATTCGACAGACTAAGAATGAAATGAAGTCATGCCAGGCAATTTTGGATTGGTTCGACCGACTAGGAATGAGCTGAGGTCATGCGGAATTTGCTATAAACCAGAGCAGAGGCGATGTTATATTGATTCGACGAGCCAAATACGATCAGAAATCATGCGAAATTTCATACAAATCTGGACAGAAACAATTTTTGATTGAATGTAAGAACTTGGGATGAGCTGAAAACTTGCAGAAATTCTTATAAATCTTGGCAGAGACGATTTTGTATTGATTCGACAGACTAAGAATGAACTGAAGTCATGCCAGGCGATTTTGGATTGGTTCGACCGAATACGAATGAGCTTAAGTCATGCGGAATTTTCTATAAACCAGAGCAGAGGCGATTTTATATTGATTCGACGAGCCAAGGACGATCAGATCTCATGCGAAATTTCAAACAAATCTGGGCAGAAACAATTTTTGACTGAATGTAAGAACTTGGGATGAGCTGAAAACTTTCAGAGATTCTTATGAACCAGGGCGGAGACGATTTTGTATTGAATCGACAGACTAAGGATGAGCTGAGGTCATGGGGAAATTGTTATAAAACACAGCAGAGGTGATTTTGGATTGATTCGAATTTCAGAATTTCAAATAATTCTGGACAAAGACAATTTTTATTTTTTAATTTTTTTCTAAGGACTTGGGATGTGAATGGGATATGAATTTGGGCAGAGACAATCTTTTCATTGGTTCTAAATTACTAAGGACAACCTTAGTCGGCAGTCACTAAGTGGTTAGTGTGTTCTCAAAGGACTTTTAGGAATTTATTCAGATTTGTTTTTTAATTTATACAAAATAATTTTACATTACTTACTATCTACTTTGCTCTCGGGCATCACAGTGGGCCTCTGAGGCCTCCGAGTGTACTTGCTGAGAACCAGCAAGTCGCCTGTCTTACCTAACCTAACTTTACTTTCTATAGAAATTATATTAGTTTCCGTCTCTGGCATCTTTTGTAATCATTTTCTTGTTGAGCTGCTTTTGTTTATTTTCTGCAATTTATCTCAAGTCGCATTTCATACAACTTTTTGCAACACACCACAACCTCGCCACTGACCTGCCACTGATCTGTCCATGTCCACCTCGCACCCCCGAAAAACCGACGCTTATCTCGGCCGCTTTGTCTATTTTTGCTTTGTGTCTTTACTCATCAATTAACCTTTTTAAATATTTACACATGATTTTCTGGCTGCTGAAATGGCAACAAAGACAAAAGTCACGTTCAACTGTCCAAATGTCTGCTACAATAACAACAACAATAACAACAACGACATAGAACAGTATTTTCAGCATGCACATTAACCAAATCAAACTAACCCAATTCAACGCAAAGCAACCATTCACCATTCACCGGTCACCGCTTGCCATTCACCATTCACCAGTTATTCGATTCGATTCGATGATGCGATGCGATGCGATTCGATGCCATTCAGGGGGACAAGTTCTTTGTCCATTCAACTGATTCATTTTGACATTTAATTATTTTATTTGATTTTGCTGCGCTCCACTGTCGGTCAGCGTCGCTGTATGCCCGAGTATGTGTGTGTGTGTGTGTGTGCGGGTGTGTGTGTGGCATATTCCTTGGCTTCTCCCTTGTGACTTTATTACCGGAATGGCCGAGCATGACGCTGACATCTGCTGCGGGACATTAGCGACAAGTGCGGCGGCATGTGACTGACGGTGGCAGTCGAGCTGCCGCGCCAGCCATTTGCACAATTGATGATCGAACTCAAAGTCGTTGGCAGGCAGCTCGACACACCGACTGTCGATGCCCTGCCAACATGCTAACACGGTCAACAAGTTAACAAATGATTATATGGTCAATAAAATTAGGGGAGAGTGGGGCCGGGGCCGAGGCCGGTGCCAGTGGTGCGGACATGTGGCGTTCTCTGCGCATCGCTGGCAACGGTTGACATGCACGTTGTCAACCTAGCGAAAATCATCATCAAAACAACGGTAATGTGTGTAGGTATGTGTGCATGTGTGTGTGAGTGTGTTGATGTGCCGTACTTGTAAGTCAAGTCAATGGAGATAAGATGAGCACAAGAGTGCTTGCGCGTGCGACAGATGTCACCAAGATTCGGGGGAAAGTTGCACACGAGGGAGGGAAGTAATGTGTTTGTGACGCTGAAAAGTGAAGGAAAATTTCATTTTGGTTTGAGGTCAGCTGACCTGATATCTGGAGCTGAATAGGCCATCATCGGAGGTCGAAGGTTTGAGTTCCCACTATGCCAAAGCAAAATATTTGAGGAATTTACCTAAAAAAAATGTTAAAAATTCTTGGGGTTGATTAATTGTGTATGTAAAAGCTTAAAACTAAATTATAATTTTTTGGTTTTTTGTTTTCGCTCTTCCGATGCCAAGCAGCCCTCTAGACTCTTCAATTTTTGTAGCCGCTGACACAGTTTTTAGTTACTTAACCCATTTTCGGCCGCTACCAGAAATAGCCAATTTTTTTTTAATTCCTTTTAAGGACTTACATTTAGGACCTTAATCAAGAATATTTTTGGATTTTTTTTGTGTTTTTTTTTAAATTATTTTTTTTATAAATTAATAAAAATTTAATTTCAAATAAAAACAAATATATATCTATATAATTTTGGTCAAATAATAATCAAGCATGAAAACAAACAATTGTTGGCTTACATATGTACATACATGACGACTTCTGGCCAATTTTCGATTTTTCGACCACTGAAAAGTACGCGGTGCTGGGAGGTAAAAATATTTTCATAATTTTATGGATATCAATTGATTGCGGTAATTTGGTCTTTAGGCTTCGTAAATAATCAATAATAAATCAATAATTTGAAAAGGTTATATATTTTTCAGAATATTCAAAATATGACTAAAAAAATGATTTTTTTCGTGCCTTCGCCAACATCTCTAAATTTATCTTTTTTAAAAAAAATTATTATTTCGAGGGGTTACCAAAAGACCAAAGCTATTTTATGCATCAAAAGTTCACAGATATAATGTCTAAGTGCAGAGCTACTCTCCTTCAAAGTGGCTGGTCGAAAAATCGACCAGCGGCCGAAAATGGGTTAAAAATGTATATACTTAGAAAAAATTAATAAAAATTACTTCTGTTTCTTAGAACTATCTACTACACCTAATTCTGTTTTTACACGGTCTTTTTTTACACGGTTTTGATTTAACACGGTTTGAAAATAAAAAAATTTTAAATTTTTTTACACGATTTTATTCCATTTAGCACGATTCAAAATCTTTTGGGCTTAAATTTTTTTTGTCAAATTTAATTTTTGCGAAATATGTTCATATCACAAATTTAGGGAAATCCCCTTTTTGTGGATACAAGCAAATTTACTTGTCAGAGCAATTGAAATGTGTAAATATTTTGTGAACTATCAATGCAATCAGACGTGTGTGGTAAAGAAATTTTGAATAACCTATTCGTTTTGTTAACAACATAGCTGTTTTACATTATTGTTTTTAGTTCCTGAACTTGTCATACATTTAATTTACATTACTTTTAAGCTTAGAGTGCATACTACTGTGTCCAAAAAATAAGGTGACATTGTATTTATTTTGAAAATTCTTTATTTATTCTTCCAAATTAATTTCATCCCCTTCAAAGTAATCCCCTCCCGATGCAATGCACTTATGCCAACGGATTTTCCAATCTTCGAAACACTGATTGTAATCACTTTCCGGGATGGCCTTCAGTTCCGTCTTCGCTGCGGCTTGAATCTCCTCTATCGTATCAAAACGGTGTCCCCGGAGCGGTCTTTTGAGCTTGCTGAAGAGCCAGAAGTCGCACGGCGCCAGATCAGGTGAATACGGTGGTTGCGGAACGATATGGGTTGAGTTTTTGGCGAAATGATCACGAATTACGAGTGCAGTATGGGATGGTGCATTATCGTGGTGTAAAAACCAATAATTGTCTTTCCACAATTCTGGCCTTTTTAAGCGGATAGCGTTACGCAAACGACGCATAACGTTCAAATAATATTCCTTGTTGACAGTTGACTAAAAAAAAAATAATCTCCAAATCCTTCGACGCGCGCAGTTTAAATTCAAATGTCACCTTATTTTTTCGACACAGTAGTATATTTTTTTTTTAATAACTATGCTTGTGTAAATAGACATTATATATGTGATTTAATAAAATAAACATGAATACTTGTTCTTAAAAAATCCTTGTTTTTTACAAAGTTTAACAGGTTTTAGAGATAATGAACCAATCACCAATTTTTGCATACGATCAATGTCTTTTTTACACAGTTTTTTTACACGGTTTTTCCTGGAACCAATCTACCGTGTAAAAACAGAATTAGGTGTATATTTTTTTAACAAAAATTAAAATTTAGAAATTCCAAAAATTCAAAAAAAATTGAACACATATATATAAATATGTTTTCAAATAAAAAGTTGTTTAAACTGCTCACTACATAAATCTAGAATAGTAAGTAGTAGCAGCTTAAAACTAATCTCTACTATTTCCTCTATAATTTTGTATATCTATTTTCTATGTCATTTTAAAATTTTATTTTAAAATTTCAATTTTTATTTTTTTAATCTTTTTTTTATTTTCTTATTATTTATTTCGACTGCATTTTCTGTTTGTTTTCCACCAGAACCGAGAAAGTTTAACGTTAATGTAAACATGAAAAATAATAAAAAGGCGCAATCAAACAAAACAATAACAACTTTTAATGGCTTTCGTGGCAAATTTGCAGTCACCACGTCTCACCTCAGCTGTACTCAACCCAACTCATCTGAACTCGATGCACCGCACCATTGTTGCCATCGTCGTTGTGGCACGAAAGACAATAAGCTCGCTGGCTGCATTTCATTTGCACTGCAGACGGCGCCGCTGGCCAGTTGCGAGGCAGCTGACTGCTGCCTGCGCTTTCTCGGCCGCACATGACGGCTTGTGGCGTATTAAAAGTCCACCAACGCAGCAACCAATGCCGCACGACACGCAATTGTTGGCGTTGAAGTGTTGGCAAAATTTACCTGATTTTGCATATTCAGTTATTTGCATACACTGAACGAAAACTTTAGTAGGGAACTTTTGGAGTTTTGTGCTGTGTGGTGAGTAGAATTTGGTTTTTTTTATTTTCTTAAAATTATAAAAAATATTTGTTGACTGGCACGACAGCCCGCTTACGCGAGACTAAGGCCTAGTTTCCCGCAACCACCCGTGTTGTGCGTGTGAATTTGTACGCGGGTGGAAGGGACCTACAGTTTTATGCCGGTTCCGAACGGCAGATTGGGAGCTTTTTCATAAGCAATTTTTACTCTCAGAGGTTTGCCATTTCCAGCTGAGAGGACAGCCACCGAAAGAGAAAACGAGTTTTCCCGTTATTTTTTTTAGGTGTTATTACAGGCAGTATTTGAACCTGAGGTTGCTGCCTTCGACTCGCGGTCCAACGCACTAACCAACTGAGCCACGGCGGCTGCCAAAAAAATATTTGTACATTTTAAAAATATATGTATATTGAGAAATTCCTTATTTATTAAGCAGCGATTTGTTTCTCTATTTTCAGGATGATCACAACTTAAACTTATTTTGTAATTCCATCAGACATTCGCAGTGTCAGTCAATTCGACTACTTAATATCAAAGTTCCAAAGTTAAAGTAAAAAAGTTAGCATAGCTTAGGCCAACATTAATCTATTGCGATACTAATGTAACGATTGAACTCGTGACAGGAAAAATTTTAGATAGAAATCAGTTCGATTCCATAACTCATCGAACCAAATGATATATACTTATCTTTATAGATTGTACAGATGAGAAAGGACACTGAGAAACGATCAACTCACGAATTCGTAGTAATCTTCGAATCAAGACTGGTTACTGGAATATAAAATTCAATATGTCCTCTTTCTAGTCCAACAAACCACACATAGACAGTAGTCCTTGAAGAGAGTATTGTCAACTGTTGTTCCACCAGGGGTTGGTCTGAGAGATATCTAGAATTCTCCTTCCGTCTGCTAGCAGTGTAATCAACATTTTCCTCTTTTTTGTTCTTCTCACGTTGTCATTTGTGGCTGACTGAGGCAGCCAACCCAGCCAACAAGGTGCCACCAACAACACCTCCTGTGTTGTTAGTTGTTGCGAGAAATATGTCACCGATGACAACAACAACAACAGCAATAACAGCCCTAATGGTAATGTGGTGCGGCCATTTTGTGGAGTGGCGGCTGCCGCCTGATGAAAAGCATTCTTGATCCTGTTGTCTGTTGGTCTGGTCGTCTGCCGGTATGCAAATACCTCCGACCAGATAATATTTTCCTGTTGCAGGCAACTCGCACTTGGCACAATTTTGATACAGTGTTGCATGTTTCTTGCGGCACAACACGAACCAACACAGCGTTAGTGATTTCAATTTTTTTTTTGGTTTTGATGTAGTTGTTGTTGTTCTTTCGAAACAAGAACTTAACTGCTCATCCAACTGATGTGGACATTGTTGGAAGATCTGAAATGAACGGAAATCCGCCGACAACCTGTCGACCAATGAGTTGATGTTGTTGTTGTTTGTTGTTGCACAAAAGGTTAATTCATTTGCATGTGGACAATTGAAGTGGCAAGTTCAGCGCGTAGGCAGTGCTGGCAACTGTAATGAAGTTTGTAGAAAAAAATCTGTCTATGTGTGTGTTGATAAAATCGTGTGTTGTTATCGGTGATATTTGCAGAGATGGATTTGCTGTGTAGCAATGCGACACAAATTGCTGGGATCAATGAAATAATATCATTGGGTGGGAGGTGATGATTTAAAGGAAAAAAGCAGGAACTTATCTATTATAAGTTTTTTAAGAAAATAATTGCAATGTAACTATTATAATGCAACATAAATTTTATTTGTTGATTATAATTATTATTTGCGACAATTAATTTTTACGTTGCGTAATAACTGTTATAAGAAACAAATTTGTTTTTTGTTCTCGATAATTATTATTTTAGAATTTTTTTTGTTTACGTTGCTTCATAACTTTTATTTATGAATTTTTTAATTTACGTTACCGATAACTATTATTTTGAGAAATTTTTTTTTAAGTTGCTTCATAACCTTTATGAAAGAACATTTTTTTTACGTTGCCTTACCACATTTTGAGTATGAATTGATTTTTAATTATTTAGTTGTTGGTGGAAATTAGGATTCTGCAGTTAATTTGTGTTTCTCAATTTAAAAAAATTAATAATCAATTCATATCCAAAATGTGGTAATTCAATGTAAAAAATGTTTTTCGAAATAAAAGTTATCGGCAACGTAAATTAAAAAAGTCAAAAATAAAAGTTATGAAGCAATGTAAAAAAAAATCCCAAAATAATAATTACACTGTGCGACAGCATTTTTCACACTGGAAAAAATCCATATGGGCGTGAAACTAGAGACCAAACATAGTAATGCTGCATACTCAGTTTTTCATTTCTACATCCTTTGTACTTTTAAAAGGACTTCAAAATTTTGAAAGGGATAAAAAATACAAAAAATATAAAAAATACGTAACCTCGTTAGAATATGGCGATATGTATATCAAATGAAAGAAGAAAGGCTCAAGAATTTAAATAAAATTGATTTGTTATCTATTTGTACAAAAAGGATATGAAAAAGATCCTTTGAAAATTTTAATCCTTTATATCCTTGAAAATTTATAAAAAATTTTCTTGAAAAGTAAGTATGTTAAAACCTAAAATCTCCTTGATTACGTGTCAAAATTTCATTATTCTCGCTTCATTGAGTTTGTATCTTTTTATTATTTAAAATACTGATACTCAAATAAATTAGAATTTTTGTACTTCATTAGACTTGCAGCTTCCGCCTTTTTTTTTAATAACTTTCGAACTAATAAAGTTAGAGTAATGAAATTTTCACACGTGATCAAGGAAATTTTGGGATTTAACATACTTACTTTTCAAGAAAATTTTATATACATTTTCAAGGATATAAAGGATTAAAATTTTCAAAGGATCTTTTTTATATCCTTTTTGTACAAATAGATAACAAATCAATTTTATTTAAATTCTTGAGCCTTTCTTCTTTCATTTGATATACATATCGCCATATTCTAACGAGGTTAAGTATTTTTTATATTTTTTGTATTTTTTATCCCTTTCAAAATTTTGAAGTCCTTTTAAAAGGACAAAGGATGTAGAAATGAATAACTGAGTACGCAGCATTACTATGTTTGGTCTCTAGTTTCACGCCCATATGGGTTTTTCCCAGTGTGAAAAAATTTTTTCATTTTTGTCGCACGGTGTTATCGACAACGAAAAATATATTTATTACTTATAAGAGTTTTTATGCAACTCAAAAATATTTATTAGAAATTTCTTAAATTAGAAATTTCTTAAATTAGGGCAATTTTTGTATTCCCAAAAATATAGTTAATAATTATTTTAGGTCTCTGGAAAAAAGGAATAGGTAGATATTTTGTAGAAAGATTGCTTGTGTCTGGATATGTTTTGAGCTAATCCACTGAATGTAAAGTTTTGATGTAAAGCTTGTAAAGCCCAAATGGATATACGGTTGGTTTGAAAAATGATGCTGTGTTGAACAACATTAATCTGATTGTCGGTGCTTTACTGGAGATTTCGGTAAATCTTTTTCGAAATGATTTACAGTTGGTATGAAAAATGGCGTCAGTGTTTTACTGGAGATTTCAGTATAACTTTCTCATCCAAATATTTGATGTCGTTGATTTATTAAAAATGGATCTCTATAATTTTTTCCCATGTAATAATTTCCCATTCAACATATGAAAACTGAATCGATTCGCAACCGTCTTCTGCTTGAACAATATTTTGTTGTTGTTGTATAACCTTTCTAATTTGATTGCTACATTATTATTATTCGTTTGCCAAAGCCGCAATTATGCCAATAAATTTGAAAAATCTGATATGATTCATGCCATCGGACAATGTGTGAGAAGGAAAAATATCAGAAATGAATGCCGACCAAGCAATTTATTGGTGAAGCGGCATTAAGTTTGTTTTTCTTCGTAACTTGTTTACTGTCAGAACACGGGTGGCAGACCATCTTTTGCCAGTGGACGCGGCCATGCATCACTGTGCCACGGTCGCAATGCGGCGGGCGGACTGGCCAGCATCGTTCGACGTTGCTCGCATTTGCGCGCATTTGGTCGCTTGTTATATGCGCTCAATTTAAAGCGGAGTGATTTACTTCAGCGGTGAAATGTGGCGGGCGAGCAAAACTCAAACACACACACACACACACATTCATACACTTTGTGGTTTGAAGCTTTTAAAATAAGGTGAACTCCCATTAAAAAAACGCAACCGACAACTTTTTCAAGCAAACTGTACTAAGGCGCATTCCACACACACACACACACACACACAAACACATACATACAGCGTCACTAATACACATGTGGATGGGGGGCTGCAATCGCGGTTGGATTCTTGCAGCGGAGAAAAACTGAAACATAATTTGAGGAGCAAACAATTCGCTCTATTCAGCAGGCTGCCGCTTTCCAGGATGGCAGCCAAGCAGGCAGGCAGGCAGTCATTCATAAATCATATTTCTACACTGCTGCTAGTCCGTTGGCGCTGCGCTGCGTTGCGCTGACTGCGCAAGCGGCCACTGCCAGTGCCCGCAGCGATGCATGCGGCAGCGGCTGTTGCCTGTTGGGGGCGACGAGGTTCGAGGTGGCATCAAACGGCGGCAGCAGCGGCTATTTTAAGGATATTTATCCTGACAGCGGATTTTTGATGGAAAAACTTTTGTAAATTGCTTTCAGGGGAATTTTCGTGTGCTGTGTACTCACACACACCCATACACACACACACACACACATACACGTGTATGAGTTGTTGCCGGCAGCCATTGTGTCTTGTTAGCAGCATTTGTGTAGTTTGGCGCGGCCGTAGGCAACCAATGTTTCACAGAGGGATCGTCTACAATTTTGTAAAAATTTAAAAAAGAAAAATCAATCAGACAAAGCAGTAGTTATCGAGATGTTTGTTCGAGAAGAAACCTTTAGGCGAATAGACAGGTTGCTTGGTCTGTAAATAGCAGACTAAGATATCCCATAAAGCAGCCGTTATCAGACATTAAGCCTCAAGAATCAAACAACATATTCCCTATGCCAAGTAAGACCATTCAAATTCTCAGCATTCAGCCTATTCGACTTCAAGTTTCAACTCTTCTGTTAAACTTCCGAAGCACTTCAGTTCAAGTAAGCTGCCCGAAAATGTTGATCCGCTTGCGAGTCCTTTGCAAATGCTGCTCTTTCCATTCCAATCAGGCATACACGTAGTTCGCATAAATTAAGTGCATTTGTGTTGCAACACACATGTACGCAAGTGTTGGCGTGCTGCTAATATGCTCTCGACTTGCAGCACGCAACGCCGACGCCCCGCAACTGCGCGCTTTGTGCCCGCGCCTGCATCGCCAAGTGGCCCACTGGCCGCATACCACGAACGCTGCTGCCGCTACGTTGGCGCTGTTTTGGTCAAACTTTCATAATGCTGTTTGTATATCCTTGTGCCGGGCACATCCTTGCGCACAGGATGCGCTCAGTGTACAGTGTCCAGCCGCCCAACCGTGCCACCGGCACACGGCGATTGCTTGGCCTAGCTGCCAGTTACTTCCATTGTGTCTGCGCGTGTGTGTGTGTGTGTGTGTGTGCATAGTGGTTGTATGCTGAAGAGAAAATACACATACATATGTGTGTGTTAATGTGTGAGTGTGTTTGTATTTGCGTTGGCATGCACATTTATTAAATCGACTTCTCATTTTTAATGATGCCAACTCAGCAGATCCCTTCTTGGCCACTTTAATATTATTAGCAAGTTTGCACTGATCTTTCGTTGTTGTTGTTGTTGTTGCTGGTAGCATCAGCTTGTTTTTATTGTTATAAAGGTAATTGCAGCGTTTTTACTTTGCCCAAATATTGATACGAGATTTATGGCCATGTTCTACCAATAATTCCGCTTCATTTTGCTTTGGCAGCAGAGCAGAAAATTTCGCTATTTTATGAGCGGCAAAACTTCTCTTGGAATGGCAGCGCCATAAATTGCAACGCGCTGAACAAATAAAATAAATTTGCACAATTCAAGGAATTTTTCATTGGACTTGTCTATTCTAGGTATTTGTTTTCTGTTGCAGCAAGAATTCGGCTAACTTAAGGAATTTGGCAATTATTGTCATTGGCACCTTTTGTGAAATGAGCTTAACTCTTTTTTCGAAATCAATAAAATAATAAAACAAAAATTTTAAGTAACCTTTGCAATACCAAGCAGGACTCTAAATTCTAAGGCTCCAAGTCTGTTAGGGTATTCTATGCGCCTTAAAGTAGGCTTCCTTCTCAATTCAATTACTTCTTGCCTACATGAAACGCCTCAAAAATAGTTCCACACATTTTTTTTAACAAAACCCGAAAGCATTATTTGTAACTAAAATGTCTCCTATTTCATATGCATAAAAATTTGCGGGACAATTTTTCCTTGCATAACTACCCGGCTTCACAGAATGCACACTAACATACATTTTAAAACATAAGTGACAGCTTTGCATTAAAAATTTAATTTGTTTCACCAGATTACAAAAAAAAAACTAAATGAATAAAACACGAATACAAAACAAGTTTGTAGGTTGGTAGCGATCTGGCTTCTGGAGAGCGAATACGTCTCGCAACTGAATTCTGTCACATCCTCGCGCATTCATTAAAAACACCAAATTAACAAACTGAAATGGAAGAATGCAGGCAGTGCGCAAAAAGCTCATGTCATGCATACACACCAGCCGAGAACAACGTTAAGTACAACAAAATACGAATAAGCGTAAAATTTTAGCATATTAAGCAATTTCGTATTTCTGCATCCTCCGACTTGGACTCGAGTCTGTGGTGGAATACACTCAACATTTGGTTAATAGTTTGTGATAGGAATCAGACTAAGACTAAGACTAAGACTAAGACTAAGCTAAGACTAAGACTAAGACTAAGACTAAGACTAAGACTAAGACTAAGACTAAGACTAAGACTAAGAGTAAGACTAAGACTAAGACTAAGACTAAGACTAAGACTAAGACTAAGACTAAGACTAAGACTAAGACTAAGACTAAGACCAAGACTAAGACTAAGACTAAGACTAAGACTAAGACTAAGACTAAGACTAAGACTAAGACTAAGACTAAGACTAAGACTAAGACTAAGACTAAGACTAAGACTAAGACTAAGACTAAGACTAAGACTAAGACTAAGACTAAGACTAAGACTAAGACTAAGACTAAGACTAAGACTAAGACTAAGACTAAGACTAAGACTAAGACTAAGACTAAGACTAAGACTAAGACTAAGACTAAGACTAAGACTAAGACTAAGACTAAGACTAAGACTAAGACTAAGACTAAGACTAAGACTAAGACTAAGACTAAGACTAAGACTAAGACTAAGACTAAGACTAAGACTAAGACTAAGACTAAGACTAAGACTAAGACTAAGACTAAGACTAAGACTAAGACTAAGACTAAGACTAAGACTAAGACTAAGACTAAGACTAAGACTAAGACTAAGACTAAGACTAAGACTAAGACTAAGACTAAGACTAAGACTAAGACTAAGACTAAGACTAAGACTAAGACTAAGACTAAGACTAAGACTAAGACTAAGACTAAGACTAAGACTAAGACTAAGACTAAGACTAAGACTAAGACTAAGACTAAGACTAAGACTAAGACTAAGACTAAGACTAAGACTAAGACTAAGACTAAGACTAAGACTAAGACTAAGACTAAGACTAAGACTAAGACTAAGACTAAGACTAAGACTAAGACTAAGACTAAGACTAAGACTAAGACTAAGACTAAGACTAAGACTAAGACTAAGACTAAGACTAAGACTAAGACTAAGACTAAGACTAAGACTAAGACTAAGACTAAGACTAAGACTAAGACTAAGACTAAGACTAAGACTAAGACTAAGACTAAGACTAAGACTAAGACTAAGACTAAGACTAAGACTAAGACTAAGACTAAGACTAAGACTAAGACTAAGACTAAGACTAAGACTAAGACTAAGACTAAGACTAAGACTAAGACTAAGACTAAGACTAAGACTAAGACTAAGACTAAGACTAAGACTAAGACTAAGACTAAGACTAAGACTAAGACTAAGACTAAGACTAAGACTAAGACTAAGACTAAGACTAAGACTAAGACTAAGACTAAGACTAAGACTAAGACTAAGACTAAGACTAAGACTAAGACTAAGACTAAGGCTAAGACTAAGACTAAGACTAAGACTAAGACTAAGACTAAGACTAAGACTAAGACTAAGACTAAGACTAAGACTAAGACTAAGACTAAGACTAAGACTAAGACTAAGACTAAGACTAAGACTAAGACTAAGACTAAGACTAAGACTAAGACTAAGACTAAGACTAAGACTAAGACTAAGACTAAGACTAAGACTAAGACTAAGACTAAGACTAAGACTAAGACTAAGACTAAGACTAAGACTAAGACTAAGACTAAGACTAAGACTAAGACTAAGACTAAGACTAAGACAAAGACAAAGACAAATACTAAAACTAAGACTAAGACTAAGACTAAGACTTAGCTGGCCCCAACTTTTGCAAATATCCTTGCTTTGAGTGTGCGCCTTGTGGGTTTTTAGCTGCAAACAAAGGCAGCGTGTGTGCTTTTTTTGCATTGCCGTCGTTGTTGGTGTTATTCTTGGCGTGAAGCGTATGTTGCAACTGCCCCAGTAAACTTAATTAAAAATGCACGCGCATAATTATGGATGCATTTTAAGGATTTCAGCCTTTTTTCTATGGCATGCAACTAACACAAATATACACGCACACGCACACACACACTCACAGGCTCAGATATCTGTACTGAATAACTTAATATGTAAAAACGAAAATGCTCAAAGAAAATTATGGAAAAATAAGCAAATGCTAAAGAGATCGGCGGCTGCGGCGGGGTGAACAAAGAATGGCGGAAGGTTGGCGGTTATAAAAAGAAAAGGCTGGCAGAAAGGACGAAGGGAAGGAATGTAAAAATTGTGCAGCGCCTTTCAGAGCGAGCGACCGCAGCAGGCGGCATTTGCGGTGCAGTGGGCGAGTGGGCGAGCGGTCGGCAGTGAATGCAGCGCAAAGCCAGCGCTGCTGATGACTTGAGCCGCAGCAGTAAATTATTTTTATGCTGTCAGTCAGGCTGCAGTTACCGGCATACATGGCCAGTATCGTCGACACCGACAGCAACAGCAATAACAAAATTAACAACAACAACAACAATTATAATAGCACATGCAAAAGGAGTAACTAGCATCGTCAGCAGCAGCAGCATGCAGCATGTGGCAAAAATGCCTTTGGCTCGTCATACAAATTTAGCGGCAGCTAAATGCGGGCAACACCTTTTCGAAGCATTTTTTATGCGCACCTTTTTGCGTGTGTGTGCGTGTGTGTGTTTGTTAGTGTGCGTGCGCACGTAGCTAAACATGTGTCCCGTTTATTATTTATGCAGCTCATGCGAGAATTTCCACATGCAACGCTGCAGCCGCGGCCCACCTCGTGCTACGCTTCGCCGCATCTGCGTTTGCACAGTGGCAACACTGT